>CM050527.1:2227500-2577500 GCA_027563665.1 Antrozous pallidus | reverse complement strand
TCAGAGGGGAAAACCGGAAGGAGACCGGAGGCTCATGTCCGATGCTTTAGGTCTGCACCCCCTACACGCTGAGGTCATCCAGAGAGAATGAGGGTGGGGAACCATTTGAATTCATGGAAATATCTGGAAATAAACGCCGAGACAGGGTCAGGAGGGGAAAGCCGTGAGTCAGCCGCAGCCAGGACGCTCAGTGTCCAGCCCGCCCTCCGCCGCCTCCTGCTCTTCCTGGCCCGAGAGCCGCTCTCGCCCTTCCCCGCCCCGTCCTCCAGCATCTTCCCAGAGCCGTTAGGTTCGGCCTCTTTCCGGCTCCCCCAACCGACAGGCACGGGTCAGGTAAAGGTTTTTAAACACATTTTATTAGGATTTCGATACAGCTGTTTATTTGTATTAAAACACATCTGAGGTTAAACAACACACACACACACAAAGCGAATCTACGTTACAGGCTCGCGGTTCTGAACTCACTTCGGCCCGTGGAAACCGGGTTACAACAGGCTCTGCCACGGGCCGTCCGGCCTCGCCCACACGCTCACCCTCGCTCCGAAAGGTGTTCAGGACGCCGTCTTTACCAAAGGAACCGATCCCCGACCAGAAGCCAGTGCGGCGGCCGCCGGTCAGGAAGCCACCAGACAGGGAGGTCAGGTGTGGTGGGGCACGGACCTGTCCAGGAAAGGGTTTGGCAGTGTTTCAGTCACAGGAGCTCCAACATGAAAGGCCACTCTGTGTCCTGACGAACCTCACCCTCGGGCAGAAATACCAGCGAACGCGATGCTCTTAGACAGGAAGCAGCGGGCTAACGCGGCAAACTCTCACCAGGGAAACATCTAGTCCTAACGGCAGGCAATCTCCACCGAGCCTCGTCAATGCCGGATGTGTGACGTCTAACCAGAACCAAACGCTCGAGTTCAAAATAAAGCTCTGTCCCCACCAGCGGGAGGGGAGGTCACCGGGGCAGCAGCAACGGGGAGGGAGGAAAAGAGGACACACAGGGAAACTTCTAAAGTTCATAACCCGGAGAGGAGAGAAAAAGGGAAACCCCCAGACATAGTAAATCCCTGCAGGCAGTGTTTACGGAGGCCCCTCCAAGACCTCTTGGGGAGTACATCTGGGGTGAATGACACGGCTGATGTGTTATATGCATGTCCTTAAAGCAATAGGAAGGTGACAACCATCCGTCTCTCAAGGGAGACAGTGTGCTTTCTCACTTGGATGCAAAACCCAGGTGGCCCCGGGTCCAGGCCCGGCCCTGCCTGGTTCCTGCCCGACAACATGCAGAACGGCCCGTGGTTTCTCTGTTGGGAAGGGAGGACCAGCTCACCGGGCTACTCGGAAAAGCACGGGCCCACGGGAATGGAAAGTCACTTATTTGTGCAAAAACGCCAAAGAGAAGCTGCGCCGGGCTGTGCAGTCAACAGCACAGGGCTGCTTCCGCCGGTCCCAACCCTGCCCACGGCACCCGCTCTGTCTACGGCGTCGGCCGGCCGGCCGGCCACACAGCCACCGCGCACGGGGGCCCGTCCACGCCCGGTTCGGGGCCGCGGCATCTGGTGACGCACGGCTCACTGCCGGTCGTGAGAGAGGATCATTCCTTTGGAAAGCTCACTGGGGACACATTGCTTCGCAAAAAGCAAAGTTCGTGTAAGTTAATGAGGTCGTGTCTCTGCGCCCATGGGCACTGTCTTTAGGCCAGTCCCTGCAGCAGCTGGCTCAATGAGTGTCAACACTTTTTAATTTTTTTTTTTAAGCGCTTCCAAGTGCTTAAAGGAGCTCTGCAGTTGAAGTTCAGGGGCAGAGGCAGGGATCGTGCCCGAGAGACGCTGTCCCACGGAAAGGCCCGGGCCGGAGCCTGGCACAGGAACACTCCACGAGGGTGCGAGCCCTCCTTCCGGCCACGGCCATTGGAAAGCGCTCAGACACAGCCCGTCGGCCCCGACTCTGGCTGAGGGCTGCCTCCCCGAGGCTTCTGGGATTGAGACAGTCTCCGTTAATAAAACTTTCGGTCAATGTTCTTGAAAGGCTAATCTTTTTTGGCCAGAGGTCTCGTGACTTGGAAAATTACTGATTTTAGAGAGGAAGGAGGGAAGAGAGAGAGGGAGAGAGGGAGACACATCGATTCTTCTTGTTCTACTTAGTTTTGCACCCACTGGCCGACTCCGGTATGTGCCCCGCCTGGGCATCGAGCCTGCAACCTTGGCGCGTCGGGAAAACGCTCTCGCCAGCGGAGCCATCCCCCCGCCAGCGCGAAGGAGCACTTTGTTCTGAAGATGGCGACGGAAAACAGGGACACCTTCCGCAAGGTGACGCTTTTAGGAAGAACTGAAAGGAGCGGGTTAGCATCTGGGACTCGGGTGAGAGTTCAGGATTTGACCCTCCTGAACGAAACCGACACTTTGCTCTAGACAACGCGTGAGGCCCCATGTTCCGGGGCTCTGCCAACAGCGTGCGGGGACCCCACGCTCCGCAGCCGCCGCACGCTGGAGGGGCGAGCGGCAACGGCAGCCCCCGAGGCTGAGGACCGGGTCCCAGAACGCACCCCCGCAGAAGGGAAGCCGTCCTCCCACGGGGGTCGGCCCGGGCCCGTTCACGGAGAGCCCGCTCCCGTTAGAAGCATCCAACGCGCAGATGTCACGAAAACAACTTTTTTTTTTTTTTTTTAAAGTCAGGAACCGGCTTCACAAAGAGTAAAAAAAGTTAAAAAAAAAGTTTATCTCCCATAAAGAGTAACCGTAGAAATGCTATGCTAGACCTCACAACTAGGTATGAAAAGTAAGACACCGAAACCCCATTTGTAAAGTGCGTTCATTATTAAAAACGGAGGTCGGGGGCCTTTACGGACGGACGAGGCTGCTTGTCCCATTGACAGACAGGCAGCTACTCCGCAAGGAGGCGGCACGGGGAGGAGAAGGCGCTAGACCTGGACTCGGGAGGCCCCGGGTTCTAGTGGCTCTGCCGCTACTCGTCTCTGACCTGGCGGCAGGGCGGGTTTTTCGGGGCCCGACATCCTCATCCGGAAAATGAGAGGTAGAACAGACGGCTTCGGAGGATGGGCCTCGGACGTCAGGTCCTGCGTGAAGCAAGGCAGTGTTTTTCGCTCGTGTCACTAATCTGTGAAGCGGGCTAGCGAGGGAAAGACATCAGCAGCCTCCAGCCAGTGCGTCTGGGGTCAGTGACTGGCTGCTGTGCCGAGTGCACAGGGGTCACAGTATGTTGGTCACTGGCGTCAGGGCCGAGGCCCCCGCTGGCGACAGGGTGGGGGGCCGCGAGGAGGCCGTGGGGAACACGCAGCTGC
Organism: Antrozous pallidus; assembly: GCA_027563665.1. Classification (NCBI taxonomy): domain Eukaryota; kingdom Metazoa; phylum Chordata; class Mammalia; order Chiroptera; family Vespertilionidae; genus Antrozous; species Antrozous pallidus. The sequence goes on along the minus strand of CM050527.1, from coordinate 2,574,211 downwards.
GTGCACACGCGGGCCCCCCCCCCCCCCCCCCCCCCGCAGGGCCCCGGCCAGGTCCGGGAGCCGCCGCGCAGGGCCAGCCCTCCCTCTGGATCAGGACCACCCGGACTCAACACAGACTCGTGTGGCCGTTCCGCTCGGGGAGGTTGACTTGGCACGGCGAGCTTCCCCCGAGCTGGGGACACGGGCTCCCCGAGAGCATTTTGGTTTTTAAAATATTGGCAAAGTTGCACTAGAGACTCAGAGATTCCCCCCCAAAGGTCGGCCCAAGCAGAGGGATCGTCTGAGTGTATTTTATGACAATAATCAAGTTTCTTCCCCAGCGAAATGGCCTACTTGAGCGACACACCTGGGCCGACAGCACTGGTGAGACGCAGCGGTCCCTAAAGGGAGGGAGAGGCTGCTTTTCCGGCGGATGCTTCACAGCCGCACGCACGCCTTTAGAGTGACTGTTCACGCCGACCCCACGAGCTCCGGCAGCGGGTGCCAGACTGGACTTGCCCGTCCCCGCGCTCTCCGTCCGCGGCCTCCCCAGAGGGGACCCACACTGGTGCCGGGGGCGGAGGGCTGCTGGCCCTGCCCGCACAAAGCTTCACTCAGCGAAAGGCAGGACTGCGCCCTCGGAACGCGCTCGGACCTTAACGAGCCACGCGGGGATTCTGCCAGCCGGCTATCAGCAGTGCCATCGCACACAATTCGTGCCTAAAGGCGCACGTCCCCAGGCCCCGCCTCCCCCGGCTGTCACCCCGGCGTACGCCCACCCCGAGGCCAGCCGGGCTCCCAAGTGACCTCCTCCCTCGTACACCTCCCCTCCTCACGGCGCAGCAATGGTTTCGGCTTGGCACAGTCGCCTGCAGGCGCTCTCGGGCTGGCACCGCCTGGCTGGCCGTCGGCAGACTTTTGGAGATGCTGCTCGGTCTGCAGAAAGGGGGCAGTCGCCGGCCCGGCCGCGGGCGGCTCGGAAGGGCAGGAAGAGCTAGTCCGGTTCTTCCCGCGTCATTGCTGGGCCGCGGGTCAGGCGGGGAAAGGGTGCGCGAGCACTTAGACAAATCGACAGCAGTTTCTGCCGCATCGTGGAGAAGTGCTGCTTCTCGCCTACCGTCCGAGCCGCTTCCACCCTGCAGGTCGCAGTCTGTCACCGGGAGAAGCACCTCGGGAGCCGCCTCCCCGGCTCAGCGTCTCCTCGTTAGACGGAGTGTTTCAGCAGACCGGGCCGGCACCTGTCTCCTCCAGCTGCGATCCGGCTTTTCACCCCCGGGAACCTAGACGGGGCCTTATTTTGTGAGTCCGGGGACGCGGTGTCAAGAGGCGTCCTGTCCCCGCGTTCGCCTGTGGTCTGTCCCAGCACGGACCGTGCAGCTGCGGGCGTCCACGTGCCGCCCGCACAGGCAAGCCCTGCGGGCAACGTCACTGGGAGGACGGAGACGCAGAATGACGTCCCCCTCACTGCCGTCTTCACTCCATTCCCAAAAGGCTCCCTTCGCTAGCAAAACCCCCAGAAAACGGCCAGGACAGACAGGCACGGGGAAGCCGGTCACAGGCTCGGTGGCTGATACAGAAATCTGGAATCTGGCACATGGTGGGAGGAATCAAAACGACTCTCTAAAACAGGTGCGTTTGCCAAGTTTTGAAAACACAGTTCCCAAAATAATTTAATGTAATTATTGAATCTGATTTAAAAAAAAAACAAAAAAAAAATCACCTTTTATTTTTTCTGATGAGCTAAAGCAACGAACGGAAACTTTCCATGTATCCCGGCCTCCGCTGGAAGCCGCAGAGAGACACGCGTGCGCCCCGCTGCGCTGGTGGAGGCTCGCTTCGTGCCGGTCACAGGAGAGCCACTCACAGAAACGCTGGCAAACACATCTTCCGAGGCGAAGGCACTTTGAAACCCGATGTGGTTCGGTTCATAAGTTTGCAAGGAACAAACAGTTTTACACGAGTGTGACGTGACGCGGAACACGGTTCCCGGGAGGCTCTGGCCGGTCTGAAAACACCGGTTTGGGGGTGCGAGCAGCCGGTGCCAGCGGCCTCTGTGGCGTCGGTCCAGACAGCTGGAGGCCACAGTCGGAACTTCTCACTGGCCCGGAGGAGGGGTGGCGTGAGGACGTCGGAAACACAGAAGAAAGGGGAGAAACAGAAAGCAACACCCCGGGACAGAGCCGGAATCTCAGATCACCATGGTGCGGAGGGGGGAGCACAGGGCCAGACCCAGGTCCGGGGGGGGGGGGGGGTTCGTGCCCCGCCCCCCAGCGGTGAGTGCCCGCGTAGTGCTGGCCGGGCTTCTGGGCTACCTGCTGGCCTGGTGGTGACGCCCTGTCGGAGAGCCGGGGACAGTGTTCGGGGTACAGTACCGGAAATGTGGTCCCCAAAGCAGCAGTTTGTGGCTCCTCACATGGCTGCGAAGTCGATCTGTACGTAAAGCTGCCTCACTCCGGCCTGAGGAGTTAGAAGAAAGTCAGAAAATCAGACGAGCCGGTAACACACTGGACAGTTTGGGAAAGTCATTTAAATTCATTATCTTTCCTTTCTGCCTGTTTCTCATCGCAGAGAGCAGCAAGTATGTTCACAAATCACAAAGGAAGTCTCCATTTGCCTCTACAAGAGAAAACCATGCAACCAATGACACGTGTTCCCATGGGTGTCGGGGAAACACGGCCGCCGGCTACCAGGATAAGGGGCCTCGCTAACGGAATGAAGAGCTGGGCGGCCCAGGAGCCCCCAGCACAGGAAACATCCTCGATTTTTCCTCATTGAGAAAAACCCTTGCTGAAACCCGTTTGGCTCAGTGGATAGAGCGTCGGCCTGCGGACTGAAAGGTCCCAGGTTCGATTCCGGTCAAGGGCATGTACCTGGTTGCGGGCACATCCCCAGTGGGGGGTGTGCAGGAGGCAGCTGATGGATGTTTCTCTCTCATCCATGTTTCTGACTTCCTATCCCTCTCCCTCCTCTCTGTAAAAAAATCAATAAAATATATTTTAAAAAAAATTTTTTTAAATAAAAAAAGAAAGAAAAGAAACCCTTGCTGGGATCAAGGGGAAGCTCTTTGAAATACCTTCGGTAGCACCTCTCCTTAAGAGGGAGGCAGAAAAAAAGACAGACCTTAACATCTGTAGGATTCTGAGCTAAAGTTAAAACCAATTCACTTTTTTTGAAAGTGTTGATAAAACACCAACCCTACTTATCTGACAAAATTGTTACAAAGTCATCTAGTGTTTGACAAATATGTAATAAACTCTTGCTACATGCCAGGTGCTATTGTAAGGATCATGTGATATGAGAAAGGATTTCATATGCTCTACTAGGCTGTTAAACCAATTATGATTGATTCATTATATTTGATTTAATCCATCCATATGGCCCCTAAAATAACTATACTTAGGAACTCGCATAAAATTCTAGTATGACTTAACCCAGGGGTCGGCAAATCGGGGCTCTCGAGCCACATGCGGCTCTTTGGCCCCCTGAGTGTGGCTCTTCCACAAAATACCAGGGCCTGGGCGAGTCTATGTTGAAGAAGTGGCGTTAGAATAAGTTAAAAAATTTGGCTCTCGGAAGACATTTCAGTTGTTGTCCTGTTGGTATTTGGCTCTGTGGACTGATGAGTTTGTCGACCACTGTCTTAACCTGAGGACAAAATGGGCCCAAATAAAAGGCTTAATTTCTTTTCCCTGTTAACAGAACTGTTAGAGAAAGCAACATAGGGGAAACGGGTTAGTCTCCTGTGTGTGCAGATGCCGAGCTGTGGGATGAGCAATGAGGTAGCCCGAGGCTATAAGAGAGAAAGAAATGCAAAGAGAAAATCAAAGGGCTGCTAAATGATCTTTGCATAATCTGGAGTTAATTACTCGCTGTCCCCTGAGGGGCTCGGCTCCCACAGAAGCTGTCTAACAGAAGCCACTCTGCTTCCTCCACCTGCCCGCCACCTGTCCCCATGGGGACAGCCTCCACCTGGCCAGCTTCCCACTTCCCTCCCCCAGTTTCCTTCAAAGTAGAGAGAAAAGCGGAATTTCCAAAGCATGCAAACTGGGGTCCCTGTCCAGCTGACTCACTGCAGACACCTGACAGACACCAGCTGATCAGAGCCCCGGGTCCCCTCAGCAATCCCGCGCTGGGACGCCGCCCACCCCGCATCAGGCTGGCTGGGGACTGTCCTCTCAGCGGGGACCACAGAACACGCCTGTCTCACACCTGAGAACAGGCAGCTCTCGGGACGTCTGTTTAAACTGGAAAGACAGCTCGTTCTCGGTAACACTGTGCGCTCAGGGAAATAACGTAACTGGCGCCACAGACTTCGACACCCTCACTAAATGCCCATGCTGTGGCGAGGAATGCAGAACCGTCAACAGGAATGCGGCCACTGAGAATTCTGGCTGGTCTGCACCCCCCCTCAGTTCTCCCAAACTACCAAAGCGCTCCGCTCAGTCAGCTCAGAATGGGTCAGCAGGGATCTGACGAGGTCACAGGTCATGAGCGGGGGCTGGGGTCTGGGCTCCTTCCCCGTAAACTGGGGACAACAGTCCGGGGAGGACAGACGGGCTGTCGGTCAAGGCCGCAGGTGCTGTTCCACCCGCCAGGAGCGGCCAGGCCAGCGATGAACACCTGAACCTGTGGCCCCCCCCCGGCACAAGCCCAGGGGTCCGGGGCCTCGCCCCGTGCTGTTCTCTCCCCTCCCAGAGGCTGGGTTCGGGGGGCCTCAAGCACGCGCGATGGAGAAAGAAACGGAAGGCAGGTGAGGAAAAGGCAGACCTGCAAGCAAAGTCGATTAATAACCGAGTCAACCCCCGCCGGCAGGTGGGGAACAGCCGGCCGCCTGGGAAGGGGGAGGCAGCTTCTCCCGCCCCTGCCCGGCGTCCCCTGGCACCAGGCTGGCATCCCTGGTGAGGCAGGAAGGGAGTGGGCGCAGGGATGGTGCGGCCCCAGCTGCCTGTGAGGGGGCTCCTTCCTGGGAATCAGCTGTGACTTCTATTTCGGGGCCGGAGAGTGGGGCACCAAGAGCTGAAGCAGGAAGCTGGGGCGCAGGGCTTCCTGGTGCCCAGAAGCAGGCCGAGGAGAGAGGATGGGAGGAATGAGGAGAGGCTTGGGCCCCTGAGGAGGGCACATTCTGGGGTTTTCTTCCAACGTTATTTCTCACAAAACAGGAGTGTATTAAAAAACTGACATGATTTTCATCCAGCCAATTTGATACAAGATCCAAATTGTTATATGGCCCTCCGAACCCAGTGTCCCCCCTTCTCCTGTTCAAATACGGAACAAAAAATAAGTTTTCCACCTCACCAGTTCTCAAACGATAACTCATTTTACTTAAAGGAACACAAATCAGCATAATGATGAGTGTTAACTAAAATAAGAATCTCCCAAATTTGACTCTGTGATTGGAAAGGAAAAATACATCTGTGCTTACTTCATAGTGCAGCATATAAATATACATACATCTGCTATGTTAAGTAGTAAATATCTTCAAAACAGTAGATCCCATAAGTTCTAAGACCCTTCAGAGGAGCTAGTGAAAAAGTCTCACCTGAGTGAAAATGTTGTGTGTTTGGCTCAAAATCCACCTGGTGTCGGAGTCAGGAGCCACTACCAACTTCAAGGTCCCGACGTACACGTCAGAGCACAGGGTCCAGAAGTGCTGCTCCTGCAAACTGTAGACTCCTTGTAAGTGCTGCACCTGCAAGAGAAAGGCGGGGGTTCACGCCCTCGGGCACGGGGGTTCACACCCTCGGGGGCAGGGGCTCCTCCGCCGTGACCCCTGGGCAGCGCCAGTCCGCACGGACTCTTCCCCGCTAGCAAACCCATAAACCCGGGCTCCCTGGGACGGGCGGGTGCTGGGGCAGCAGGAGCGGGCACAGCTGAGAGAGCTTAGAAGAAACTCACACGTTCACAAGGGAACAGTGAGCTACGAAACGAGGGAGACAAGTCAGCTCCAAGACACAAGAAGGACGGAAAGGCCGAACTCAACAATCCAAAGAGTTAGAGAGGGAGAACTCACAAGGTGGGAAAACCAGTCCTTTGAAAAGGTCAGTGAACTGGAGCCAGTTTTTTTTTTTTCTTTTTAACTGATCGGTTTTAGAGTGCGAGAAAGAGAGAGAGAGAAACACCGATGTGCTGTCCCACTTACTGATGCGCTCCTCGGTTGGTTCCCGTGTGAGCCCTGACCGGGGACAGAACCCACAACCTTGGTGCAGGGGACAGCCCTCTCCCAGCCTAAAGCTTTCTGATGCTCCCATGTCATTAGCGCTAACCCCCTTAGCACGACCCAAACCTGGGCACGACTGTCCCCTGCCCCTCTCTAAACGTCCCGGCCCCCTCCCTCTCCAGCCACGTGGCCTCTCTCCTCCTCAGACACCCTCTCCCCCCCACACCACGTCCGTCCGCATCACCATTTCTTCAGCCCTAAGGGGCGGCCGGACTCACCCGCTGGTAGCACTGCGGCAGGGCGCCCTCCAGCTGCGGCGGCGTCCGCTGCATCAGCACGCCCACCGACTCCCGCAGGAGGGGGATGACACTGGGGGGGAGGAGGACAGAAGGACGCAGGTGAGTGAGCCTCGCTCTGACAGCCTGTCCCGGGAGAGCGAGGAGGGCCCCTCCCCGGAGCGGAACGTGGTCGGCTTTTGCAGAGAAACACGGGGAAGAGGGATCTGGTCCTTGTCCCAGACGTTCATGTCACCGACAAGCTGTTGTCTAGAGCAGGGGCTCTCAACCTTCCTGGTGCCGCGGCCCTTTAAGACGGCTCCTCAGGTGGTGGTGACCCCCAACCGTAACATGACTGCCGTGGCTGCTTCGTAACTGTGACTCTGCTACTGCTAATGCGTCGTCATGTAAAGATCCGTGTCTCCCGATGGTCTCAGGCGACCCGCCAGCGGTTCTCGGCCTGTGGGTCGCGACATTACGGTGACGAAGTAGCAACGAGTATAATTTAGTGGTGGGGGGTCACCACCACAGGAGGAGCTGCATCAGAAAGGGTCTCGGCATTAGAAACGTCGAGAACCAACAATCGAAAGGAAAAGTAGAGCGCTAGATTAACGTGTCGGTGTCTAACCCAGCAAACTCGCACGGCGGGACGAGCAGCGCCCCGAGACCCAAACCAGCATCGGCCCAGTGAGACGGACAGACTCGTCTTCCACGGCAGCCCGGGAGCGCCTGGCTCTGTGGTCCACGCGCTCAACGGGATGTTGGAAACCCACAAAAAAGGAAGAGGGGCACGTTAGTCCGGTTGTGAGTGTTTTTCCGACCGATTACACGTGTCTTCTTTCATTACGTAAACCTGGGTGGGGAGCCTTTTCTCGGCCCAGTGCCACACAAAATTGTCACCTGCTGTCGGCCAAACATTTAGTGAACTCGCCCCTAATGTCTTGGCAGGGCCAGGCCCAGTGATTCTGTGGGGCCTTCCCCAGCGCAGGCTTACCCGGGCGAGGTCTGAGCCCACCCACAGCTCTGGCTGCCTCCCGGGACCGGTGAGGGATGGGGGTCGCTGCTCTCCCTGCTGACGGTGAAACGTGCGCCAAAACGAAGAGTGTGAGGGAGGCGGCTCCGAGGCCGGGGATTCTGAGCCGGATCCACCCTAGAGTCCCGCCTGTTTCCATCTGACATGAAGCGGAACCTCTGAGGGAAGGTCAAGGCGTCCGAACGGTTCCTGGCTCCTCCCTCCCCTTCCTCCCGGCACTCGTCTACAGTGACCTCTTCCCCCGATTACTCCCACCGCCTCCTAGTGGTCCCCTGCCTCCTTTCTGCCCCGGGGCCCACAGTGGCGGACCCCACGACCCTGCCTCCCGGTGTCCCCTCAGGTGCGCCCTCCCCTCGAGTGCGGGCTGGACCCGCCGACGACCTGCTGCTCACGAACAGCATGGCAGCAGCGAGATGTCACTTCTAAGGCCAAAGGCTCTGGCTCCCCCACTCGGTCGCCCTCCTCGCCTGAGCTGTCTCGGGGCGGGGGGGGGGGGGGGGGGGGGGGGGGGGGGAGGCAAGGAAACGGGCAGCTGGAAGCAGGGCTAAGGGTTCCAGCAGCCCCTCCATCCTCTAACCAGTGGTCCGCAAACTGCGGCTCTTGGCCCCTTTTGGGCTCGTCCACAAAACACCACGGCCTGGGCGAGTCTGTGTTGAAGAAGTGGCGTTAGAAGACGTTTAAGTTTAAAATGTGTGGCTCTCCAAAGAAATGTCAAGCCTTGTGCTGTTGATATTTGGCTCTGCGGACTGATGAGTTTGCCGACCACTGCCCTAACCCAAACGAGGTGCCTGCTTTGTCCACTGTGTGTCACTACACAGGCCCTCGAGGACCCCCCGGGTCAGAGAAAGGCGAAGGGAAGCATGCAGTGACTGCAGTCAACCACGGGACACCTTCCGTTCCCCCCGCCATCCTCCTTCCCAGGAAAAGGCCTGGCGGGCTGCTCTACACCCCACCGATGACCCGTCTCCCCACGCTCCGCCCTGCCCTTCTCAGGCTGCCGCCCAAGCGGCTCCCTGAGAATCACTGCAGAAGAAATAAGCGGGTCCCCTATCCCGCTTAAATCCAGCTACTGTGACAGCTGGCTCTCCCATCTGCACCCCAAGGACCTGCTGACGCTGGAGATGTCGGTGGGCAGTGCACTCCTGTGGAGACCAGGAGGTAAGGATAACACGGAGCGTGTCCTCTCAGTGCGGGTCCCTCGAGGTGCTGTGATTCTACTGCCCTAGGACATCTGCGACGGTGGCCCGTCGGCCAGGATTTTAATGAAATGCTGCATTTCTAAAGCAGCAGCGAGCAGGTCGCCTTCTCCAAGGGGAATGTGAAGGCCACGTCCGAATTCCGGCTGCGGGACTGTCCCTGGGCCGCGAAGCCAAAGCCGCGGTGGGGAGAAGAGGGCGCTGGCTGACTCACAGGGCGAGATGCCATTCGGAACCAAGGTCAATGTCTGTAATCATTTCAAAGGCCATAAACATGTAAAAGAAACCCGTAGAAACTCTAGCTTTGTTTTTTTAAATTGTGTTGAGCTCAGGAGTTTGGGTCCACATTTTTCCGCTTAACTATTGTAAAGGGGGCTGGCAAAGTGGGCCGGGGCATCAGCGCGTCTGGCCATAATGAAAGGATAGACATGGGGAAAAAGACAAGCGTAGCAGATTCCTGCCTGAGCTCAGACTCGGGGCTGCCTCCAAACCCCAAAAGCAAGCATTTGGGAACAATTAGAGGTTCGCTTCTGGCCGGCTAGCTCGATGGCAGCTCTCACAATGCTGCGCCGCCCCCCCCCCCCCCCCCCCCCCCCGGCCCGCACAGAGAAGCAGGAGTCGTCCGCTCTGAGTCTGCCGGAGGAAACTAGGGTAATGACTTCATTCTTCAAAAGCTGAAGGCAAATCAAACGTATACTCATGCGATCTTAAACGTACATTTAAATGTGAAAGCGGAAATCCTCGCAGACTAAATAAGCGCGTTTGTCATTATTCTCGAAGGCCAGTAATTTCGCGAATGAAAAGATACTCAGATCTTACTTCAAAAGCGGCTTTTGTGGGAGAGCCCGCCCCCCCTCTTCCAGCAGGAGGGCCCCGGGCAGCAGGAACCCGCTGAAAACACGGTCTAGTGAGGACCGTGTGTAACAGTGAGAATGGAGACTGCTCAGACCTAGAATAAATACCCAAAAGTAACGACTGAAACATAATTACCACTTCAGCTTTTTTCTTTTTTTAATATTTTTTATTGGTTTTATACAGAGGAAAGGAGAGGGATAGACGGTTAGAAACATCGATGACAGAGAACATTGATCAGCTGCCTCCTGCACACCTCCTACTGGGGATGTGCCCACAACCAAGGTACATGCCCTTGACCGGAATCGAACCCAGGACCTTTCAGTCCGCAGGCCGACGCTCTATCCACTGAGCAAAAACCAGTTTCGGCTACTTCAGCTTTTTTATTTGGCTTCTGAGCCACGCCCTCCCACACATTATCAGAGGAAGACAGGTGTTCTCCTTAGAAGAACGCATATATGTGAAGGCCCGGTGTATGTCACATACTCCAAAATGTGTAGTGGACAAAAAAGCCAAAGGGAAAAAAAAAAAAACCTGACCCCAAACTGTAATGTATTCTCTACTTGGACATGTGGTCCTGTGGTGGGCTGAGTATGCTGTCATTTTTGCATAAACACAAGTATTCGGTGGTGATAGACAATTACTATTAACCCAGAATTTCCTAAGCCTGACAGAACAGATACCCCCGAACCACAAGGCGGTGGCTTCCCGTACAGTTATGCTAAGTTTCCAAACGACTGGCTTACCAGCGCGCCGAGAGCGCCTACTGCGCTGAGCAGTGGGACGGAGACGCCCTGAAATGCCCCTACACTTGGAGCCACAGCCACGAAAAGGCCGCCTTTTCCTTAAACTCCTGGGACTCGGTTGTAACATGTCATGCATCGGATCTTCAAGCCGAAAGCATCCGTAAATAATGCCAACGTATAAACAACGGGCAGCGTCTTTGTTTAGACGACACTTAATAATTTCTAAAGTGCTTCCGTGCATTTTTCCTAATTTGATCCTCACGGCAGCCTTACGTGACCGCAAGGAAACGCTGGGACCACCGTTAGCTCTTCTTCTGTGACCTGACACGTAGTCCTCGGGGAGGACACGCGTGCCTGTGAGAAGAAGGTGCGTTCTGCCGCTGTTGGGGGCGTGGTCTGTGTCTGGCTGTCAGCCAATGGGCCTCAGCGCTGGTCACGTCTACTCTTTCCTTGCTGACCCTCTCCACCAGCGGTTCTCAACCTTCCTCAAGCCGGGACCTGTTGATACGGCTCCTCATGTTGTGGTGACCCCCAACCGGAAGATTATTTTCCTTGCTACTTCATCACTGTACTGTTATGAATCATAATGTAAATATCCGTGCTTGCCGATGGCCGTAGGCTCTACCGCAGACCCACAGGTTGAGAACCCCAGCCATCGGAAAACACAGATATTGGCATTACGATTCATTAACAGCAGCAAAACTGAGAACCACTGCTCTACATGATTGACTGACTGATTTCCTCCCCTGCCTCAGTCATTTTTTAAGTTCTGTATCTGAGTTCGCTGACGCTTCCTCTGCCTGGTCGAATCTGCTGTTGCGTCCCTCCGGGGAAATCTCCATCCAGCTGTTGTCCTCCTCCAGTTCCAGAATGTCTGCGGGGCTCCCCTCCTCAACAGATCCTCTCCCTGGGCTGACAGTCTCATTTTGTTCATGTGCCGTTTTTCTGCTTTTGTTCCGTGTCTGCTTTCTTCCAATCAACGGGCATCCTCCTGATGGTAATGTGAATTCTGGGTCCGGCTATCGCTATGTCTCCCTTTTGTAGGCGCGGTTTCTGGACTGAGTCGTTTCCTTCACATGTGTCATGACTGGCCGTTTCTTTGTATCGCTCATATTTTTGTTTGCGTTTCCGTATCTGAAGGATTAGCCACCACTCTAGACGCTGTGGTCTGGCTTCCGAAGGGAGGTCTTCCTCCACGCAGCCTGGCGGGAGACCCTGAAGAGTCTTGTCTGGAGTCTTGTCTGGGCCCGTGTCCTGTCTGGCAGGTGCATGGGGTCTCCTATTGGAAAGGTTGCTGGGCTTCTACTCGGGAATTCTTGTCTGCAATACTAGGCCTTCAGCAGCTGCAGGAAATCCGTCCTAGGGTGCCACCTGGTGTCTGCTTGCGGTACTGCAAAGTCTAATGTACGGTTGGTATTTGCACCTGCCAGTTTGGGCATCTCTCGTGTTATTGGCTAACGACCACTAACACACTATGGCACTGGCTCTGCGCTTTCTAATGTTGGCAGGACCGCTTGCCAGGAACCTTAAGTGACCTTAACAAGATGCTGGAATCACTGTCAGGTCTTCTTCTGTGACCTGGCATGTAGCCTATCGGGAAGAACACCCCACGTGCCAGCCTTGCTTCTCTAGGGCGCTTCCTCTGAACCATCGGACACAAGGAGTGACGTGGGTGATGTTGCTCAGTTCCCCCAAGGACAGTGCATGATCAGTACCTTCTAGACGTGTAGGGGAGAAGCTAACAATTACATGCACATGAATGCTGGAACGCAGCGGTCGGCAAACTCACGAGCCGCAGTCTGCCGACCACTGCGGTAACGGTCTAGGGCAGCGGTGGCCAACCGGTGATCTGTGGACCGCCCGTGGTCCGTGAGGTCCGAACGGTTGGCGACTGCTGAGTTAGGGCATTCACAGAAAGGTGTTTGAGAAAGGGTGTTAGGCTAACCGGTATTCACAAATGTTCTCTCAGGGATTTATATACGACTGAAAAACACAATTACTAGGCAAAAATGTTCACATTGTGGATACATATGTAAATACAAGCGCCAAATTAAAATCCTACGAAACTCTTTCTTCATCTTAGTTCCGAAAAGTACAGTTCTCAAGTGATAACCACCTCAGGGCAAACCACAGAGGAAGCGCTCAGACACCGCCCAAAGCCGCTAAAAGTGTGTCTCCATAGTTTCTCATAAATGATCGGGTAGCTTTTTGCTTTTTTTAAAAAAAATTTACATTTACTTAATATCGGCCCCAAATCATTACCTATTTGACCACAGAATCAACAAGACTTATCAAAATCAGTATCTGGTCCAAATCCTATCTTCATGAACACAGATGATCACCCATGATTTAGGATTTCAAATTCATGCGTTGGTTCCCATTCCGTGCCTCTCTTATGACCATTATCTGTCGTGGCTTCATTTCTAAAGCCTATTTACTGCCTACAATCAGTGTCTTCAATATGACAAGAAGTGAAAGATGGGGACGTTTTGCACTTTTCTTTGTACGAACTAACAAATGATTATGGTTCAGATGCACAGAGCAGCGTGAGATGGTGAGCTGCAGAAAGCCGATGTAAAACATTTCAGCAAGACTTTGGAAATACCACCCAGTACCACCCATTTCTGCATCCTGTTTGTGTGTTTTTCCGGTCATGCATAGATACCCCTTTTATTTAAGTAATCAAGCCACAAATCTGGGTAAAGGGCATCGCTTTAAAAGGAAATTCAGTTACTACTGACTATTCAAAGGTCTGCATCTAAGTCACGAACCTACTCTCCATTCCAGCTCAGCAGCTAATGGGAAAAGGAGCAGGCCACTCTGAAGCCTCCTGCGAGAGGCGCACATTTCCCGAAGATAAAAGCTGCACTCTCATGGTCATCCCCAATCTGCTGCTTTTCTTGGGAAACCAACTCATCACAGCACCGCCCGGCTTTACCCAGAAACATCTCTCACCATTTGCCCGCACGAGGCAATGGGGAGAGAAAAAGGGCCTTTTTTCTAAGCAATCACTTTCGCTGCGCCAGTGGAAATGGAACATTGGGCAGGCAGCCTGGAAGGGGGACATCCATTTCCATGGCAGGCTCTCTGCTGAGGGACACTGAAATGCAGAGAATGTATAAAGCCCCATTACTTCTTTCGCTCTTGATGAATTGCAAAGATATATAAAAATTAAGAGTAAGGGAAAATGACTCCTTTAGAGTCTATTTTGTTGTGTCTGTAAGAGTTTTCATTTATTTCCTAGAATCGGCTTTGGCTAATCAGGCAAAGTCTTTAGACCAATTTGAAAAACATCTCGGAGTGATCTTGCACATATTTCATTATCATGTGAACATTTAAGTAAATTAGGTTTGCTTTCTTAACAGAAAAGTAGGTAATTGGAATGTCTTTATTTTGTACTTTGAAGCTAAAGGTTTTTTATTGCCCTCTATTTAAAAAATGATGTTTTTTTAAGGTCAAGTCAGAAATGTTGGTTTGCCTTGAATATATTAGGGAAGAGCATCCTATCTAATAAAGAGGGAATATGCTAATTGACCCTCACACCATTGCAAAGACGATGGCACCCACAGCCAATAAGGTGGGACTATGCTAATTGACTGCTCCACCCTCAAAGATGGCAGTACCCATAGCCAATAAGGAGGGAATATGCTAATTGACTGCCCTGCCCTCAAAGGTGGCAGCACCCACAGCCACAAGATGGCAGTGCCCAGTCCCCTCAGCCGTGCCTCCGGAGTTCCCAAGACCCCTCAGCCCCCCCCAGCCGCCAAAGTCTGGCCCAAGGCGCAGGCAAGCCTTGGATGGCAGCTGCCCAGCCACCCAGGGCCGCCTGAGGCTCAGGTAATCAAGGCTGGCCAAGTCTTGCACTGCCAGCAGTGGCAGCAGCAGAGGTGTGATGGGGTATCACCTTCCCCTGATTGCCAAGTCACCTCCCACCCTGAGCACTCCCAGACTATGAGAGAGGGCAGGCTGGGCTGAGGAGCCCCTTCTCCAGTGCATAAATTTCCATGCACCGGGTCTCCAGTAATTTTATAATTTATACACCTGGAGAGGCCCACACAGCAAGCATTTAGGGCTGCATATATACATATACATACCATATATACACACATACATATACACACACACACATAAACACACACACTACAATACTATATACGTGCTATATATATTTCCCACCTCATCTCTGGAAAGAGAACTATGTGCTTTCCAATAATGAATCATCCTTGCCTGGCTGGAGTGGCTCAGCTGGTTGAGCATCATCCGTGCACCAAAAGGTTCCCGGTTTGAATCCCAGTCAGGGCGCATGCCCAGGTTGTGGGCTCGATCCCCAGTAGGAGGTGTGCAGGAGGCAGCCAACCAATGGTTCTCCGTCCACTGATATTTCCATCTATCCTCTCCCCTCCTCCCTCTCTAAAAATAAATATATTAAAAATAATAATAATGAATCATCCTTATGTGTTGCTCTGTACATTGTTATCACTGATTGTCATTGAATTAAAACCTTGCTAGCTAACTAATCACCCCAAAACTTAATGGACTTAGATTAACAGCTGTACTACCTCTCACCTGCAAGCTGGGTGTACGCTAACGCTGACCAAGCTCAACAATCAGCACAGACAGCAGAGATTCAATAATGTTAAAAAAAAAATAAAAAAAAAAGCCCAAAAATGACCAAAGAAAGACTGTTAACAGTGGAAATGTCACCTCCAGGTGCTGCCCTCCAAATGGATTTTTCTTTATACTTCTCATCCCTTTCCAAGTTTCCTATGAGTTGATAATCAAAAAAAACTAAAAAAAAGGTTTTCTTACTCAGAATATAATTTTACACATAATACAAACCAAAACCCCACAACACAGAGGCCTGCAATAAAAGAAAAGAACCGAAGGAAGAGCCACCAAGTTACCCAGACAGTTCTCCTGGCTGGTGGAACAAGAGGGGTTCTTCCCTGACCCTCTACACTTGCCCAGCTTCTCTGCCAACGGGACTCTCCCGAAGCAGCACGGCGCCACCTACCTCACAACGATGAGCATGGCGATGAGGATGGAGCAGATGGGGTCTGCGATCATGAGCCCGAAGTTCTGCATCAGGATGGCCGACGCGATCACCCCGATGCTCCCCAGCGTGTCCGCCAGAATGTGCAGAAACACACCTGCAAACGGACGCAAACGTTTCTTGAAATCACCTTATTTCCCACGTGAAGTTCTACTACTAATCTGAAAAATGGCAAGGATGTGGATTAACTGGTTAGTAAGGAAGTAATAGTACCCTGGGGATGGAAATACTCCTTCCTGTTTCAAATCAGCAGGGCTCACTAGCCCTGATGCAGAATGACATAAGTAGAGCAGTGCATTGATTCTGAAAATCGTTTGTGCACATTCGTCTTTGGTTAAAAGAGCTCAGAAGCTAACAACTTGTTAGAAGAAAACGTCTTTGGCAGAAAGAATCTGTCAAGAAAACATCACTAATCGTAGGAATCATGGACCCATAGAGCCCCCTGCTGGTCACTAAAATTACAACTATTAAACCTGACAAACTTATTAATTATCCTGAAGACTTTGTTATCTCAAGTTACATACTAAGCTCAAACTTGATATAAAAGTAGAAATTTAAATATTTTACATTGGATGTAAATATATTTGAACTTTTAATAATTAACTATTAAATTGGTAGGATTCTAACTGTCTTAGAACCTAGATATAATATTAACATTTAAGAATTGACACTTGATGGAAAAACCATTTTAAAATGTCAAGAAGCAAGTTTAATATACGTTGTTTTTCAAAGATACTTAATTAGGCAGATAATTCAACATTTAGATCTTTAATAGACAAAATGTATTGTATGGCAAAACACTTTCTTAAAATGTCTCTTAAAATACATTTTTGGGTGTGCCACAGAATTTTAGTCATTGGTTTATGTGTGCCATGAGCTGAAAAAGGTTGAAAATCGCTGCCTTATACAATTTCAACCAGACGTTGCTAAAAATAGAACATTCTTCAACATCATCAACTACTTTAGCTGACAAGGAATATCTAATGTATAAAAACATGGTCTTCTTTAGAAATACTTATTTTCCTTGTTTTTTACTCACTGACAATTTTTTAGATGTAAAATATACATTTGCTTAAACTTGAATACACTTCCTAATAATTTAAAAATGGACTATTAACCAGTCCAATCACATCCTAATGCACTCTGGGAAACTACATTTCAATTCATCTGCCACCATGGAATTTTATATCAAGTATTATAGCAAATGTAATTCATCCCTCAGTACCTATTACTTTTCCATTTTATAGGGTAATAATTTTCAACCTTTTTCATCTCATGGCACACATAAACTAATTACTAAAATTTTGTGGCACACCAAAATATATATATTTTTTGTCAATCATCTGACATGAAATAGATATTAATTTTGAATGATTCACACACACACACAAATGAAAGTAACTACCTGCTCTTTTTTGCTCCAAAGTGACTTTTTAAAAATTCAGGCACCTATACTTGTATTTCAGGATTTCTGGTACCAAGAATTAACCTATCAGACACAACTTTAATATGCAATTATGCAATGTAACTAATAAGATGCAACTCTAGTGTATGACCTGTATATTTACGATTCAAAACGGGGCTGTTTGGGCTACTGTCATTTTTTTATTCGACCACCTAAAGAAATAGTGAGGAACTGCATGCTTTAAATAGTCAGGAATTGCATGTTTTAAAAAAAATTTTGCAGCACACTGCTTGAAAATCACTGGTATAGGGTATTGACCTTCATAACAATTCTTCAAAAAGAAAATAACGATTTTTTATTTTTACCTTTGTAACAATTCTTTAGGAGAAAAGAACCAGCTTTATTCTGTCACAAAAATATGTTATGGGAAAATATATTTCATTTTCCTGGGCCTGTGGGCGGCAAACCGGCTCTCGAGCCACATGCGGCTCTTTGGCCCCTTGAGTGTGGCTCTTCCACAAAACACCACGGCCTGGGTGAGTCTATGTCGAAGAAGTGGCATCAGAAAAAATTTAACTTTAAAAAAAATGTGGCTCTCCAAAGAAATTTCAATCGTTGAACTGTTGATATCTGGCTCTGTGGACTGATGAGTTTGCCGACCCCTGTATTAGGGTATTTCGATAGCAAAGAATAGTAAGTGTTGAGGTCACCTTAAGCTTTAAAGGTAAACTGGAGAAAGATACACAGCAGAGTGGACTGAGGGGCCCTCAGCTTCAAAACTCTCCAGTGATATGATTTTCAAGTCTCTGTATTTTGTAATTGGTGTTTTGGGAGACCTGAACTCAGCTCTAAACACCAGAAGGAAAAAGAAAAGAATCGCTTGGTTTTTATTTTCCTTTGGAAAGTCCTGGCTGCATCTCACTTGCTGGCCTGCCCGCTGGTTTTGTTAGCAACTAGAGGCCCGATGCATGAAATTTGCACACGGATAGGGTTTCTAGGCCTGGCCAATGATCAGTGCCAATCTGTGGCCCACACGGTGATAAGAGGGCCACCCCCCCCACCCCCACCCCCAGCCCCAGCTGGCACCCATGTTGGCTGGCCTGGGGCCTGTGGGCTGGGGACAGCTCCTACATTGAGCATCTGCCCCCTGGTGGTCAGTGTGTGTCACAGCAACCGGCTGTTCCACTGGTTGTTCCCATTCGGTTGGCTTGTATATTAGGCTTTTATTACACAGGCTATGAAGTGCGGCGAGAAGCTGACAGGTTCACTCCTCAGTTCTCCGCGCGAGCGCATCTGTGCGGAAAAGGTTCAGCAGCAGCAGTCATCGCTGCCCTTCAGCCATCTGCTGGGCTCCGCAGCCCCAGAAACTGGTGGGCACTTAGGAAGCATAAACTAATGTTCACAACAGCTGCATAAAAGACCATTAGGAAGGCAAATCTAACCTCCCTCACACTGTGCTGATTTCTCAACTAAAAATGAACTCTCGTTATCGAGGCTCACTGAGAGCATTGGATATAGACACACTCCTTATGCATCATTACAAGCTATTTCAGCAAACAGACAATTCTGTATATTTTGCAAATGGGAAACGAGGGACCGGGAGGCACGTTTAAGGGCCTGGAATAACCTCCTCAGTGTAGAGGAGCAAATTTAGAGCGAAATGTCAAAGCGAGAGCGGCCTCGGGAGCAGCGGAGATAAGCAGGTGTCGCGGAGACTGGACCACAAGCCACTGAGAGAGTCAGGCTGAAGTCAAGCTCATAAAGGCAGAAAGATGGGCAGCTGGGACTAGAAAACCGGAACAAATGGCGTCCAAATGGAAATTCTGCCCAAAGACTGGCTCCCCTCACAACACAGGGACTGTCACAGTTCACAGACAAGGCTGGTTTTCTCCGGCTTGTAAATTTTGAGAACACCGTTTGACGCCACAGGTAAGCTCCTGTTTAGGTATCGTTTTTGATGCCTGTGGATGTACCTGAGGCCTCACTTTGCATTACATTTTTTAAAAATATAACAGACTTTCTTTTTGAGAGCAGTTTTAGGCTCACAGCAAAATTACGGATAGAGATTTTTGCACCCCTCCCCACCACACGCACAGCCTCCTGTCAACATTCCCCACCAGAGTGTACGTTTGTTATAACTGATGAAACAATGTCCATGCATCATGGTCACCCAAAGGCCACCGTTTACGTTGGGGTTCACTATGGCCATTGAACATCTTTGGGTTTGGATGTATTACATTCGTAGCACTAAATTTTCCACAACATAAGTACATATGGAATATTATCCTTGGAAAAATTATTTAATAATCCTGCAAAGGTAAATATACTACTATGATGTTGTTATAGTCATTGGGATGGGTAGCACTTATACTTATGCAGCAGTATCGTTTCTGAGTATTTTATGCTTCTTATCACATCTGAGAAAACAGTCAACTGACAACTAAATTAGAAGAATGTCTTTTCGCACTTAGGTTATAAAGTTGAAAAACGGGAACAGAATTGATGCTAAAACCTGTCATAGGCTAATAAGGGTTATTTATCCATAAACTGACATATCAGAAAATTCATTAGGAAGGGGCTCACATTTTAAACACAAATACCATGTTACACAGGAAGACTCTGAAGGCAGCTTGGTAGAACAGGACAGACAAGGGCCTCCCCGTACCTT
Organism: Antrozous pallidus; assembly: GCA_027563665.1. Lineage (NCBI taxonomy): Eukaryota > Metazoa > Chordata > Mammalia > Chiroptera > Vespertilionidae > Antrozous > Antrozous pallidus. The sequence goes on along the minus strand of CM050527.1, from coordinate 2,554,847 downwards.
GTAAAATCTGTCTGCTGGGTCCTGCTGCCTGCCGGAAGGAGGGGCCATCTGCAGAGAGGCAAGTTAGATTATTTCAGAGCACGCCTTCAGCTCCGGGCGCACTGTCTGCGACTCAGAGCACCTTTCGGTCAGAGGCATCGCGGAGGATGCACGACTACACAGCCACGTCAGACCTACAAAATCATGCATAAACTTAATATAGCCATAGAGAAAACACTGTCATTTTGCTGTGTGGGGGCAAAATACGCAGCCACCTGCCAATCCTGCGGACAGTCACCAGGGTGCCTGTTCTCCACGTCCAGCGCCTCATCCAGGCGCCAGATGTGTCTACAGGCTGTCGGCCCAGAGAGACAGTCATTTCTGACAGCAATCCGGACAGGTGACTCTGCTGCTCTGGCATCAGAGCTACAGGAGACAACGTAACCCCTCCAGGTCACTCGCAGAGTCCTTTGGGTACAGAGCATAGCTGGGTGCTTGCCAAACCCCTTTCTCCTTCCGCGCTGGCCAACAACTAAACCACACTTCCGGCGGCCTTAAGTTAGGAGGTGTGTGTCACTTGGTAGTGAACAAAGAAATGGATGGAAGGCACGACTGGGCTCGTAAGCATGTCCCACCTGACCTGCTCCCTCATTCTCAGGGTTAAGAATCCCACAGAAGGCTGAAACCAGTTTGGCTCAGTGGACAGAGCGTCGGCATGTGGACTAAAAGGTCCCAGGTTCGATTCCGGTCAGGGCATGTACCTTGGTGGCGGGCACATCCCCAGTAGGGGGTGTGCAGGAGGCAGCTGATCGATGTTTCTCTCTCATTGATGTTTCTAACCCTCCCTCTCCCTTCCTCTCTGTAAGAAAATCAATGAAATATATATATTTTTTTAAAAAACCCACGGAGGAAAAGAGCCTGGATCCTGGAACTGCCATGCAGGACACAGCGCCTGCCCTGTCCACCCAACACAAGACCTGAGCCTTGACCGTGATATCACTGATATGCAAGCAGTTAAAACAAGAAGCCGCTGGCTCGACTCACGTGCCCAGTGAATGGGAGCGCCCAGCACGTGCCAGCGAGACAGAGCTGTCTGCAGGGAAAATGGGACGAGGCTGCACTGCCACCGCCCAGACGCTCCTCAATGCGGGAGGCACAGGCAGAGCTAAGAGCAGACTCTGGAGGCAGCCTCGTGTCGAGAGTCTGGCGTTCCCGGCACCAGCTGCGAGATTTCCTCATGACCTGATGTCACGAGTTTTTTAAAAGTCATCTTTTAAAACATGTGAGGGATGCACAGTTTTTCACATTTATTTTGGGATGCATGTGGGCACAAAATGTAGAAAAGCCAGGTTTTAAAGCACACCAGTGTAACAGTTACAAACTCAGTCTCCAGAGCCTTTCCTAGTTCCAAATCTAAAGCTTCAGAATTCTGCCAACATGGCAAGTACACAAGATATTTAAGTGTTTGATTTATTTAAAGGTTAATCAAATTGTGCCAGTTAAGCAGCTCTTGGTCTATACTCAAAATTTCCATGAATAAACTATTTCAAATAGAATTTTTAAATAAAATGTTAAATTGCTAAATACCTTAGAACTTACTACCCAATGCAGTGTAAGTCAGCATACAAAGATTCCTAAGAGTGCAGTGAGGTAAATATCTACCAAAATTACATGAAAATGTGAAGAATTGAAAACTCCAATTGTATTTTTATAACCTTATATATAGTACAAAAGGTCTCATCATGCTTCAAAAAAATCATACTTTTGCTGGCTGGGATGGCTCAGCGGTTAAGCATCAACATATAAACCAGAAGGTCACGGTTCGATTCCCAGTCAGGGCACAGGCCTGAGTTGTGGGCTCCGTCCTCATAGGGGCATGCAGGAGACAGACTATCAATGTCTCTCTCTCATCAATGCTTCTCTCTCTAGTCCTTTCCCTTCTTTCTCTAAAACCAGTGAGAAGTTATTTTTAAAAATCATGCTTTTCATTTGCTGAAATGCAATTGTTCCTCATTCATGGACACTCAGTTAAAATAGTGGCTTTTCAGCATGAGACACTCACTGAAAAACAGCCACACCACTGCCTGATGCCACGCCAGACTCACCACACACCGAGGAGAACTGGCGTAGGAAGCAGGCGGCCCGCTGGAAAGGGAGCTGGCTGGGACACTTATCAGACCCTGTCCCCAGAAAGTGGCCTGGGCGCAGTTCTGTGAGGGAGCGCTCAGGCCGCACTCACCGTGGGAGTGGAAGTGCCCTTGTCCGTGGTCGTGGCTGTGCGCGTGGTCGTGGCCGTGGCCGTGCGCGTGGTCGTGGCCGTGCGCGTGGTCGTGGCCGTGCATGTCGCCGTGTTTCAGGTCCGGGCCGTGGCAGTGGTCTCCGGGGCCGAGGGCCTGGTCCAGGGCACCGTTAAAGAGGGAATGGCTGTGTCCATGGCCTACGAGTAGTTAGAACACAAGGCATGTGAAAACGCGTTAGCTAGTGGCTACAGCAACACCGATGTCAGCAAAAGAACTGGCTCTCAAACCGGACTCAAGGCCATAAACATGCACTGGGAAAGTGTTACTGATTCATTCCAGCAATCCTGAGTTCCTACCACACAGGACAGGGAGGAAATAAAAGCAGAGATTGACAAACAGATCCTAAAATGTATACGGAACTTCAACAAGGGATCCAGAATAGCCAAAACAACCCTTAAAAAAAAAGAATAAAGCAGAAAAAATCACATATTGTGATTTTAAACCCGACTTCAGGAAGTCCAGAAACAAACTCTCACATTTACGGTCAAGTGATTGTTGGCAAGGATGACAATTCAGTGGCAAAAAATCATCTTCCTAGCAGATGGCGCTGAGGCAATTTGTCATCTACCGACGAGAAAATACTGGACCCGTACCTCACACCACACACAAAAGTTGACTCAAAACGGATCAGACCTAAACGTACGTAGTCTTAAATGGATACGTTTCACTCCAAAATCTAAGGATGGGTCCTCATAAGAAGGTCTGGCCGTGCAGTTACTGATTTTAAGTTAACTCAAGGAGGGAAAGACAGGATCACGCAATAGACGCAGGAACACCCTCGGCTGGGAAAGCAGTGCAGTCAGGACGCGGGCCTTCAGCCCGGGGGAAGGTCCGCCAGTGCCCGGCCCGCCGCCCAGTCCCGCCGGGGCCCGGGCCAGGCCCTCCTCCCGAGGTCGGGGGGGAAACCGGCATCAGCGGTTCTTCAGGAGCCACCCGCTGGCTGTGCAGGCCGACGCGGGGCCCGGCTGGAAGTGTTTCTCAAACTCTGTGCCGAGGCCCTGGCCCAGCAGTGAGGCCGGCGGGAATGACTGACCCTCCCGACAGGGGCCCGACGGGACACGTTCATGTGACAACGCCTGACCAGTGTAACAAGGACACGGGATTTCACACCAACATGTGACAACGCCTGACCAGTGTTACAAGGACACGGGATTTCACACCAACATGTGACAACGCCTGACCAGTGTAACAAGGACACGGGATTTCACACCAACATGTGACAACGCCTGACCAGTGTAACAAGGACACGGGATTTCACACCAACATGTGACAACGCCTGACCAGTGTAACAAGGACACGGGATTTCACACCAACATGTGACAACGCCTGACCAGTGTAACAAGGACACGGGATTTCACACAAACATGTGACAACCCCTGACCAGTGTAACAAGGACACGGGATTTCACACCAACATGTGACAACGCCTGACCAGTGTAACAAGGACACGGGATTTCACACCAACATGTGACAACGCCTGACCAGTGTAACAAGGACACGGGATTTCACACGAACATGTGACAACGCCTGACCAGTGTAACAAGGACACGGGATTTCACACGAACATGTGACAACGCCTGACCAGTGTAACAAGGACACGGGATTTCACACCAACATGTGACAACGCCTGACCAGTGTAACAAGGACACGGGATTTCACACGAACATGTGACAAGGCCTGACCAGTGTAATAAGGACACGGGATTTCACACCAACATGTGACAACGCCTGACCAGTGTAACAAGGACACGGGATTTCACACGTTCATGTGACAATGCCTGACCAGTGTAATAAGGACACGGGATTTCACACCAACATGTGACAACGCCTGACCAGTGTAACAAGGACACGGGATTTCACACCAACATGTGACAATGCCTGACCAGTGTAACAAGGACACGGGATTTCACATGAACATGTGACAATGCCTGACCAGTGTAACAAGGACACGGGATTTCACATGAACATGTGACAACGCCTGACCAGTGTAACAAGGACACGGGATTTCACACCAACATGTGACAACGCCTGACCAGTGTAACAAGGACACGGGATTTTACACCAACATGTGACAATGCCTGACCAGTGTAATAAGGACACGGGATTTCACACCAACATGTGACAACGCCTGACCAGTGTAACAAGGACACGGGATTTCACACGTTCATGTGACAACGCCTGACCAGTGTAACAAGGACACGGGATTTCACACCAACATGTGACAACGCCTGACCAGTGTAACAAGGACACGGGATTTCACACCAACATGTGACAACGCCTGACCAGTGTAACAAGGACACGGGATTTCACACCAACATGTGACAACGCCTGACCAGTGTAACAAGGACACGGGATTTCACACCAACATGTGACAACGCCTGAACAGTGTAACAAGGACACGGGATTTTACACCAACATGTGACAATGCCTGACCAGTGTAATAAGGACACGGGATTTCACACAAACATGTGACAACGCCTGACCAGTGTAACAAGGACACGGGATTTCACACCAACATGTGACAACGCCTGACCAGTGTAACAAGGACACGGGATTTCACACCAACATGTGACAACGCCTGACCAGTGTAACAAGGACACGGGATTTCACACCAACATGTGACAATGCCTGACCAGTGTAACAAGGACACGGGATTTCACACCAACATGTGACAACGCCTGACCAGTGTAACAAGGACACGGGATTTCACACCAACATGTGACAACGCCTGACCAGTGTAACAAGGACACGGGATTTCACACCAACATGTGACAACGCCTGACCAGTGTAACAAGGACACGGGATTTCACATGAACATGTGACAATGCCTGACCAGTGTAACAAGGACACGGGATTTCACACCAACATGTGACAACGCCTGACCAGTGTAACAAGGACACGGGATTTCACACCAACATGTGACAACGCCTGACCAGTGTAACAAGGACACGGGATTTCACACCAACATGTGACAATGCCTGACCAGTGTAATAAGGACACGGGATTTCACACCAACATGTGACAACGCCTGACCAGTGTAACAAGGACACGGGATTTCACACCAACATGTGACAATGCCTGACCAGTGTAACAAGGACACGGGATTTCACACCAACATGTGACAACGCCTGACCAGTGTAACAAGGACACGGGATTTCACACGTTCATGTGACAACGCCTGACCAGTGTAACAAGGACACGGGATTTCACACCAACATGTGACAACGCCTGACCAGTGTAACAAGGACACGGGATTTCACACCAACATGTGACAACGCCTGACCAGTGTAACAAGGACACGGGATTTCACACCAACATGTGACAACGCCTGACCAGTGTAACAAGGACACGGGATTTCACACCAACATGTGACAATGCCTGACCAGTGTAACAAGGACACGGGATTTCACACCAACATGTGACAACGCCTGACCAGTGTAACAAGGACACGGGATTTCACACCAACATGTGACAATGCCTGACCAGTGTAATAAGGACACGGGATTTCACACCAACATGTGACAACGCCTGACCAGTGTAACAAGGACACGGGATTTCACACGTTCATGTGACAACGCCTGACCAGTGTAACAAGGACACGGGATTTCACACCAACATGTGACAACGCCTGACCAGTGTAACAAGGACACGGGATTTCACACCAACATGTGACAACGCCTGACCAGTGTAACAAGGACACGGGATTTCACACCAACATGTGACAACGCCTGACCAGTGTAACAAGGACACGGGATTTCACACCAACATGTGACAATGCCTGACCAGTGTAACAAGGACACGGGATTTCACACCAACATGTGACAACGCCTGACCAGTGTAACAAGGACACGGGATTTCACACCAACATGTGACAACGCCTGACCAGTGTAACAAGGACACGGGATTTCACACGTTCATGTGACAATGCCTGACCAGTGTAACAAGGACACGGGATTTCACACCAACATGTGACAACGCCTGACCAGTGTGACAAGGACACGGGATTTCACACCAACATGTGACAACGCCTGACCAGTGTAACAAGGACACGGGATTTCACACCAACATGTGACAACGCCTGAACAGTGTAACAAGGACACGGGATTTCACATGAACATGTGACAATGCCTGACCAGTGTAACAAGGACACGGGATTTCACACCAACATGTGACAACGCCTGACCAGTGTAACAAGGACACGGGATTTCACACCAACATGTGACAACCCCTGACCAGTGTAACAAGGACACGGGATTTCACACCAACATGTGACAACGCCTGACCAGTGTAACAAGGACACGGGATTTCACACCAACATGTGACAACGCCTGACCAGTGTAACAAGGACACGGGATTTCACACCAACATGTGACAATGCCTGACCAGTGTAATAAGGACACGGGATTTCACACCAACATGTGACAACGCCTGACCAGTGTAACAAGGACACGGGATTTCACACGTTCATGTGACAACGCCTGACCAGTGTAACAAGGACACGGGATTTCACACCAACATGTGACAATGCCTGACCAGTGTAACAAGGAAACGGGATTTCACATGAACATGAAATTTAACCGGAGTGGTGTCCGTTTTCCACAATAAACGCAGACAGTGAGTTTCCGGTCAAAATTCCAACCAAGATTTTTCATAAAACTTGACTAGCTGATAAAAAATAACAACAAATAAGCAAGACAGACCCCAAGACCCTGGAAAACCAGAGACAGGACTTGCCCTACGAGACAGGAAACCAGGGCGCCCACACGGGCTCTGGGTGAGAGGCGGGGCTGGGACGTGGGAGTGGACGGGCCTGAAGCGCACACGAGCGGGAGCCGCCCGCCCACAGGCGCTGTGATTTGCTCAGAGCCAGGTTTGCTTGTGGCTTTGATGTTTGCTTGTCTGTGTCATATAAGTGGTGTCAGCATCAACAGGTGAGCGACACAGGTCTGCAGCATCCACACCCGACTCGGAGCATGGGTAACGGAGAAGGTGCCCCTGTCCAGGAGGGCGTGGAGAGTGGAGGGGGCTCAGGAAGACATTCACAAGAGCTATCACCTTCCTTTTGTGATCACAAGATCAGTGAGTGAGTGGGTGACGGACACAGGAAAGAGTGAGTGGGTGACAGACACAGGAAGGAGTGAATGATGGACACAGGAAGGAGTGAGTGACGGACACAGGAAGGAGTGAGTGAGTGACGGACACAGGAAGGAGTGACGAACACAGGAAGGAGTGAGTGAGTGACGGACACAGGAAGGAGTGAGTGAGTGACGGACAAAGGAAGGAGTGGGTGACGGACACAGGAAGGAGTAAGTGACAGACACAGGAAGGAGTGAGTGAGTGACGGACACAGGAAGGAGTGAGTGACAGACACAGGAAGGAGTGAGTGAGTGACGGACACAGGAAGGAGTGAGTGAGTGACGGACAAAGGAAGGAGTGGGTGACGGACACAGGAAGGAGTGAGTGACAGACACAGGAAGGAGTGAGTGAGTGACGGACACAGGAAGGAGTGAGTGAGTGACGGACAAAGGAAGGAGTGGGTGACGGACACAGGAAGGAGTGAGTGACAGACACAGGAAGGAGTGAGTGAGTGACGGACACAGGAAGGAGTGGGTGACGGACACAGGAAGGAGTGAGTGACAGACACAGGAAGGAGTGAGTGAGTGACGGACACAGGAAGGAGTGAGTGACAGACACAGGAAGGAGTGAGTGAGTGACGGACACAGGAAGGAGTGAGTGAGTGACGGACAAAGGAAGGAGTGGGTGACGGACACAGGAAGGAGTGAGTGACGGACACAGGAAGGAGTGAGTGGGTGACGGACACAGGAAGGAGTGAGTGAGTGACGGACAAAGGAAGGAGTGGGTGACGGACACAGGAAGGAGTGAGTGACAGACACAGGAAGGAGTGAGTGGGTGACGGACACAGGAAGGAGTGAGTGGGTGACGGACAGAGGAAGGAGTGGGTGACGGACACAGGAAGGAGTGAGTGACGGACACAGGAAGGAGTGAGTGAGTGACGGACAAAGGAAGGAGTGGGTGACGGACACAGGAAGGAGTGAGTGAGTGACGGACACAGGAAGGAGTGACGGACACAGGAAGGAGTGAGTGAGTGACGGACACAGGAAGGAGTGAGTGAGTGACGGACAAAGGAAGGAGTGGGTGACGGACACAGGAAGGAGTGAGTGACGGACACAGGAAGGAGTGAGTGAGTGACGGACACAGGAAGGAGTGAGTGAGTGACGGACAAAGGAAGGAGTGGGTGACGGACACAGGAAGGAGTGAGTGACGGACACAGGAAGGAGTGAGTGAGTGACGGACAAAGGAAGGAGTGGGTGACGGACACAGGAAGGAGTGAGTGAGTGACGGACACAGGAAGGAGTGAGTGGGTGACGGACAGAGGAAGGAGTGAGTGGGTGACGGACACAGGAAGGAGTGAGTGACGGACACAGGAAGGAGTGAGTGAGTGACGGACACAGGAAGGAGTGAGTGAGTGACGGACAAAGGAAGGAGTGGGTGACGGACACAGGAAGGAGTGAGTGAGTGACGGACACAGGAAGGAGTGAGTGAGTGACGGACATAGGAAGGAGTGGGTGACGGACACAGGAAGGAGTGAGTGAGTGACGGACACAGGAAGGAGTGACGGACACAGGAAGGAGTGAGTGAGTGACGGACACAGGAAGGAGTGAGTGAGTGACGGACACAGGAAGGAGTGAGTGGGTGACGGACACAGGAAGGAGTGAGTGACAGACACAGGAAGGAGTGAGTGAGTGACGGACACAGGAAGGAGTGAGTGAGTGACGGACAAAGGAAGGAGTGGGTGACGGACACAGGAAGGAGTGAGTGACGGACACAGGAAGGAGTGAGTGAGTGACGGACACAGGAAGGAGTGGGTGACGGACACAGGAAGGAGTGAGTGAGTGACGGACACAGGAAGGAGTGAGTGAGTGACGGACAGAGGAAGGAGTGGGTGACGGACACAGGAAGGAGTGAGTGACAGACACAGGAAGGAGTGAGTGGGTGACGGACACAGGAAGGAGTGAGTGAGTGACGGACAAAGGAAGGAGTGGGTGACGGACACAGGAAGGAGTGAGTGACGGACACAGGAAGGAGTGGGTGACGGACACAGGAAGGAGTGGGTGACGGACACAGGAAGGAGTGGGTGACGGACACAGGAAGGAGTGGGTGACGGACACAGGAAGGAGTGAGTGGGTGACGGACACAGGAAGGAGTGAGTGGGTGACGGACACAGGAAGTGAGGAAACACAGGGCGGGCCGTCCTACCGGAGCCGTGCGAGTGGCCGTGGCCGTGGCCGCCGTGCTGGAACACGAATATCCCCACCAGGTTCACGGCGAAGCCCAGGATGGAGACCAGCAGCAGGCGCTCGTGGTGCACGTCGGGGGGCGCCAGCGCTCTCTGGAAAACACAAGGCAGGGTTCAGGGGTGACTCCCGAGGGTCCCCTGGTGGAAGCAAAGAGCCGCTTCAAACACCGTGCAGCTTTTCCGAAGGCCAGTCCCTCCAGAAGCCCCTGCCGGCGCCGGCATCGGGTAAAACTCTCACTCCGGGCAGAGGCGCCCGCCGCTGTTCTGAAAACAGGTGTCCGGGAGCGTGACCACAGGTCTGTGCCCATCCCCTGGGGCCTGTCAGAGCCTGCCCTGCATTCCAACGTCACTCCCCTTTAACCCTTCTTGTTCCCAGGTGCCAAATAGGAAGCCCCCCCTTTACTATCCCCCCCACCCCCGAACTCAGGTTCTCTTAAGAACTCTCCCAGCAGCCTTCACTTCCCACTGTCAACACTTCATGAACACCCGCAAAGCATCATTATTTGCTGTCCATTTCGAGTAGCTGCACATCTACTTAATTTTTTTCCCGTTTTGTGAGCTCCTCCTGTGACCCGAGGCCACCCTCACGCTTCACAATCGTGGGAAAGACAGCTCTAGTACATGCGCATTTAGCAAATAACCATCTCCCTTGCATTTATAATTTAGACTCTAATCATTATCTACTTACTATACCTCAACTCCTTCTGAGAAAATAAAAAAGGCAGTGAAGATCAAAAACAGCCCATTGACAAAGCCAGCCAGCACTTCCGCTCTGACATACCTGGAGAGCAAAGTAAACAACCGGGTTATTAAGTTATTTCTTACAGGTCAACAGAAAAGTCACGCATGTTCGAGGACCCCAAACCGCTTTATACGGTTGTTAAGTGGCCAGCAAGGTCCCAGAATGTATAGTGCAGTGTGTTTTATTGGACATGTACTACAGAAACCAGAACATGGACTTAAGTATTGTGAATGATGCTGACTAGCAGAAAATGCATAGATCTCCTCCCAGCAGCCAGAAGACCCTGGAGTAAGGAGGAGCAGAAAGACCGTCCCCAGAAACGGGAACCTCAAGTGGTCGCTGGAGCAGGAAGAGCGGGACTAAACAGGCAGAGAAGAATCCAAGGAGAAAAAGGGGGAGAAGAGAGCTTGAAAAGGGGGGTTTTGTGACTTATTAATCCCTCCTCTCCTAAGAACGCCTCAGGCCCTCTGCTTCGTGCTGTTCAGCTTCCAGATCTTTGGAAAGTGGAGTGTTGATCTGAAGGAAAATAGTTATTTCTCAAGTATCCCTGAAACCACTTGGGATTCCTATTCCTATCACTCTTTTTCTAAGATTAAGAAACGCAGCACGGACATCGACCTGTTTAGAATCAGTTCCAGCTTCATGTCATTGGAGCTGAACTAGTTTTTAAAATTCTGCCCCTCTTCTGCCTCCCGCCTCCCGCCTCCCGCCGGGGGAGGCGGAGGGGAAAGGGTTCTTTCTCCAAGAGGCTTCTCTGGCTTAAAGTCGCCAGGAACAACTTGAACTTGGCAGCTTGTTCAAACGTTTTTCAAAGGGCGCTCACAGCAGTCACTCAGTCTGGTCCTTAAAGCATATGATAGGAGCATCAAGAAGCCCGCTTTCTGTGGCTTCCTGTAATGACCCAAAACGGACTAAAGATTTTATGGCGCCAGGAAGATGTTCTCTCCGAGCAGTCATCCTTTGGCGCTCTAGGTACAGCGACCTCCTACTCCATACTATAACCATAATCTGATGGGTGTGTCTTGTCTCGCTTTTTATAACTTTACAAGGAACCCTAATACTTTGGTTCAGCTCTTGTGCAATAAATGTGCAGTCACTATTTTTATAGAGTTGCTTCCCCATCAGACCTCAGGTTCCCCAAGGCAGGTGCCACATCTTACTCCTCTTTCTATCCCTGGAGGAGAAAGCAGTGGCCCTCCGACATCTGAAGAGAACAGAGGATGTGCAAGAAGCAGAGCATGCTTGCTCCAGGGCAAAGGCACAGCTGGGCCGAAGGAGGAGGTGGCGAGGGAGCAGGAGTCAGAGCATGCTGGAAGAGGGTGGATAGAGTAGGGGAGGGAGATTACAGAGGTCCTGCAATGGCAAGGGAAGGGAATCAGTGAAAGAAGGAAGGACAGCCGAAACCGGTTTGGTTCAGTGGATAGAGCGTCGGACTGTGGACTGAAGGGTCCCAGGTTCGATTCTGGTCAAGGGCATGTACCTTGGCTGCTGGCACATCCCCAGTAGGAGATGTGCAAGAGGCAGCTGATCGATGTTTCTCTCTCATCGATGTTTCTGATTTTCTATCCCTCTCCCTTCCTCTCTGTAAAAAAATCAATAAAATATATTTTAAAAGAAAGAAAGAAAGAAAGAAGGACAGACTGCAAAAGCCAGAGCAAAAGGGACTGGAGAGGAGACTGAGGGAGAAGGGGAGGGAGCAGAAGAAAAGAGCTGAGAGATCAGCAAAAGGGAGGAGAGAGCGGTAGAGAAGAGTGAGAAGAGGATGTGAAGGGGAGAAGGGATGAGCGGACACAGGCCCAATAACCAGAAAGAACAGGAGAGCAGAAGATGGGAGAGAGAATGAGTCTGAGGATGCACAAGAGTGGGAGGCCAGAGAGAATGGGACGGACAGTGAAGAAAGGGGAGACTGTGGAGGGGGCTTGGAGGGAGGGACAAGGAAGGAATGAGGGAGGAAGCAGGCAGAGGGGGCAGAGAAAGCGGACAGGAGAGAGGAAGAGGCTACTGGCTCTCACCACCTTATACATGGATGTAATTACCCTGCAGAATGTCCTATGAGCTAAAAATAAATTTAAAAAATACATGCAGGCAGAGCCCACCAAATAATGGGAACACCACTGCTCCCATCAGAGGTGGGAAAAGCCAGCTCTGCCCCTCACCCCAGGCTTGGGGGCCTGACCCTCTGGTGTGAAAACACCCTCCCAATATTTAAGTCACTTTCCAAACTCAGCCAGAGGTGAGGGATTGCACATAAAAGCGGAGCTGAAGAGGGGATGTAAAACAAACAAACAAACAAACAAAAAACCATACTGGGAAAGAATGATTTTAAATAAATCCACAGGCCGAGACCAGTTTGGCTCAGTGGATAGAGCGTTGGATTGCGGACTGAAGAGTCCTGGGTTCGATTCCGGCAAGGGCATGTACTGTGGTTGCGGGCACATCCCCAGTAGGGGGCGTGCAAGAGGCAGCTGATTGATGTCTCTCTCTCATTGATGTTTCTGACTTTCTATCTCTCTCCCTTCCGCTCTGTAAAAAATCAATGAAATATATTTTAAAAATAAATAAATAAATAAATCCACAGCCAAAATAGCCTCCTAAAAACAAAGACACACGGTCATTTGCTTAGACTGAAACCTTTTCTTTTTCGTCTGCTTCAAAAAACGAGGTTAAGCGCTGAGAAATTCCCTTACCTAGTAACAATCCCACCTACAAATTTTGGGTAAAATCAAGATGCTCTACCCCTAAGCTAAAACAAAACAAAACAAAAACCTGAAAGAAGCAGATACTGTAAACACTGCAGATGACAGGGACACAGCGCTCAGGGCCAGGCGCCACTACCCCACGTGGTCAGGATGGCGGTCCCCTGTGGGAAGGAACCAGGAGGAGACGAAAGAGACTCAAGGGTTCAGGTTCCCTAAGTGTGTTGGACCAGTGGAAACTCTTTGAGCGTGAGGTCTGTGTGTTTTTCTGTGTTTCTTACACATCGACAAAGAGGATTGTAAAAACGTCTTACCCATAAGAGAAAGCATCATTATCCCTCCATTTCGAAATAACAGACGCTGCCAACCCAGCCAAGATGGCAGTGCTATCGAAAAACATGTGAAAAGAGTCGGAAATCAGCCCTAAGCTGGAAAAGAACAAACATGGGGGCGTGTTAGAATGGTGACCGCATGGAGGCGTCCTTCCCTACTAACCTACGCGTCAGCTCTGCTCACCAGGAAGGAATCTTCCAGAAAGACAGCAATGAAACATGATAAAGAAGAACAGGAGAGGGGGGAGGAACGGGACAGGTAGATTAATTCCGTGCACTCGTTATTCCTTCATTCTTTCACTCAGCAAATATGTACCAGGCGTCCTGTGTACCGTGTGATAAGGTGCCCGCGTTAGAGAGAGACGCCTCCTTTCGTACCACTTACATTCTAGTGGCAAGTTGAAAAACAATGGCACTTAATGCGGGGAACATACATAGAGGTTATGTGTCCTTCCACTGAGGAGACAGCTCATCCTCAAAAATACACATCAACCATGACTAAGTTTTCACTTTAAAATGAAGGCTCTGGCCGAAACCGGTTTGGCTCAGGGGACAGAGCGTCGGCCTGTGGACTGAAGGGTCCCTGGTTCGATTCCGGTCAAGGGCATGTACCTTGGCTGCGGGCACATCCCCAGTAGGGGGCGTGCAGGAGGCAGCTGATCGATGTTTCTCTCTCATCGATGTTTCTGACTTTCTATCCCTCTCCCTTCTGCTCTGTAAAAAATCAATAAAATATATTTTTAAAAAAAAATGATGGCTCTGAACAAGAACCAGAATGTTGCAACAAGACCAACTGCTTCTAAGAACCTTTATTTGTGAAGAGTATATTTTATTCATCTTTCTTCCGTCACAGAAAAAATCTGACAGCTCATGTTCACGACATCTGGAGACCAACTCAGTGAAGAAGGAAAATGAACACAGATATTACCATGACCACGTTCCCGTGAGAGATTTACTCTGGGGACTTAAAACTCCAGTGGCACCTTCAGAAACAGAGATAGTCCAGCCACATGAAGAAACTGTGGATACGTCCACAAAGGGAACTACCAATTGTGGGGTCTAAAGGAGACAGAGAACGCCAGATTACGAAAAGTCCCACGCGGTTTCTAAGTGTGCCAGCGCTTCAATGGGAACGCATTTGTACTCCCAGTCCACTGATAAAACATTAATAACGGGGAGCAGGGGGCTGTGGATGGGATGGTGAACAGCAAGATGAATACCGGCTAACTGAGCTAGGTATAACAGACACCGGGTCAGAGCTGGACTCCAAATCTAGAATAGATCTGGACGCTCTGGAGAAGAGAGCCTTCAGTCAGGACAGCAAACCACAGGGGAACAAGCCACGTGCCACTCACACTTTCCTTATGTGCCGGTGACTTTCGACAATAGCTTGGAAATCAAAGGCTTTAATAATTTCCTCAATAGATCTCTACAGACCAAAAGAATTACTGTCTAAAATAACTTTCCGGGTGGGAGTTAAAATAACTTTCCATGAAAACGGTAGTCTAGGTAGTCGGATATGAATCCACTCAACGAGGCATTTCGCATAGCAATGTATGCAATGGTAGGCCACAGCAAAATATAATGTGCTGTAATGTAAGGTAACTATGGCAAATCTCTACATCTATAAACCAAGATAGTCTTGATACAGTCAGCACATATGTCACACTATGGCATAATTTAGGGAGAGTAATGTGGACATTGTAGTATTTATAATAAATTACGACTATCCAATACAAGACAATACAGTTGACCCGTGAATAACAGGGAGGTCAGAGACACCCACCTCCTGTGCAGTGAAAAATGCGTGTAACTTTTGACTCCCAAAAGCTTAACAACTAAGAACCTACTATTCACTGGAAGCCTTACCAATAACATAGTCAATTAACACATAGTATGTTACATGTATTATATACCGTTTTATTCCCATTAAGTAAGCTGGAGCAAAGACACAATATTGTTAAGGAACTCATAAGAGAAAATTCACTTTTAGCACTGCACATATTTGTTGAAAACCATCTTTATGTAAGTGGATCTGCATAGTTCAAACCCGTGTTGTTGGGCCAACTCTACAGTGCTTTTAACATGTACAGTTCATTGAAGGGGCTTAACGTCACAGGACACGTCTGTCTGATTCCCAGAGGACTCAACATGGGTGTGTCATACATTGAGATGTGACCATGTTTCAATATGCAGTTAAGATCCCAGTGGTCACTCAACGATAACCTCTGTAATTTGCTGAGTGTTACTGACAAAACGGCATTCACGTTGGCACCGGAAAGGAGTCTGCTTTTCATATAAAAGTATACAGATCACCAACACTGGTGATATTATCTAATGTCATTGCTCAATTTCAACAGTGATAAGGCTCAAGGACAGCAACTGTGTGCGAAAATGACCCTCAGCGAACAGAGACTACGTCCGTTTAATGGACAGAAATCAACGCGTAGATGGCACAGGTTCTTAATCGGGGGTCCGAGAGCTACCTCGAGGAACCCAGGACTACGCTGAAGTCTTACATCAAAGACTGAGTGTTGGCTATCATCAGATTCTCAAATGGATGTGAGGCTTAAATCAGTACACCCGGAAGTGTGATGATTCTATTGTTGACTGAACAATTTTATAAGATCCTTAAGTTATTCAACGGCAAACACCTAGATAGCAGTATTTCACTCCCAGGGTGACACTGGATAGACCTCTTCCCAAAGCAGTTAAAGAACAAACAACAAGAACAAGAGTAACACCAGACACCATGAGATGTGTGTAAGCTTTTAGGAAACCATAAGATTCCCTCCCTCCTGCCGGCGAGACCAGAGGGAAATCCTGAGACAGTTTCGGCATAAAATCAAAAGAGAGACGTGGATGGAAGAGCTGACACATGTCTGTCCAGATGTCCCCTGTATAAACCTCTCCCCTATGCCAAGATCTCACAACAAAGCAAGCAGAACATCTCAGGTATTCCCTCTCCGAATCTTAGGGATGAAATCCAAATGCCACTCCCCCCCAGACAGGCAAGGGAGGCAGGAAACGCGTTTCTCCCAATTCCAAGAAAGTGGACAAAGAAGCTAAGGGATGTGGAAAGACTCTCTCCATCTGCCCAAATGAGGAGGGGACCTGTCACTCTTGCCAGACAGAGTGGGGATGGGGGGGGGGACGGGAGTGGGGGAGAAGCTGGGACCCATATCCTAAGAACTGCTGCTCGCGGTGGGCCCGATGTTAAGAAACGTGGCCACGCCAGACAGGTGTGGGCAAGAGGAAGCAACTAGGCAGCAGGGGCGGCGGCACCGGCAGGACCTGGCCCTCCCGGCAACTAGCTACGTGGCACTCAGCAAACACAGCCCGGTCTCCGCCACTCCGGCTTCCGCCCGGCCCTCCCCCTCCGGTTACCAGTTGCTCCAGATGCCGTAGAGGAGTTCAACAAAAGCGAAAGAGAGGTTCAGGCACAGGAAGAAAAACAGGTTCCGAGACGTCTTGTCCGACAGGATCGACCTGGGCACGACAAAGTGGGCAAAAGCCCGCGAGTCCACGCGGGGCCGGGACCCTGACGCGGGCCCCCACCCCCGCCCCGGTCTCCAGACGCCCCCAAGTTCCCAAGGGAGGGTGCCCCTAGCGCCCCCTTCCCTGCACCTCGGGCCACCCTTGGACCTGAGCCTTGTCCCCACTCCCCTCACTCAGGCCACCCCGCACCTAAACCAGCCCGAGATCTTGGCCAACAGATTGAACTTGGGTGGTTTGTATTCATCGTCCTTGATGGACAGGGGCAGCATCTTCGATGCCCGGCGAAGGGCCGGGTCTCCCGCGCTCTGGAGGTGGCTCCGTGGGTGACGGCGGTGACAGCGGCGACGCCTGCGGACGGGAATCCCCCCCGCGATCGTCCCGGGCCGCGCGCCGATAGGAGACACAGACACCGACACACACTCCCGGGAACTCGCCGACTTCCGGCCCGGGCCGCGCAACGCGTCCTGGGACGGGAAAGGGGGCGGGGATTTTGTGAGATGGGCGTGTCTGGGGGCGTGGCGGTGGGCGGGGCTTAGGGCGGGCGCCGCGAGGTTGCCGCGCAGCCGCCGTGGGGGTCGGCGCGGGAAGGCGGGCAGCGCCGCGGGGTCCGGAGCGCCGTGGTCCGCCCTCGGGAAAACTCCTGAGGGGAGGCGGGCGTTCCCGGCTCTCTCGGGGCCGCCTCTCGCCTCGACGTTCCCGACGCTCCCGGAGGCGCGGCGGCGTACGCCCGCCCCGTCCCCACGCCCCCCCCACCCCCGTTCAAGTTCAACCCCGGCGCGGGCGGCAGCGAAGCCCGGGAATGCAGGGGGCGACGGGTCCTGTCACCGCCATTCCGCAGGCCGCGCCAGGGACGCTCTCGCTGGGGGCCCTCAGCGGGCCGCCCAGGGCCAGTGGCCGGTCCCTCCAGCCCGAGCGCTGCCCCGGGCCCCTCCGTGCGGCCCCGCGCGACAGTGGGCGGCTGTGGTCCTGAGAGACGTGGGCGCCTGCAGGGGTCGTGGCGGGCGCGGGGCCGCCTCGTCCCGGGGACGCGCCGCCGGGCGCCTCGCCCGGACTTTGTAGGGGCAGGTCAGGTGCATCACGTGAGTGACCCCACGGTCACCTGCGGGGCCCAGCAGGACTGGCTGGCGGTGCGGTGGGACAGGAAGTGGGGCGTCCCCTAATCCGCTTCACGCCGCAGCCCCGCGCCGCTGGCTTCGGAGACAGGCGCGCGCGCACGCGCGCACCCGTGGGCCGGCAAAGCGCCCCTGCCGCGTGTGACCGCGACCCGCCAGCCCGGAGCTCGGCCCCGGCCCCGCTGAGCTCCCAGGTGAGCGAGGCGCAGGGACGCCCCGGGGCTGAGAAGGTTTGGGGGACGGGGGAGGGGGGGGGGTTGGGAGAGGGAGATGCGTGGTTTTTCCTTCGGGTCCTGGATCTTCGTGGGAGGGGGAGGCGAGGGTAGAGAGTGGCCCGTTTTATTTTTGAAAATATAACTTACTCTCTAATTAAAAAAAAAAATGTTCATGTTCGTTCAAACTGCTGTGCAAAAGAGGGCCCGGGGATTTAGACTCTGCGTATGTGTCATTCGTCCTTTACCTTCGGCGGAGCAGTAATTTCCTTTAGTAGCATTTACTTTTATTAGCCGCAGACTTTGCATTTCACGCGAGCATTACCTGTCCAGGTGAGGACAGGTAAACATTCCCATGGCAACTGGATTCTCCTACCAAACTGCTTTATTTCAACGTGATGTAACTTCGGGGGACAGGGGGTGTCTGGGAATAACCAGATTTCAGCAGCCGATTCCTTAACTCAAGGTCAGCTGCAGCGAAGCCTGTATTCTTGTCGCCTGCCTTTGAGACAGTTGTGCAGTGGGGTGGTTCCCAGAGGCAGAGGGACTGGAAGGGGGGGGGAGGACTAAATGGGGATGGAAGGAGACTTGACTTGGGGCGGTGGGTGCACTGTATAATGTCCAGATGATGCATTATGGAACCGCATCTCCGAAACGCATATAGCTTTATTAACCAATGTCACCCCAGTAAATTCAACAATGAGAAGGAAAGGAAATTGTGCGTTTCAGCATTGCTATAAATTGCCCCACTGGTTTATGGAGAAATCTTTTCAGATGGTTTTAAAAGGAGTTGGGGAAATCAAAGTTTAATTTCGGTATATTGGGACTCCCAAATCCCGCCAGTCTGCACCCCAAAGACATAAGGTAGGTTTTCCGGGGACTGGAAGGGCCTTCTCCTTTCAAAAGGGGCGATGCCCCTCACAGCATCCAGTCCTGGGCGGCATAGCTATCGGTTTCAATACTCGGGCCTTGGGGATAAAATTGGACCATTTAAGTCAGAAAAAGTTGTATGAATGGAAAATGTTTGACCGTGCCTCGCTTCTTTTGTCATCGGGAAGAGATACTTGTCTGTGTACATTAACCAATGTGTGTTGTCAAAGCTAAAGTTAGTTTCTTTCATTCCTTCAGCAGTCTCTTAGTGTCTACTGTATGCTAGGCTCTGACAGGTTGGGGGAAGGAGGTGGGTTACGGAGCCGGTAAGTCCAAGTTCTTTCCGAGGAATTGCACGGGAGAAGCTGAGGGGAGGGGGTTAGTGACAGGCAGGGTTCAGGGTTTAGACCTGTGAGGTGTACAAGCACAGAACTGCCGCTGGTACCTCGAGGAGGGACAGCTATCACCCAGTGAGTCTTTGATACATACTGAGTCATCCTTTTGGCCTTTCCTAACGTGTATCATGAAAGGACATGATTTTGGAAAATAAAAAATGATTCTTCAGCTCTTTTCTGGTGCTCATTACAGATACACTATCTTAGAAGTCTCCAGATTCTTGATTCCTTCATGTTACAAGATTACATGGGTATATAAGACTAGCGGCCCGGTGCACGAAATTCATGCATGTCCCTTAGCCCACCCTCTTCAATCTGGGACCCCTTGAGGGATGTCCGACTGCCCGTTTGGGCCCAATCCCAGTAGAATCGGGCCCAAACGGGCAGTCGGACATCCTCACAATCCAGGACTGCTGACTCCCAACTGCTCACCTGCCTGCCTCCCTGATTGCCCCTAATTGCTTCTGCCTGCCAGCCTGATCACCCCCTAACCACTCCCCTGCCAGCCTAATTGATGTCTAACTGCTCCCCTGCCAGCCTGTTTGCCCCCAACTTCCCTCCCCTGCTGGCCTGATCACCCACAACTGCCCTCCCTTGCGGGACCTGGAACCTCCCAACGGCCCTCCCCTGCTGGCCATCTTGTGTCCACATGGGGGCAGGATCTTTGACCACATGGGGGCAGCCCTCTTGTGTGTTGGAGGGATGGTCAATCTGCATATTACTCTTTTATTAGATAGGATTGTAAAATAGATGTCATGGTAATGAACATTTTAAAACGAATAAATGGATATCTACTATGAACACTTAATAACTGCTTATATCCTCTCCTACTAATTAACTGCATCAGGTTAACTACGCAGACTCTCTGGGGGAGTAAAACCAGCTTTTCAGACGTGTGATGGAGGGTTGTGAGAAATGAGAGCAGAGAGGATTAAGGGGCAGGACCTCATCTCCAGCCGGGCTTCTAGCTCCGGAAGGGCAATAGTCACCGAGGACTCGGAAGGATGCCACCCGCCATTCCTGTCGCCTGCCCTGGCATTTATCCACAACCCTATTTGAGGTGCCATGGTTTTTAGATGTTTCACATCGAATGCCTTGTGATCCTTTAGTGGAAAGAGGAGCTGTGGTGGTGAATAAAAGTAGGATACTTAAGAATCTAGAAATTGAATACAAGTGGCAATTGCTAATACGTTTAGAGAGTTTGCTCTATGGCATATATGCTCTGGTTTCAATGCGTAAATACAAGACAGTGGGATGATCTGCTTATTCTGCTTCTGGATACTGAAGAGAAAGAGGAAAACAAGAATCCGTGGACGTGTTATCACCAGCCTATAGTATAGCATTATCTACCTCATTACCTAAATGTTATTTTTTTAGGACGCAGAATAGCAAATTTTAATTTCTAGAAATAATTCAAAGCCTGTAGACAATGGCATTGAAAGAATTTTTTTTTAATGTTCCTGCTGATTGACAAAAACCTAACAGACAGTTCTTTGATTTCCCTTAATAGCGTCAAGAGAGTCTGTTCCTATCAATTACTGAAGCCATAAGGAAAAACATCGGAACTATCATGATGAGGTAAGTATCAGTATTTTTTTGGCTCTGTTTAAGTTGCGATAAAATACACATATTTGCCATCTTACCAGCTCTGGTGCGTGACTGCTGGGCGCATGGGAAGCCCCAATAAATGTTTGCTGGTTGACAGACATCTACCACGTGAATTGAGATTGCTCCCGTGTTAGCTCTGACATCTAAAACTGTTTATAAAGTATGTGTATGAAAATCTGTTTCTCTCAGAGAGGTGATTACAGATGTGAGCGGTTGCTGAAAGCCAGTCTTGCCTGTGTAAATACTGGGACAGGGGCCCATAGAATATTCCAGTGTTGCCTCCCCTCTTTTTCCTTGTGCCTAAAACAGGGAGAGGTTCACGTGAAAAGCTCCGGTACCCCGGGCTGGTGAGAGTGATGTGTCTTCAGAGGTACTGGGCTTCTTTTCGACTCGTTTCTGGAACTAATTTCGCGTGGCACTGTACTGAGCTAAAAACGCCGTTCTGTTCTCAGGCTTTCTTCATAGGATGCATTGACTCCTCACATCCTTGCAAGTCATAATGTTCCCCTTAGAAATAAGGCCACTCCTTCCTCTGCCTTATGTCCCTGGGATTGGTCACTCCCAAACGCCATCATCATCATCATCATCATTACACAGTAGCTGCAATCAGGAGGCAGTTCCAGGAGAAAATGCCAGGCCAGCAGGAAATTTTAGCTAGCGCGATTCAGACCTGAGCACTCTGAGGGGGGCAGGGGACCTCACTGTCTGCCTAGTAACAAACAGCTGGATTCAAGGAGGCAGGGCTTTGGGAAAAAACTTTATACATACAATTTATGTTACTTCCTCTGAAATCAGTGACGACAAAGCAACCTAGCTCATAGGTTATGACTGCGTAAAGAAGTATCGAGGAATGTGATGCTTTGTGTAGGCTCTTGGAGGGGGAGATGCCAAGATTGCTGGGCAGCCTGCGCTGTGGAAAATGCCAGAAGGTCTTTCTTAAGGGACAGGTATATACCCGAGAGAGAGGAAAACACGTTCACATAAAAACTTGTATATGACTGTTCATAGCAGCATTATCCATAATAGCAAAAGGTGGACTCTTCCTGTTTGGCGTGTAGATCTTTTGTCTAAGCAACAAGATCCAGGAGGAGGGAGGGCCATTCATTGGCCTTCTTAGGTTTGCCTCAGCCCAGATCACCTCCCAGGGAGGCAGAGAAAGTGAACTTGAATCAAGTAAGATTAGATGAACAGCTTTCCTCATTAACAAGCACGGAGACGACGCGTGAGGAGGCTGATGTTCTGTTCCCATTGCTCCTCCAGGTGTCACCACATCTGCAAACTTCCTGGCAGAGTGCTGGGCACCCGCGTGCTCCGCCTCTCTCTGGTGGCCGTCCTCGTGCTGCTCCTGGTGGCCGGGGCGCTGACCACTCTGCTTCCCAACAACAAAGACGACAGGGTGCTCTCGTGGCGGCGGGAGGCGAAGGCCCAGGGCCCGCCCGCCCCGGCTTCCTTCACTCTCATCATGCAGACGTACAACAGGTCGGATCTGCTGCTGCGGCTGCTCAACCACTACCAGGCGGTGCCGCGGCTGCACAAGGCCATCGTGGTGTGGAACAACGTTGGGGAGAAGCCCCCGGAGGACTTGTGGAACTCTCTGGGGCCGCACCCCGTGCCCGTGGTCTTCAAACCCCAGACCGCCAACAGGATGAGAAATCGGCTCCAGGCCTTCCCTGAACTGGAGACCCAGGGTGAGTCGCAGCCGCACGGGGAGCCGGGCTGTACGCGGATGGCTGGGCTCCCCCGTCTTCATGGCCCAGAGAAGATGGGGGAGGTTCAGTCACAAGAAAGCGCTTTGAAAACTTCAGGGACGGTTCCCAGGAGGTCAAGAAGCAGCTTTGCGGGGAGGAAGGCACGCACGTGTGACAGCAGGGCGAGAGGTTGTGATTGCCAAGGGAGATGTGCCGTGCTTGCACATGCTGCGTCACAGATAGCGGATGCCACTTACGCTTCATGTATTTCTTGCCACCGCCTTCTACATAGCAGTCACACGAGGTTGTCATTTGCTTTAAAGAACCTAGCTGTCATTTTTTCATAGTTTCACTCTTTATTTATTTATAGCTCCTACAGTCATAGATGATAACTACATAATTTCCCCCTCGGGCAATTATAAAAATCAATTAGTTCAAATAAAAACTGCTCGACAACTCTCTCCAAGAACGCAGTTACTGATTTTGTCAGCACCTTGTGTGACAATCTGGATAGACACTGGTGTGTCTTACTCAGTGCGTTTTCATTTTTCCCTCTCATTCCAGCCGTGTTAATGGTCGATGACAACATGCTAATTAGCGCCCAAGACCTCATGTTTGCTTTCTCCGTGTGGCAGGTAAGGTTGCCCAGTCCTTCGTGAACTCTTCAGCATGGAGTCCCATCTGGTGTTTACCTAGAGCCGTGGTTGGCAAACTGCGGCTCGCGAGCCACATGCGGTTTTTTGCTCACTTGAGTATGGCTCTTCCGCAAAATACCACGGCCTGGGCGAGTGTATTTTGAAGAAGCGGCGTTATAAGAAGTTTAAGTTTAAAAATTTGCCTCTCAAAAGAAATTTCAATCGTTGTCCTGTTGATATTTGGCTCTGGTGACTAACGAGTTTGCCGACCACTGACTTAGAGTAGCGTATTTGAGTGTGGCGTCATCCAACACAGCGTGGGCAGCTTTGTCCAAAGGAGAGGTTCATTTGTGATGTGGTCATGGAGCTCCCTGTGCTCCGTTGAGCCAGCCTGCAGGCTCTGCCGGCCTTTGTCCAAATTTGACTCATATGTGGGTTCTGGGGTAAAGCTGGCACTCCTCCCAGAGGGCAGTGCGGAAATGGCCTGGAGTGTGCTCCCGCAAAGACTGGCATGAGGGATGTTTACGAGGACCCCAGGCATGTCTCAGGTGAGAAGTGTAGTTTTGTATTAACCTTTGTTAAAAGAAAACCATTATTATAGCCAGAAAACCTGCTGCTGATTCTGTGGTCATTGTTTAGAAGTCAGTAATGACACTTCTGCGTGCACCGTTGCCGTGGCAGGCGTGTGTGGTTTTTTCCCTAAATCCCACTGGGATGACGGGCACAGATTGCCCCCTGGCCCGCCATGCTAGAAATACAGCACTTCCTGCTGCCCGTGTGTTAGCGGCGGCTGACTTTTAGTGGTGGCACTGCAGTTACCTGAAGCCACACTGCAGACAAACACTGAACCCCTGTCCAACGTTTAGACAGTGTGCTCCCCAGTAGAGGGTCTGATTTGCACGATAGTAATCTCCTCACTTAGAATTCTACCGCACCACTGAAACATGTATTTTTTGCTGATCTGACAAAAAATAGGTATAATTTTTATTCACTCACACCAGATGGCTATTGTTGTTTTGGCTGTTGTGTGTGTGTGTGTGTGTGTGTGTGTGTACATATATATATGTGTGTGTCATATATGTATATGACAATCTTAGGGGGAAGAGGTCAGTGCTCCTGACTAAGTAGTCAGGTCTTACATGTTTTAAACATTCTTGTGGCACCCTGTTGAAAATGGCTGGGTTACAATATAGTTAAGATTATGTGCTCTCCTAAGGGTGGTTTTGCTCATTTCAAAGGAGTGCTAAGGGACAGGGCTTGCTTAAGGCAAAGAGAAACCTTTCACCAAAGAAGTCATAGACCTGGCGCATGACTACCCGCCATGACTTGCCCAATTAGGAATTTATGATTAGATCACCATGAGGTTATTTTCCATAGAACCCCTTTTCCGTGCACGCTCTGAAATGGGATTTAAACCCCGCCAGAGAGAGAGAGCCTGGTTTAGTGTCTGTTCTTACCTCTTTCACGTGCTTTACTGGTTTTCTTTTGCATGTTGATTTGTTTAGTCACTCTCACCTTAACAATATTGTGTTGCTGCTGTCCTTTCTTGTCATCCTAATACATCTTGTGTGTACATACACACACACACACACATACATATGTGTGTGTGGTATAATGAGAATATATATATACGTGTGTGTGTGTGTGTGTGTGTGTGTGTGTGTATTTTTTTTCACATTTTTAAAAAGGCAACACCGGGCTGAAAAGGGTGTTTATATAATGTTGTCTAAAAATCAACAGTGACTTTCAGGAAATTTGGCGTCAGCATGGAAATACAGTGAACTCATACATGTAGACCCATAATCCTAAGACATTAGAACAGTTTTCGAAAGAATCACACTGTGTCACGTCTCCGAGAATAGGCAGCGTTCACACATCCCGCTTCCCCGAGGTGAGCTGGCAAGATCCAGCCTCCGGTGACTGGAAGTGATCGATACAGACTGTGTTTGCATCAGGAGAACGTCTGCGAGGCTAGGGATTTGGGCTGTGAAGGAGTTTGACTGTGACCATGTCAGGACCTGGACATATGGAGTTGCCTGGAGTTCAGTGAAACAGGAATAAGATGAAGCTGGCAGATTCGTTTCCTTCTCTCTGTCATAAGTCATTGCCTTTCCATTATATCTGCTCTAAAGAAATGTCCCCTCACTTGTTCTTTTTCCATCTGTTCAGCAATTTCCTGACCAAATTGTAGGATTTGTCCCCAGAAAGCACGTCTCCACCCCGTCGGGCGTCTACAGCTACGGCGGCTCTGAGCTGCAGCCCCCGGGCGGGGGGGACGGCGACCAGTACTCCATGGTGCTGATCGGCGCCTCCTTCTTCAGCAGCAAGTACCTGGAGCTCTTCCAGCAGCAGCCCGCCGCCGTCCACGCCCTGGTCGACGACACGCAAAACTGTGACGACATTGCCATGAACTTCCTCGTTGCCAAGCACACCGGGAAGACTTCGGGGGTGTTTGTAAAACCTGTAAACATGGGCAACTTGGAGAAAGAAACCAGCGGGGGCCACTCGGGAATGTGGCACCGGGCGGAGCACTTCCTGCAGAGGTCTTACTGCGTCAACAAGCTCGTCCGCGTCTACGGCGGCATGCCCCTCCAGTACTCCAACCTCGTGATCGCTCAGTTCGGCTTTCCCTGCGCCAGCCACAAGAGTGGGCTGTGAGCGCCGGCGGGAACGGGCCTCACACGGCTTCGCAGCCGAACGGCTTCTTCACACTGGTTGCTTGTTTGTTTGTTTGTTTTTAAGCAACAGCATGAACTTTTATCCACTCTGGAAGTCCCTGCAAAGGAAAAAAATCACAGCACTTCCTGGATGTAAAAGCCACATGAACTTCAAAACCCAAGAGCCGGGGCGGCCTTCTTGTGAGGAGTGTGCACGCATGGACTTAGCTCCTGAGTCAGTGACTGCAGCGTGCATTCTGAAATGGCTCTATGGTTTCTTCGGTGCCTGGCATTTGCCTTAAGGACTCATCGTGAGCTGTTTCCGCTTTTTCATGAAAGGACAGTCGCTTGCATTTGAAACCTGAGATCCTTCTTAGCAAAGCCCGTGGAGCAGGGAGAAGGCACGGGGAGCGATAGGTCTCACCCGTATCACACAGTGGAAACTGCCTGACTGTGTCCAGCGCCCCTGTGGTCCCTCAGCCAGCCTTCCCAGGGCTGCCTCAGCCTGGCTCGGCTTTCGGGCAACCATCATGCTTTTCTTTCTGTCCATAAGTCTGCGGGACTCCGAGGCTTCGTGTAATGGCTGAAGGACGTCCCTGTTCCGCTTGGTCTCCACGAACGTTTCCTGCCTGGGTCAGGGAAAGTGCAGCTGCTGGTTTTGTAAGCAGCTAACATGCGGCGAGGAGGCCATGTTGTACCAGGTTCGGGTGGTGCATTCCTGTCACTGAGCCTGACCTCGAGATGGTTTTTATATTTGATAAAATACCCCTTCTGAAAGAATGTTGAGTAGGCACAAGCTGAGGTCAAAACTCTAGTATCAAAAGATCTTGACTGTGGAGGCATAGATTTTCACGTGGATGCTAGCTAGAGTCGTGTGTGTTATACACAGTCTCTTGCATTCAGAACTTTTTTTTTCCTCATAAAAATATCTAAGGCCCTATGCATCGTGAAATTTTGATTCCATAGATACAGGAAAAAATAAGGGACCCTTCTCATGGTGGAGAAATTCCGTACGGAGGCTGCACAGGTTCCGTTACGTTGCCCATGCTGCTGTACGAGCCAGTATGTGTTCCCTGGTGTCTGTCTGGTCCTTGCTCACCACTGGCAGCGAGAGATACTTAACGTAGGCCTCCATCTTCCCCCTCTTCCTCCTCCCCGTCCACCTCTCCCTTCCCCTCCTCCTCCCATAATGCCATTCTGTCCCCACAATTGCTGCAAAGCTGTGAAAACATTATAATCCTGGTTTATGTGCCAACAATGAGGTCGCTGTGTAATTAGTCCAGTACGCGTCGTTTCTTTTGCATTGGCATGTGTATGCGCTGATGCAGGCAGATAAAGCCAATAGAAAGCAGAACCTCTCTCAGAATGTAATGTTAGTTATCTGCTCTGTCCTCTTGGGATTGCACTGTCACATAAATAAAATGAGCTTTTACCATTCAGGTGTTCTGTGTTAATTAAGCAGACTCGTGTTTTTCACAAATGTCTCAAGTGTTCTACTACACAGCTTGGGAAGGCGGAGAGGCGTGCTCTACATTCCCCACCGGGTAAATATTCCCAGATTCCCCCCCCCCCCATTTTGTGTTCTTAAACGTAAGCATCACTAAGTTAATTATATCGTTTTTTTCAGACATTATCCAGCAAGTAGGAAAACAAAGGGAAGCACAGCCTGTGGGACAAAGTCCCTGGTCTTGTGGCTGGAATTCCGCTAGAACCGCCTTTCCCTGCGCACTTCTTGTTGAGCTCAGCCCTAAAACCGCATACGGGAAGGCTGTAACTTAGGGGTTCGTGTTCCAGGAGAGCCTCTGGGCTCAGAGCCTTCCTAGACTTCATGCCTACTGAGCCTCTTGGAGCCTCACTTCCTCATCTGCCAACACGGGAATCGCATCCACCTCGGGGTTGTTCTGAGGAATTAAGGAGACAGCGAGTGTCAATACAGCACAATGCCTTTCCCACTTACAGCGGCCGGTAAATGAATCTGTTGGCACGTCGATAAAAAGTGCAGTTAATTATACAACCTACCGCCGAGGTATGAGAAAGGCTGCTGGCCCACCAGGTGACATCTGGAAATTGTTTCTACATAATGGGCAGAGAACCACGGCCATTTTCATTTCTTTTTTTTTTTTTTATTTCAAATGCCCCTTATTGAAACATAACAGTCCTGGCTGGGTGCTCCACTGGGTTACAGCATTGCCTCCATACGCCAAGGCTGTGGGTACAGTCCCTGGTCTGCACATACAAGAATCAATCAATGAATGCAAAGATTAGTGGGACAAAAAATCTCAATCTCGCCCTAGCTGGTTTGGCTCAGCGGAAAGAGTGTCGACCTGAGGACTGAAGGGTTCCAGGTTCGATTCCAGCCAAGGGCACATGCCGGGTTGCAGGCTCGATCCCCTGTAGGGGGCGTGCAAGAGGCAGCCGATCCATGATTCTCTCTCATCATTGATGATTCTATCTACCTCTCCTTCCTCTCCTTTGCTCTCTAAAATCAATAAAAAAATACTTTAAAAAAATCTCAATCTCTTTCAGTCTCAATCTCTCTCCTCTCTTCCTCCCTGTTCCCTTTCATGAGGACTCAATAACAAACCCAAATATTTTCAAAAACACCCTCAGTGAGGGCAGAATGCGGAGAGCGTTTGGTGCACTGCACCGGCACAGAGTCCCGGCTGCACGCCGTGTCCTTACCTGCTGGACGAAGGTGAAGATACTGCCCTACGGTGTCACTGGTTGCTTCAGGTTTCAAAAGGCCTGACGTGTAGAAATTGTGCAGTGAGAGTGGGCCGCGTCACTCTGTGACCCTTCAAGATCTGATCGAAGAAGACAATGGATATTTCTGAAGCACTACAGAACCATATCACCTGAAACTGTATTTTCGTAACATTTCTAGTTGAGGTCAGAAGATTGAGTTCAGGTAAGCTAAGTATAGATTCTCAAGCCCTATTTATGAGTATTTTTGGTTTAAACAAGAAGCAAGTGGAGATCATTTATATAGGAAAGAACCCCGCAGTGGGAAAACGAGGAAACATGTTTCTCCTATCAGCTAGGTCAGCGGTTCTCAACCTGTGGGTCGCGACCCCTCCGGGGGTTGAACCCTTTCACAGAGGTCGCCTAAAACCATCGGGAAACACGCATTTCCGGTGGCCTTTGGAACCAAGACACCAACTCCTCTATCCGTCTCCAGGTGGGTCCGCCCACATGCACACCCACCCACCTACGAGTCCCCGGCGTGATGACATCTTCGCGCCACCCCATCCCGTAGACCCCTTATAAGCACAGGTGTATATATCACAATGGTTGGCACCCTAATGTAGTTATGCGAACCAGTCACACGTGTAGAGAGCAGCTACTGTGTTAAAAAGCAGCTACTCTGTTGGAAGTAGCAGTATTGGAGGTTACTGGGTAAATGTAAAATCACGTACTGTGAAATCAACAATCACTGCAAAAAAAAAAAAAAATCTGTGCCATGGGGACTTAATCTGGACGCGGACCCGTCTTTTTATATTCAGCTGTGGTTGATGCGAATACCGGCCCCTTGTGATAGTAACGGCTAGGTAAAAAACAACAACACAGAATGGTAAATCATAGGAAAATCATAGTGCATGAACTATATTGACTGAACTATGCCATGTATCATCTTTTGTGTTATTAAAGCTACTGTTATAATTTTCATTAGCAAACCATCCCATGACAATGGATCGTGTAGAGAAAAACGTTTAAGAAAACATAGTGAGGATTTTTACAGTATGGTTTTACCTCAATAATTACAGCAGGAGTTGAGAAACCATAATGCGTTTCTTGTTGTAAAGTTCTATCAGCCGAATCTACGAAGCCAAATTAAAAAGCCGTTTTGATAGCAAGCATCGGAGCTTTGCCAGCAAGAGTATCAACTATTTTAGAAGCAAAGCTGATGGACTCAAGAAAGCCAGACCTGACACCGGTGGCAAGTACCACACACAAAACAGAGCAGCCATTGAAGCTTCAAATTTGGTGACACTCAGAATCGCGAGAGCTATGAAACCTCACACCATTGCTGAGGATTTGCTGTTGCCAGCGGCCAAAGACATTGTTCGAGGTATGACCGGAGATGAATTTGTTACGAAATTGAATGCAGTTTCCTCATCTAATTACACTGTCTGCAGAAGAATAGGCGATATGTCTGCTGATATTCTTGATCAGGTAATCCAGGAAATTCAATCTGCTCCACTTCCAATATTAGGTATCCAGCTTGATGAATCTACAGACATTGCAAACTGTGCACAGTTATTGGTTTACATGAGGTACGTTAATGACGGCGACTTTAAAGATGAGTTTCTTTTTTGCAAACCTCTTGAAACGACAACTACCGCACATGATGTATTTGACACAGTTGGTTCTTTTCTGAAAGAGCCTAAGATCTCTTGGGAAAAGGTTTGTGGTGTTTGCACAGATGGTGCTCCAGCTATGCTAGGGTGTCCCCTCCGGATTTCAACGTTTGGCACTGAATGAGTCACCAAAAGTTATCGGGACTCACTGTATGATTCGTCGGCAAACATTAGCAATGAAGACACTGCCATAAGAGTTACAAGAAGTCACGAAAAGCGTCGTAACTTCTGTCCGTCTTGTAAAGATGAGCACTTTGAACAGTCAACTTTTCACAACTGTGCCACAAGTCGGATGCGACAAACAGTGCTCTGCTGTTTCACACAGGAGTGAGATGGTTGTCAAGAGGAAACGTTTTAAATGTGTTTTCGAGCTTTGTGATGAGCTCAAGACGTTTTAGAATCAGAAAGCAAGACCGCAGTTCGAAGCACTTTTCAGCAATCAAAGTGAACTGCAAAAAAATAGCTTACTTGGTGGACATCTTTCCTATCTTGAATGAGTTAAATTTATCACTGCAAGGACCAAATGCAACATGCCTCAATTTGTCTGAAAAGATCCAGTCATTGCAAACGAAACTTCAGCTTTGGGGGAAAAAAAAAATCGGATGAAAATAAAATTTACGTGTTGCCTGCCTTATCTGTTTTCTTTGAGGAATGTGACATTGAACCAGACAAAAGGGTTACGGTGATCATTTCTGTGAAAGAAATGCTTGCAGAAGAAATTTCATCGCACTTTCCAAATCTACCTGACACCCCATTTGCACTTGCCAGAAGCCCATTCCCAGTCAAAGTTGAAGACGTTCCTGAGATAGCACAAGAGGAGTTCATTGAACTTATTAACAGTGAGAACTAATTTCTCTACAATGCCAGTTACAAAATGCTGGATCAAGTGTTTGCAGTCATATCCTGTTCTGTCTGAGACTGTATTGCGCCTTCTTCTTCCATTCCCAACAACATACCTTTGTGAAACGGGGTTTTCCAGCTTGTTGGTTATCAAGTCTAAATGCAGAAGTAGACTTGCGGTGGAAGACGATCTTCGTTGTGCTCTTGCAAAGACTGCCCCGAGAATTTCTGATCTCGTGAGAAAGGAGCAATCTCAACCTTCGCACTGATGTTGGCTTTTCACACATAGTGTCGCAAAATGCAGCAATGTAGCTTACTGTTGCTAAATTTAAGACTGTTACCCATGCTGCACCGTGCTTCAAGACAAAACTTCATTTATTTGTCATTAGAAATAAATATTTCACAATATATAATTACACATTGTTTTTGTGATCAACCACTATGCTTTAGTTATCTTCAATTTGTGACAATGAAAATATATCCTGCATATCAGATATTTACGTTATGGATTCATAACAGTAGCAAAATTACAGTTATGAAGTAGCAATGACAATAATGTTACGGTCGGGGGTCACCGCAACATGAGGAGCTGTATTAAAGGGTCGCAGCGTTAGGAAGGTTGAGAACCGCTGGGCTAGGTAATATGTAAATTTATCTGGGCCTCGGTTTCCCCATCTACAAAAGGAAGGCCTGCGCCTGGCCAGCATGGCTCAGTACTTGAGCATCAGCTCACAAACTAAGAGAACATGGTTCGATTCCCGGTCAGCACGCACGCCCGGGGTGTGGGGTGTGGGGTGTGGGGCTTGCAGGAGGCAGCTGATCAGTGATTCTCATCATTTATGTTTCTATCTCTCCCTCTCCCTTCCTCTTTGAAATCAATATATCTAATCTTGGGCGAGCTACGTGATTATTAAATTTCCAGTCGTAAAATTCTGTGGCCCTAAATGAGTGTTGAATCGGTAGGTTTTAAAAAGGAGCTGAGGGCTACCTCTTGACAAAAAAAAAAAAAAAGAATCCCTAAGGTTGAGCTCTATTGAGCTTGCTAGCTTCCTTCCACCCTCAGCCTAACCACCCCCCCCCCGGAAGATTTTTCTCAAATGTGGCTGCTGTTGTACGATTTCAGGACCACAGGACACCACGGAGATGATGGGGTGATAAAGCAGAAGACGATGGTGGTGGTAAACACCAGCCGGAAGAGGTCACGATTGAAACGACGTTTTACTTCTCGGCCAAACCTGTTGCCACTGGCCTTTATGAAGATCCCAGAGAGAGGTGTGCAGGCTCCGACCTCCTGAATCCCACGGAACCAGGAACGAACAGGTACCGTCAATCTCAGTTTTTAAAACCCAGAACACAGCTGCGAGTTTTGATGACTGAAATATTGGATTCTATTGCCATTTGCAACAGTTTTCCTGGCTCACCAGTAGGCGTCAGTGCAACCTAACTTACGTTTCTAGGGGATTGAGTACCTGCCAGAAAAGGAGTAAGAATCTTCTTAAAATAGCAAAGTTCAGAACCTACTGTCCAGTGTTTGGTTAAGAATATCTTACACGGAGCTGTAGAGATGCTAATCTGTGGTGTAAAGTGTAAGAGGCACAGTATTCGTACAACTCACTAAACTTCAGTCCTCCAGAAGTTTAGTTAAAATGGACCTTTACAGGGTGTACCGTAGCATCATGTGTTTTATAACTTATACTAGAGGCCTGGTGCACGAAATTCGTGCATGGGGTTAGGAGGTGTCCCTCAGGCCAGCCTGCACCCTCTCCAATCTGGGAACCATCGAGGGATGTCTGACTGCCCGGGCAGTTGGACATCCTTCTCACAATCCGGGACTGCTAGCTCCAAACTGCTCTCCTGCCTGCCTCCCTGATTGCCCCTAACCGCTTCTGCCTGCCAGCCTGATCACCCCCTAACCACTACCCTGCCAGCCTAATTGATGTCTAACTGCTCCCCTGCCGGCCTGTTTGCCCCCAACTTCCCTCCTCTGCCAGCCTGGTCACCCCTAACTGCCCTCCCCTGCTGGCCTGATGGCCCACAACTGCCCTCCCTTGCAGGCCTGGAACCTCCCACTGTCCTCTCCTGCTAGCCATCTTGTGGTGGTCATTTTGTGTCTACATGGGGGTAGGATCTTTGACCACATAGAGGCAACCCTCTTGTGTGTTGGAGTGATGGTCAATCTGGGTATTACTCTTTTATTAGATAGGACAGAAGCCTGGTACATGGTGGGGACCAGCTGGTTTGCCCTGAAGGCTGCCTTCAATCAGGGTGTGGGTTCCCTTGGGGTGTGGGGTGGCCTGGGCTAGGGGCCTATGGTGGTTTGCAGGCCGGCTATGCCCCCCAGTGACCCAAGCGGAGGCCCTGGTATCTGGGATTTACGTATCTTCTACAATTGAAACTTTGTAGCCTAAAGTGGAGCCAAGCCTTCTGCTCTGTGGTGACAGCCATTTCTGTTTGAAACTTTGTAGCCTAGAATGTGGGATTATGTATCTTCTATAATTGAAATGTTGTAGCATTGAGTGGAGGCCTAGGCCAGCAACGGCAGGCGGAAAGCTTGGCTTCCTCCATTGCCGGGGAAACCCAAGCCTCCCTCCTGCTCTCAGTGGTGGCAGCCATCTTGGTTGGGGTTTATCTGCATAATTTGCTCCTGATTGGCTGGTGGGCGTGGCTTGATGGGAGGTATGGTCAATTTGCATATTGCTCTTTTATTAGATAGTATGCTCAGTGTTATTCTAAACTGTGAGGCACAGCGTTGTCAGTGGCATGAGAGACTCGATCTTAAGTACAAAATGCTAATCTGTGATGTAAAGTGTAAGAGTCACAGTGTTCGTTCAACTCACACGTCACAGACGTTAGGGCCAAATGAAACTCATTGGTTCCTGGTGACCCATTTCAACCCCGGAAGAAACCCGTGGATTCCCAGTGAACCCTAAGTTGCCCGTAGGTGATGCCAGGTGTGTTTTCCAACGTAGCCTTTGCGTTCAGCCAGCGCCGCCTGTTACCTGGGAAATGCTGGCCTCGCCCCAGGCCATCTTTGCAGCAGCCCCGTGGCCCTCTTACCTTGAGGACTTAACAACTGGCCTGCGGAGAGGCTGGTGACTTGCCTGACAAATACAGGTTCCTCACAAAGCAGAGCATAAACCACAGGTGACCCGAGGCTGCCCCCTTCTGGTGACACAAAGCCCGTTCCTCTAGACATGCTGGCCCGGGCCCTGGCTGACCGCCCTCCGCCAGTGTTTCCGTCACACTTGGCGCTAAAGCTCTATTTCGTCCACAAGATTCCTCCAACAGGGACGTGGGGCACAACTCGAGTTAGACTGACATGAGGATAAAATAACGTGTACAAAATTACTTTTTTAAAGGCAAAAGCCGGTTTTCTAGAGAGCTTTAAATACCCACCGTATTTTCCTGTGTATAAGACAACTTTTTAACCCAGGAAAATCTTCTCCAAAGTCAGGGGTCTTATACGCCGGGTGTAAAATACCATGGCATGCAGTTATGATGGGCGTTGCTAACTCGCCAGGGACTTGCCCGGCACTTGCTCTCTCTCTATTGTTTGTTATCTTCCTCCTGTCATCCTCAGTTCCGGTCGTCTTATACGCCGGAAAATATGGTGTGAACCTGCCATGTAGCCCACCAGCCCAGGCCTGGGATTTTACCCAGAGGTACGGAAACACGCACCCACACAAAGGCCTGCTCACAGCGCTCATCGGAGCCTCGCCTCATTCTACATCGTCAAAGGCTGGAAACAGCTGGTTTCCATAAACAGTTAGAGGATGAACACGTCAGGCGTTAGCCACGTCACAGAACGTTATTCGGCAATGGAAGGGACAAACTGCCGGCACACGGGACAACGTGGCCGACTCTCAAACCAACCAGTTACGGCAAGCGAAGAGGCAGCCCCCAGGACGCCATTGCACGGGGTCCCAGGAGCATCTCGCTCTGGAAAAGGCAAAACTAGACACAGAAAACGGGTCAGTGGTCGCCAGGGCCTGGTGGGGGAGGAGGGAAATTGGGGGGCTGGTAGACCTATTCCAGGTCTCGTTTGTGGTGACGGTTGGAAGCACTTAACCAAAACTCAGAGAACCACACTCTCAAAGTTGGTGAATTTTTGTTTTCCATGAAATTTACCTCAATAAGTCAGACTTTTAAAAAATATTTTTATTGACCACAGAGAGGAAGGGAGAGGGAGAGGAAGATAGAAACATCGGCGATGAGAGAGAATCACGGACCGGCTGCCTCCTGCACACCCCACACTGGGGATGGAGCCCACAACCCGGGCCTGTGCCCCGACCGGGAATCCAACAGTGACCTCCTGGTTCACAGGTCGACCCTCAACCCCCGAGCCACTCTGGCCAGTCAATAAGCCAGACTTTTTTTAAAAAGTAAAAGCCGTCCGGACGCATACAGAACGTTAATAATGCACTGGCAGTAACACGTGTGAATAAGTGAAGCAGATCATGAGATAGAAGAGGCTTTAGCACCCAGAACCCCTGCCTGGGAACCCCAGGACTGCTGGATCCGCCGACCAGCCCCTCTCTGCCTGTGGCCTCCAGTGACCCCGTCCTCCCCATCTCAGTCCGCTTTCTGTTAAGTAGATGGCATTGAAGATGTACATTCTTCAACCTTCGTGAACTTCTCAAGCTCGGAAAACTAAACATAAAGAAGGACCAGATGTATCATTCCATAGAGTCTCCACCTTGCTGGTGGTCAAAGGAAGGCCCCGGGTGGAAAGGGTAGATAGAGGTAATAATAGCTTTACTCCTCCTCGCTCCTCCGGAGAGGGGCGTTACATGGTTTGGCCAGCAGGTGTCACTTACTCATTATGAAAAACGGACAGTTCTCCTTATCAGATGCTTTTCAAATCATTGTCTGCCTAATTACAGCCCCCCCCCTCCGCCCCCCAGTGATTATGAACACTGTTTCTCTAGGCAAATGCTTAGAGGAAGGAAGATGTTCTAAATAGTCCATCTCTTCCTCAGTGTTGTTCCCAGCCGTAATCAAGTATGGGCATTAAACCTACACGCCACGATGGGGAAGAAATCTCTTACTCCGTTGCAGTTATGTTCAAGAATGTTCCAGAAACGGAGCAGTAGCGCCATGAACGTCACTCGCCCAGTCTCGGCAAGCTCAGCCCTCGAAGGGCTCTCTCTCTTTATTCTCAAAGCCCCCTGCTCACCAAACACTGGTTTTTATTTATCCTGAGAACCAGCCTCCACCTGTCTTGTACCTGTTACGTAGAAGCCGGTCCCTCTCCTCTTTTGTCTGCTCCCCACGAGGCACCTTCCTAGGAGGTGCCAGACTGCACCCCCAAGTATGAGGCTTAGTCTTTGCGCTCAGCCCTGTTTGTCGGGGGTGAGCAAGTAAGGAAATGGTTCGTGGAAACGGCAGGCGGCGTTCCAGGGGCCAGGTGAGAAGCAAAAGCACCCACAGAGTCAGGTCAGCAGAAGGGCACGCAGAGCGCCCGGCTGCTTTCCCCGGAGCGGCCTCCAGGGCTGACTGGCTGATCAAAACGGGGCAGCGGCGCGTAAAACCCCAAACTGGGGTTGAGGTGCAGGCTTATGTGATGGATTAACAGTGGA
This sequence comes from Antrozous pallidus, assembly GCA_027563665.1. Taxonomy (NCBI): domain Eukaryota; kingdom Metazoa; phylum Chordata; class Mammalia; order Chiroptera; family Vespertilionidae; genus Antrozous; species Antrozous pallidus. The sequence goes on along the minus strand of CM050527.1, from coordinate 2,518,030 downwards.
CGGTCGGCAAACTCATTCGTCAACAGAGCCAGATATCAGCAGTACAACGATTGAAATTTCTTCTGAGAGCCACATTTTTTAAACGTAAACTTCTTCTAACGCCACTTCTTCCACATAGACTCGCCCAGGCCGTGGTCTTTTGTGGAAGAGCCACCCTCGAGAGCCGCAGTATGCCGACAAAGGCATTAGCAAGAAACCTTAACCTTTCTGTGCCAAAGACCCTTTTGATGTCTAGTGGAGCCTCTGGACCCCTTCTCAGAACAACGTTTTTTACAAAAGCAAAATATGTTACGATTACAAAGAAAACTAATTACACTTGAATACAGTTTTCAAACGACGTTTAAATAATTTGTTAATAAGATCAAAGCAGCAGTTTGATAGCTACCACCGTTTTATAAAAAGTGCTGAGTATAGATGATATTTTGAGAAATTGGTGACAACTATAATACGATAATGAAAATATATTTTTGACAGTCACGGGTACTGCTAATCTTCTGAAATTTTTTCCTTGCGTGCCTAATTGATGGAAATGCTAAATTTCAGACTAGGAAATTAAAATCGTCATTTTTCTCCTTCCTAAATACGCAGACTCCTTAAGTCCCATTCCTGAACCATGCGAGGGGATCTGCGGCCCCAAGGTTAGGAATCCCTGGGCCAGGTGAGGTAGGGCGGTGGAAAATCGGGAATTGTGAAGGATGAGGGAGCAGAAGGATCTTCATTCCTCAGTGCTCAGGTTTAGTCTCTGCCTCCCCCCTGCTCCCATTCCAGCAGGGCTGTACCTGTCACTCCGTGAGACCCTCTTTCCCACACCTGTCTGGTGTCTGTGCACAACATCGCCTGTCGAGTTCAGCTTGGACCCCCGACCCCCTTGATTTCTTGTTGGCTTTTTCACCGACGACTGCTCCCTTCTTCAGACGTCTTTTGTCTCTGGCTGAGCTTTCTCTTCCTCATACATCTTTGGTTCCTTCTCAGCCTCCTACCTGTTTCCTCTCCTGCCTGTGGCTGTGCCCTGGGGCTCTATCTTCTGCCTTCCTTCCCCCTCTGCACGTGTTCTCAGGACATCTCAGCCCAAGCTCCCACATTCATCTCCGTATCACCCAACTCCTCTTAAAGGCACCAGGGACCCCCTCAAACTCAGGGCATCCAACATTAAACTCATTCTCTTCCCCTCCCCGCTGCTTCTCCGTGCTCCCTTTCTGGGTGAATGCCACAGCAACCCACGTCTTCCCAAATCAAAAGGCTGAGAGGTCTTCTTGACCTCATCTTCTCTCTCACCCCACAATTAATTGCCAGATCTTTCAGGGACCCATTTGTGAGACCTCTCAAAAATGGTCCCGTTTTTTCAGGTCTACTATGGCTGCTGAAACATGTTCATCGTTCCCAAGCATTCATTGTTCATGATTGCCAGGTGCTGGGCCGAGTGTTTTATGCATGCTGATGTTTTCCATCCCCGATCGCTCCCGATGGCCAGGGGAGGGCAGGCTGAGGGGGAACAGGGCAGGGTGGGACCTGTCCTCAGCCTCCAACCCCCAGTGAGACAGTCTTGAGTTCTGTAAAGGGGCTAAGATTACTTCTCCCAAGGAAACATCGCCCCTCTCCCAGCGCCCACCACCACTTGGGTTGAAATGGAGATGGGAGGTTGAGCGGAGGTTATCTAGGACCCAGAGGTCACCTGGAGAAAGGAGGTCTTCCTTTGTGAATTTTGTCCTTAAAACACCATGTTTCTAAGCCTGCCCCTGGATACAGCTTTATTTTCTCTTGTTGTGGGGTTTTCCATCCAAACTCGTGTAAACTTTGCAAGACTTTTGAGCAGCGCTCTCTTATTCCTAAGTTTCGTTTTCAGCATCTATTCCACTCTTTTATCTCGATGTCATATTAAAAGTCCTCCTATTGGGCTTCATACTATAGAATTTCTGTGTTCAGGTATGAATATTGGGTAAGAACACTCACAGGAGTAGCTTAAGCCTCTCCTGTCTCCGACAATCTGGTTTGGTTTCATAGTTGATGTTTCAGAATATGTGTCATTTCCCAAAAGAGTCTTCTTTGACCCTCAAGAGTGAGCTCGGCAGTCCCGAGCCCCAGATATTTCTTCCTGTGGTTCCAGCTCCCACTGTACTCCTCGTTAGACTACACGGTCATTGAGACCGGGGTCACTGTCCGTTTCTCTGTTGCATCCCAGGCCTGTACCCAGTGCCCAGCTCAGAGAAGAAGAGCAAAACCTTGAGTGAATAAATGGACCAGTTTGCTGTTATTATTCCAGCCCTTGCTCACCTGCCCTCAATACACAGGAGGGAGAGGATCATATAAAATGTGTTCTCGAGGCCTCTCAGTCCACTCACGGACTCAAAGGCAGACGCCTATATATAGAATCTCTACAGAGTCAGGCTGCTGCTCACATATTTCCAGAAGAGGGGATATAATTAGCTTTCTCCATTTATGGGTAGTTCCCATTTTTAGAAAGTGCTTTCAAAAGAAATTATTTAATCAGAAAATCTGCCTCCTTGATTCTTATCTGCCCTTCAGACTTTTATGGTTTTGTAGATTTCCACTTCTATCAGTATAAATCTCCAAGTTTGCTCAAAAGACACAAAATCCAAAAGACTTAAACTGTGTTGCCCTGACCGGTTTGGCTCAGTGGATAGAGCGTCGGCCTGCGGACTGAGGGGTCCCAGGTTCGATGGACATTCAGAGAAATGTCTGCACTGAGGAGGGACCGGGGCTGGGGGTGGCGGCTGTGCTCACGGAGGGGAAGTGGCTTGGTTTCAGCCTTATCTTCGATGCGAGAGAAGCCTGCTCGGGTACCCGCGTGTCCCGTGAGCCCAGACCAGGACCCATTTCCAGGCGGGCACCTCGGATTAGACAGTGCTTTGCGCGTTCCTCTGTGTGCCTTGGATCTGTCCCCTGGTTGCTACTGCCCATCGTCATCGTGGCGAGGTCTGTGTTTGAAAGGCCAACAGCACCTCCTCCTCTGAGCCCGCCGTTGCCTCTTCAGCCACTGTGTCCCTGGTACAGTCATCGCCCCAGGCCCCGAAACACGAGGTCCCCTCCTGGCCCCGTCCGCTGCGGCCACCCACACACGCCCTCTCTCCCCCCTGGGCTTTCTCACTCAGTGTCCTCTCCCGTGCCACTGGCAGGCGGCCCTCATGGCCGGCGCGGCTCACCGTCCGCTCCCCGTCCTCCCTCAGCCTGTCACGGCCCCGGCCACACTAACCTTTCCTGCAAGCCCCTGCCCTCCATCTGTCACCTAATTAAAGACCCACCAGGTAGCAGTGTCCTTACTGCTCCGCCTCCACCACAGGTTTCTCTGCTTCAGCCCCTCCCGCTCACACCATCCAGCTTTATTTTAGCTACTCCCTGTCCTCACCCGCCTCCCCCCCCCCCCCAACTCCAGGCCCTCTCCCTGCACCCTCCCTGCACCCCCAGCCTCCCGACTTGCTCCGTCTGCATCTGTACGATCTGCTGTCTCCTCTGGGCCAATCCCAAAGCCCCCCGAGGCCCTGTTTCCTCCACAGATGTCTGTCCTGGCTCTCTGCACCTTCCCCTTCCCCCCTCTCCGTGTTCTATCGGGAGCCAGACACAACAGTAAGTGCAGCCGTGGGGCCAGCGTCACAGGCGGGTGCAAAGACGCCCAGATAACCAGCTCTCACTCAGATGGCGAATGGAGAACCCCTGACACAGTGAGAGCGTGCCCCTGCCCCCACGGGGCTTCCCAGGCAATGACCCAGGGCTGCTAGCTCAGCACGCAGAGTAACTGGAGGCCAGCTGTGCCCGGTGGCCCCAGTGCATTGGTTTATTCTCCTGCCGATCGTGGGCCCCGCAGGCAGGCAGGCGCGGGGCAGTGTCCTGAGGACTCGCAGGTGTCTCGGCAGCACAGGCGGGTCGGCTGTCGAGAGAACTCGCTCCCTGATGCCGGAGGAAGAGCAGCCCGAGGCCCAGGCTCTGGCTGCAGAGTCTCCGCTCGCGGGAGCCTTTGGAGAAGGGCCCGTTCCACTTGGCTGCTCCTCCCGTCCCCCCAATCCATCCCCCTCCCCCGGCCCTCTGCTCCTGGCGTCCGCGTCCTCTTCCTCCGCACGGCTCCGCGCTCGCCTGGGAATTTCTCCGGGAATTTCCAGGCTGGGGAAGCACAGTGAAGAAGAAGGTCTCGTCGGTGACCAGAAGCCCATGGCAACGCGACAACACGCCAGGCGTCCCCTCCCGTTCCAGGCAGAGGCGGCCTCCCCCCTGCTGCCCGGGTTCCTCCGCGCTCAGCCCAGCTCTCACGCTCTCACCTGTGGGGCCAGGCCCCTGGCGAGCGCTGGCGACAGTCACGGCTTCGGGATTCTACCCACAGACCCCAGCGGCGACCCCAGCCAGGAGCAGAGGAGAAGCCACATCGTGTGCTAGTGGGGGACCGCACGCTCCCAACAGACAATCCCAGAAGGGCCCTGACCGGTGTGGCTCAGCGGACAGAGTGTCGGCCTGCGGACTGAAGGGTCCCAGGTTCTATTCCGGTCAAGGGCACGTGCCTTGGTTGCGGGCACATCCCCAGTAGGGGGTGTGCAGGAGGCAGCTGATGGATGTTTCTGACTTTCTACCCCTCTCCCTTCCACTCTGTAAAAAATAAGTAAAATATGTTTAAAAACAAAAAACAAAGGACATCCCAGAAGGGACTCTGCGTGCAAGGAATGTGACTCACGGCCATGAGGCCGTGTCGCTTAAAAATGCACGAGGGGGCGGCGGGGGTCCTGGGGCGGAGCCCTCAGGGGTCCTGACTTCGGCCAGACCCTGAACCAGGAGCTGCCGGCACGGAAGCGCCCCTTCCTGTCGAGGAGCCTGGAGACCGAGCCCCGCAGGAAGGGAGCCGCGGTTTTGTCCCGTCTGGGGCCTCCTGAGACTGGGGCGCGAGCGTCGGCGGGAGAATTGTTCCAGGCGTGGCTCGCGGCGGGGAGACGGGCATGAGCAGGAGGGAAGCCCACACTTGGTGAACGGGGTTGTTGTACGACTTCGTTTGTGCGGGTCTATGAGGCAGGACAGGATGCTGCCAGGCCAGCAGCCGTCCATCGGGCCTCAGTCAGCTGAGCGACAAAGCTGCACCGTTAGACCCCAGATCTGGATGAAGGGACACATGACACAGAGGACGGGACGCTATTTGTAGACCACCCCCCCCCCGCCCCCCGCAACCAAGTCAAGGAAAAGGTGCTTCGAACACATTATAAATGAGCTTCTGTGTGTGTATATATGTATATATATTAGAGGCCTGGTGCACGAAATTTGGGTATGGGGGAGTAGAGAGGGAGATTTCCCTCAGCCCAGCCTGCACCCTTCTCAATCTGGGACCCCTTGAGGGATCGGGCCTAAACGGGCAGTCGGACATCCTTCTCACAATCCAGGACTGCTGGCTCCCAACCACTCGCCTGCCTGCTTCCCTGATTGCCCCTAACTGCTTCGGCCTGCCAGCCTGATCATCCCCTAACTACTCCCCTGCCAGCCTGATTGACAGCTAACTGCTCTCCTTCTGGCCTGTTTGCCCCTAAATGCCCTCCCCTGCAGGCTTGGTTGCCCCCAACTGCCCTCACCTGCAGGCTTGGTCACCCCCAACTGCCCTCCCCTGCAGGCTTGGTCACCCCCAACTGCCCTCCCCTGCAGGCTTGGTCACCCCCAACTGCCCTCCCCTGCAGGCTTGGTCACCCCCAACTGCCCTCCCCTGCAGGCTTGGTCACCCCCAACTGCTCTCCCTTGCAGGTCTGATCCCTCCCAACTGCCCTCCCCTGCTGTCCTGATTGCCCACAACTGCCCTCTCCTGCTGGCCATCTTGTGGTGGCCATCTTGTGTCCACTTGGGGGCAGCCATCTTTGATCACATGGGGGTGGCCATCTTGTGTGTTGGAGTGACGGTCGATTTGCATGTTACTCTTGTGTTATATAGGATATCTTCCTCCAGAGAGGGTGAGTCGGCTAGTAGACGGAGAGACTAAAGTAGCCAGGTCAGTTCGCATCTGAGGGCACGTCCTCCAGCCAGCCACACACACGCTGCCCGGTGGACCGCCGTGTCTGAGGGTGGTGCGAGTAGCCCCTCCCCCCCCCCCCCCCCCCCCCCCCCCCCCGTGTGCCCAAGCTTCTGCTCCGGAGAGAAGGCAGAGCAGTTCAGGCCCCACCGATGACGTCCTGGGTCCGGGCTCCTTCCTAACCCCTCCACATGCCGTGCCCCCCCCCTCCATCCAGGAGCAGAGTGCGCTGGCACCGTGTTGTCCCTCCTCGATGGCCGCGGCCCCGTGTGTTGGACTGTTTTTCTCTGCGGCGTTCCTCCGGGTCTGCCTCGGAGATGAGAGGTGGGCTGCCCGCACCCGCTTGGAGTTGGGGCTTGTTGCTGCCCTCAGGCGTGGTCTGTGGACCGGCTTATCAGTTCAGGCATCTCCATGTGCTCAGTGAGCCACCATCCCTTGACCAGCCCCCTTCTCTGTGGTGGAGCCACACGGACAAACACACAAGGCGGCGTGAAGGCCTCACCCACGCTGGGGGGCTCCCAGCCTCGAGAGGAAGACAGACACTAACCCTGCACGGGCTCGGCCCTGCGGCTCGCTGGCTGAGGGGTGGCCCATGAACCAGGAGGTCAGGGGTCAATTCTGAGTGAGGGCACACGCCGGGATTGCAGGCGCCGTCCCCCGTAGGGGGGCAGCTGGCCAATGATCCTCTCTCATCGTTGATGTTTTTCTCTCTCTGCTGCTCCCTTCCTCTCTGAAACCAATAAAAATATAGATTTTTTTTAAAAATAGCAAAAAAAAAAAAAAAAAACAGTGTGTTTATCTCACAGCTCTGACCTCTCTTTTTCTTTCTGAATTTACCTGTAGCAAGAGGAGGGGATTTTGCTGAAACCAATTTGGCTCAGTGGATGGAGGGTCGGCCTGCGGACTGAAAGGTCCCGGGTTTGATTCCGGTCAAGGGTGTGTACCTTGGTTGCAGGCACATCCCCAGCGGGGGGTGTACAAGAGGCAGCTGATCGATGTTTCTGACTCTCTATCCCTTTCCCTTCCTCTCTGTAAGAAATCAATTATATATATATATATATATATATATATATATATATATATAAAAATATATATAAATATAAATATATATATATATATATATATATATATATATATATATACACACACACATATATTTTTTTTAAAGGAGGGGATTTCTGCAGATGTAACAAAATTACCAAAAATGGTGGACAGCTTCACAGTGTGTGTGTACAGTGTTTGCAAATTCTTCCTGAGGATCTACCTGGAGAGAAATGCGTACAACATAAACCAGTGCCCGCTGCAAACCGCTATTTTAAACAATGAAATGGAAACGACAGAATTCAGTCTCCAGTAACCAGCACCGGGTCTGTGGGTCAGAGGTGCACACCTCCGGGCTTCCGCCTTCTTTTATGTAACAAGGCGTTGGGCTCAGGAACATTCCCTTCTGGTTCAGAAGTCTATCATTAAGCTTTCGTTTTCCCATAAAATTTCCAGTCCTCAAAGAGGCCCAGAAAAATGCCAGGAAATGTAGCATTTTTATCAATTATTGTCACTGAGTTCTGAATTCTGTTGCTCATAGTTTAACTTAGTGGCAGTTTGAGAATGGAGTTGTTTATTCTCTTCCCTGAGGAAAAAGTAACACCCAAATTATTATACTGGAACTGTTGTCTTTAGATTTTTATCACTTAAATGTAGAAAAAAAAATTCCCTTTCGGATTATCCAAAGGAAATAAAACAATTCACTTTTAATAGCAACAAATTAGCTCAGCCGGAGTCTGACGCATACCCCTCGGGAAGAGGACAGCACCTTGAAAGGGAGACCAAAACCCTTTAAGAATCTCTGCAGCACCCCCAGCTCCCGTTTTTTCTAGGGAAGTTCCCCCGATTCATGAAATTCAGAACATCCAAAGATCCGGGTCTGATGAAAACAAAGTTTGTTCTTTAACAATCGTCTTTATCAGCCGGGCAGAACGAAGTGTAACTTCCCGTGGGTGCATTGGGTTGGATCTGAAGCCACCTCCTTTGCCCTGATTCCCACCAAATAGGAAAATAAATCCCACCCTGGGGCCAGGAAGAGCTGCCCTTCTCTGCTGAGGCATGAAAGCTAATCACAGCCTCTGACAGCGGGAGAAGCAGAAGAGCGAATACTGGAGAAGGTGACAAAGAGGGAAAGAAGCTACTAACTCAGTTTGCCACGCCAGCTGCCCGTGGCTGCCTTCCTCCTGCCCCCCAACATTCTTTATTTTTTGGATCAGTACTTCCTTTTGGGGGGGGCATGCCAACGTTTTCTTCTCTTTCATTGTTATTTTATTTTTCCCATCTCCATTTATCCCCTCTATGCCCTCTTCCACATTCCCTCACCCCAACACCCTCCCTGCAACCACCATACTATTGTCCATGAGTCTTCTCTCTCTCTATACACACACACACACACACACACTAGTGGCCTGGTGCACAAAATTCGTGCACTGGAGGCAGGGTGGAGGGGGTGGGGCGGTGTCCCTTAGCCTGGCCTGCATCTTCTCTAATCTGGGACCCCTGTGGGATTGGGCCTAAATTGGCAGTCAGACAACCCCCTTGCAATCTGGGACTACTGGCTTCCAACGGCTCACCTGCGTGCCTGCTTGACCTCCCCTAACCACTCTGCCTGCTGGCCTGCTTGCCCCCAACTGCACCCCCCTGCCAACCTGATCACCCCCAACTGCCCTCCCCTCCTGGCCTGATCACCCCTAACCGCCTCTGCCTCGGCCCCACTACCATGGCTTTGTCTGGAAGGACATCTGGAATGTCTCGTGATCTAATTAGCATATTACCCTTTTATTAATATAGATATCCCTCCGTCCCCATCACCCTCCCCACCCCCACCAGAGCTGTCAGCCTGCTCTCTATGAGTCTGTCTCTGTTTTGCCTGGTAGTTCAGTCTGTTCTTCGACTCCCACATCAGAGCGGGGTCAGGCGGTGCTTGTCTTTCTCTGACTGGCTGTGATGCTTCTCTCAAGCAACAGAGCCGCTCAGCTGGAGGCTCAGGGCATCACATAAGCAGCTCAGGTGTGTCCGAACAGATTCGGGCAAATCTGTGTTCATACAGGTGCTGAGAATCCTTCTGAGGCCAGCTCATCCTAAGGGAAGAAAGACCAGCTATCGCAGTGGTCAGCAAACTTCAGCTCGGGAGCCACATGCGGCTCTTTGGCCCCTTGAGTGTGGCTCTTCCACAAAATACCACGTGCGGGCACGTACAGTGCGATTGAAACTTCCTGGCCCACGCACAGAAGTCGGTTTTCGGCTCTCAAAAGAAATTTCAATCCTTGTCCTGTTGATATCTGGCTCTGTTGACTAATGAGTTTGCCGACCACTGCCCTATCGTACCAGTGAGACTAGAGGAAACGGTCTCTATTACATAATGCTTTTGCTTAATCCTCATGGCAGAGGACACAGCTTCAGAGAAGTTCATTAATTCACCCGCCGTCACGCAGCTGTAACAATCCTTGACTCCAGTACCGTTCTCTTTCTATTATTCCAAGTTCAAAACAACCCCCAAGCTAATACTGAGTTCCTACTCCATTCTTTATTATCTCTCCCCCACCCCCGACCCCCAACCATCCAGTAGGTAGGATTGGTATTGTCCTCACTGGCTCAGAGAGGTTAGGTAACTTGACCTCCGCCACACAGTTCTGCAAGAAGATGAGATGTAGCTTAATCTCAGACCTCCTGCCTTCCCCTGCAGAGCTGTTCCCACTCAGCCTTTCACACCGAGGCCCCCAGAAAGGTCAGGCCTTCACCCCAGGTCTGCAGCAGCAGGCTGGATCTGAACGGATCCCACAGCCCCACAGCCCCGCGCTCTTTGCATCACAATGCCGCCCCCCCACCCCCCACCCCCACCCCACCCCCCCCCCCCCCCCCCCGCATTAGTGACAGGCCCTCGAACTGCTCCTATTGTCCCTGTCATCCATCAGAGGCTGGGAGCCGCTAATCCGGGGAGAGAAAGCTTCCTTTTCCTTGTGCCCCAGCGCTTTGTCCTTTGTGGGGACAAGTCTCTGCACACCGCCTGGACAGAAACAGCTTTCCCCTTCATTGTGTCAGACCCCGAGCACATCCGACAGATGCTTCACTCTCACCCGAGCGGCATTTTTTGTGGTGGAATCTAGAGAGAAAGACTCCGTATCAGTTGAGAAGGAAGGCAAGTGAAGAAAGGCTATCAGGAGGAAGAAATGGCTCAGAGGAAACAGATACTAAATAACGACGTAAGGCTGGGGACAGTTATGTTTTCCCAACGTCAGGGGAAGTGTGTGTCATGAGAAATCAGAGGAAGCGGGTGCCCGTGGCCCATGGTTACTGGGGCATCCATAGCGTCGGGGCAGGGAAGAGGAAGCCCACTGTGTCGAGTATCGGCCAGCGGGCCCGTGACTGCCATGCAAATCCGGCCTGTTCGCAGGTGGCGTTCGAGACCTGTCTCAACTGGACTGAACTTGATCTGCATGTAGACTGATTTCCCCACGACCCCTGTTGGGGGGCGGGGGGGGGGGGCGCGCGCCATAACCTCTGTCTTCAAATCGTGCTTTCAGCACTTTCCCTAGAACCGGCCCCATCGGAGTCCGTCAGAATGACTGCACTTCCTCTAGGTGTGGGCTGGAGGAGGCCCCTGGGGAAGGGACCTGTGTAATACTTTCAACAATAAAGATTTGTTCAAAGGCGGTTGAACTTCAACCCGACATTGGCACAGAAGGGCCATGTAGCAGGGGCTCAGCGCCGGCCGCCCCTCAGAAGCACCTGAGGCGACAGCACTGAATTCTGGCCTGGGGGGGGGGGGGGGGGCGCCACCCATGAGAACTCATGAGATTCTGGTTTCCCTGGAGGCGGACCCAGCAATTACACTTAGAAGTTCTTCCCTGAGATCTGAGGTCTGGCCTGTGGCCTCCCACGGCCAGTGCTTTAGGAGGGGGCCTTTCTCTGAACAACCAGCCGCCCGCCCGAATACAGCACCACCAGAGTCTTCCCCGGGAGTGAGCTGTGCGTATCAGGACCCGGTCTAGTCACCAGCATCACTTCTTTTGTTTGGTTATTATTAGGCATTTTGAACACATGCGTATCGTGCGTGGCGCTGAATCACATCTGCAATGTGAGAAATCATAGTAAATTAGCGCTAAGCCTTTTCCCCAACATGGTAAAAGCCTTCCCCGCATCTTATTGTTGAAGTCAAAGCTGTCTCTTTAGCAGTTCTCCGGGCTCACTTTGTGCGGAAAGTGCTGGGCGTGTCTCATGTCTTTGTTCTCACGATCACCTTGCAAATGCCTCCAGCGTGCACTTCTGGGAGCACCTGCCGCTGTCTCCCCCATCTCGGTCCCTGTGCTCTTCTTCACCTCGGGCCGGAGCCAGGGAGGGGGCTCACGGCTGACTTCACCTCTCTGGCAGTTTCCCTTTGCCACTCTCCCTCTCACTTCCCAGCATCCTCTGCAGTGCTGCTGTCCCCGTTCGCTGGGGACCTTCTTCCCCGTTCCAGGCTCTTATCTGGTGGCCTGGCCTCTGCCCCGTCTCCGTCCATTCTCTGCATTCCTTTCTCAAGTACAGATCTCGTCACGCGTGCCCCTGCTTAAACCCTGGGTTCTCTGCGTGCACTGCATTCCTGTGCTGACCAGTCTGCAGAGATTCTAACGGAAGTAAAGATGCCTTTCCCAGTGCTCCAAGTTCCGAGGAAAAGATGGACTGAGACACTCTTTAAACATCGTTTTTTGTTTTTAGTATATTTTATTGATTTTTTTTTTTTTTTACAGAGAGGAAGGAAGAGGAATAGAAAGTCAGAAACATCAATGAGAGAAACAGCAATCAGCTGCCTCTTGCACACCCCCTACTGGGGATGTGCCCAAAGCCAAAGTATGTGCCCTTGACCGGAATCGAACCTGGGACCTTTCAGTCCGCAGGCAGACGCTCTATCCACTGAGCCAAACCAGTCTTGGCTCTTTAAGCATTGTTAACTATTGGGTAACGAGTTAGTCATAAGTTGCCTAAAAGGTATGTCTTGAGCATCTGTTATACGTCCAGCTATGTTAGGTATCATAGCCATTTTGTCTCAGAATATGATATAAAAATTAAGAAGTGTCTCCTTACTTTGATATCGCAGTAAAAAAATCTAAAAAATTTTAGTGTTCTAAAATTTTTTAGTCTCCTCCTCCTCCTCCTTTTCCTTGTCCATCAGCCACTATAGAAGATTCAACCTAAAGATGTCTTAGTTGTTCTACAGAAAGTCAACAACAGAATTTTGATGTCCTTGGAATATTTTACAGAGACACTCGATCCCCTAAAGTCATTTAAGAGGCCTGATATTACTGACCACAGTCAGACACCGAATTACCTGATACACTTTACCACGTCCAGTAAGTCCATACAGCTGTTATCAGTAACAGATGGAAAAGGGGAGACGTGACTGCAAAGGACATACTAGTAGAAGGACATGAAGTAGTCTCTTGAGAAATCAGGGAGCCTGCCTTATAAATGTGGTCTTGCTCCTACGTTAGTGCTCAGCACCCAAATTCCTTGAGATCATGTTTTCTTCAAACATACGAATTCTACACGTATTTTCATGCTCTAACCTAGGCATGGGGAGATCAGCACATAAGAGAATCTCATCATCATAAAACAAGGAACTCTCCTTTATGCTGGGGTTTTCTAGTGTTTCTGTGCCCTTTCTTTCCTAGACGAACCATCTTTTTTTGTAGCCTACTTACAACAAAATCCCTCTTCTCATTTATCATGTTAGAATCCCCCCAGAGGCCACTAGGGAGACCCTGCCTACCCCTCCCTCCACCCCCAGCGGGAACCAGTGGGTAACAGATCACTGGAATTCCATCAGCGCGTACAAAGTAACTCAGGAAGTATAAGCCTAGCGAGGGCCGTGGGCTCTCAGCCCTCACTGGCCGCCGGCCGACCGCCTGCAGGTTTCTGGACCACAGCCACAACCTGAGCTCCCACAAGTGCCCCACGACTGAAACAATCGAATCCATGAGCTCTTTTCTGCAAGGTTGCCCTGGAGGTGCTTTTCATAAGCATCAGCAACCTGTTAAAAATCCATGGTCCTGTCGTTATGGCAACCATCATACCATAGACTTATGGAAAGAAAAAAAAATCCCATCTAACCAGTAACATCAAATTATCATGACAGTTTCTATCTTCAATGCAAAATGATGAGCTCATTTCTAACTGGCGAAGCATAAAAAAATCAGGATAATGCCATACTTTCAGGCCTGTTTTAGCAGCTACGTGTAAGGGCGATATTGGCGGCCTTGGTGGTTAGGTGACAGGATCGGGAAAGGCAGATTGGAAGACATAAGAAGACTCAATGTTAGGCCCCCATGTAAAAATGGGTTTAATTGTGCCAAAGTTAAAATCCAGTGTGAACTGAGAACACACAGGCATCGAAATACTACTCAAGTGACGGGCTCCTGTGCAGGTGTGAAATATGAGGTCCGTGTTTCATCCATCTAGTAAAGAAGCTCACCATAGAGGTGCTTTTTGTGTGTGTGTGTGTCAGAAAGAGAAGTTGTACCATATCCCTTCAGGCTATTTGGGTAGGTTGTTCCTCTGAAGCTAGGAGACTCCTTGCATTAGAGCCCTAGGCTTGAGCGAGGGAGCCAGGAGGGAGAATCACGCAGCATGCCGGAAACAGCCTCGGCCATGGCTCCAGGCACAGCGGATCTGACCGTGAGGCAGCACGGGACCGGGAGCCACAGTCACTCCTCCTGTGTTGCATTTTGTCAGACCCACCGAGTCCTAAGATCAAGTGGGCCCAGGTACAATGCACTGTAAGAAACAGAGTGTCCAGAAGCAGACAGGAACATGAGCTAGAGAACCCAAGGCAGCTAGCTACATGGGGAAGGGTCCCAGACCCACTTACCATCCAATATAGTTGCTCGGGGCCTCATCTCTACCTTATCCCTCCGAGGAGGTAGAGGGATGTTCCCTTGATGAAGAGCTGGTGGAGAATAAGGAAGATCGGGCATGGTTTAGGATAGGTTGGCTCCATGTGGGGTCCGGTGGAGGGGTGCCCCTAGCGTTCAGCTGTGAGGGGAGATTCTCTCCATGGGCAGAGCTTTGTAGAGTGCGTATTTTTCTTTGGGTAGAAGTGGCGCCAAGTGGGAATAGACATAGGCTAAGGGGTGATGGGGAGTCGCTCAGCTACCTATTTAAGAGCCTGGAGAAGGAACAACTTGAAGATCAGAGGTAAGAAAGTCTGAAGAAGAGGCATGTGGATGACCTAAGCGAGTGGTTATGAAATGCGAAGATCACCCGAGAGAGAGCACCAATCCTGGAAGAGGCACTGAACAACCAAAGGGACAGAATGACTCGGCACATTGTCATCAGCTAGCTCTGTCACCAGCCGCTCCTGAGCCAGCACCAGGGCTGGACATTGACAGCGAGGAAGGGGTCCGTGCGGGGCTCAGGTGGGCTGGCTCCATTCAGCACCGCTGATCTGGTCGTGCTGCCCGCAGATGTCCAACCTGCCAGCAACCCGGCCCCATACACAGCCCCGCCCCCTGAAGAGAGCAGTAAGCCACTTGGAAGCAACAGCACGCACTGGCAGATGACCAAGTCCCCTGTAGAAACCATCACAGGACCAAGCTGGGTATACACTCGCAGGTTTTGCTTTCCGTCTGACAGTCAGATGTCAGGGGCATTTATTTCGATCTTCCCTAGGAAAAGGCTAATTTTCAGCCTGATTCGCTGAATAAGCGCCAAGTCTTGCTCACATGGAGACCGTTTCAGGTTGAAATGAGTCACCAATCCGTCGTCAGCATGACCAGCTCATTTTGATTAGGCCTGAGTATCCATCAGACCAAAGTTGAAGTCATTGACCTTTATAAAAGTTTAATCTTAAGAAGGCATATTTCATTTTCAGAATATCTCTGTCGGAGGCAAGCTGGTGCAGGCCAGCCCTCTGCTGCTCATCACGCCAATCCTCAGCGCAGTTGGTACAGCAGGTAGACTTGCTTTTGTACTTTTAAAAGTCCGTTTGGAAGAAACACAGGAGCATGCAAAGTAGTCCAAGCTTCAGATTCTCCTGCGTGGCCAAACTGAGTTCATTATCCCCAGGCAATGAACCCAGTGCAAGCTCAACGATAGTGGGACTTGGCCCACTGCTGGCCAGGGTTCCTGTTCTGGCCCCATTCTGGCTTGACCGTGGGCTTCCTCGGTCAAGGCCATTCGTTGCTAGGAAGTTCTGACCAATGAGTTACGAGTAAAGTGATACTTCGGGGTTAGGACACGTACTTTTCACGGTGAACCCCTTCAGGCCTTTCTCTTTCCCGCTGCAGGGTGCCTGATAATCCTATCTAATAAAAGAGTAATATGCAAATTGACCACACCTTCGCTACACCCAAACAAGCCACGCCCACAGGTCACGCCCACAGGGCAATCAGGAGTGATGTGCAGATTAACACCCAACCAAGATGGCTGCTGCCCATGGCAGGATGATCTGCTGGGTTCCTTGGGGCAGGCTTGGACGGGGGCTGAGGCAGGGCCATCCAGCGATTAGCTGGATCGCAGGGCGACCGCTGGCTGGGGTCCCCTGGCGGAGGTCCCTTGTCCAAGAATGAAAGCCTTGACCAGAGGCTTTTGTCCTTGGGCAGGCCAGGGGTGAGCCATCAGTAGGACATCCCCTGAGGGCTCCCAGTATGTAAGAGGGGACAGGTTGGGCTGAGGGACCTCTCACCCTCAGTGCATGAATTTCGTGCACCGGGCCCCTAGTATAATAATAAAAGCCCAATATGCTAATTAAACCAGATGTCCTTCCAGATGACCTTCTGGACAAAGCCAAGGTGAGCTGCCACAGCTGCAAGGGCCGAGCCCCTTGCACGAATTTTGTGCACCGGGCCTCTAGTGTTGAGACAAAGATCATAGGTGTTCTGTCAACCCAGGTCCCTGAGTGACCAGGATAAACTGAATGCCCCCACCCCCGACCCCACTGTGCTCAAATGGTTATGAAGCAGCAGCCAGGAACACATCTTTGTTTTCTGTAAGCCGTTGCGCTTTGGCGGTTGATGGCTACTCCAGGTCATTCTTACCCCCCTTCCCTGACGTCTGCACTCACAGAGAAGGAAGTTACGCATTGCTGGTTGAGTGGCATAGGAGGAGGGAATACCTGGGGGGCAGTACGTATCTGACCACGGAGACTGTGGGCCGTCTTGCCTCCCCTTTCACAGCCACCACTTGACTCAAACGCGTGTGGGGATTCCTTTGACAGTGGCGCAGGCAGGCCTAGGTGTGCTGTCAGCAGCTTGCTTCTCAGACAGCTTCTCGACATGCCAAGCATGAGATAACATAGAAGGGCCCCAAGATAAAGCGGTTAAAACATGCCCCTGCCATTTCCAAATTTAGCACTTAAATACATCTTCCCAGGGAACCCCGGAGTCACTGTGGGATGAGCGTGGCCATCTCTGTGAATGGCGATGCTGACCATTTATTGTTCTGCGCAAGGCGTGGTGGTAGGTGCTCGGTGTCCTTTGACTCATCGATCCACCACAGCAAGGCCGCACGTTAAAGGGCCGGTGTCCTCATTCCTGCGCCCTCTGCTCAGAGCCGCTCTTGCATCCGCGCGTGGTCCTCTCAGCTCACCTTTCAGTCTGTCCCCTCGCGACGCCCCGCGCACCTGAGGCTGAGGTCGTGGGCCTGTGGGGGGCATTCTTGTCGGTACCGAGCGGGCCCCCCCTCGATCTTCCCCTGCAGGTGATGGTGCCTCCTGACTTAACTGGACCCGTGGGATGTAAGCAGGCCGCTGAGGAAGCTCAGATGCTGTGAAACTGCAATATGGACCCTATATGGGGAGGGGTCCAGAGGCAGAGGTGCGTACCCTCCACAGGGTGACAGCTGCTGCTCTGTTCAGGCTGAGCGCCCCCCGCTGGGATTTCCGTAGGGAGACTCCCAAAAGCACCTCTTCCCGCCTTGCCCTCGGCCAGCGGTTCCCCAGTCTGGTCACTAGCGGCTTAGAGGCAGCCTCTCAGTCTCCACCACGGTCCAAGGCTACATCCTGAGAGATCAGCCTGGTCACGTTTCCTTCGTCCTTAAACATGCCTGTTGGCTCGCCGAAACCGGTTTGGCTCAGCGGATAGAGCGTCGGCCTGTGCACTGAAAGGTCCCGGGTTCGATTCCGGTCAAGGGCATGTACCTTGGCTGCGGGCACATGCCCAGTAGGGGGTGTGTGCAGGAGGCAGCTGATCCATGTTTCTCTCTCATCGATGTTTCTGACTTTCTATCTCTCTACCTTCCTCTCTGTAAGAAATCAACAAAATATATATATTTTTAAATGCCTGTTGGCTTCCTGCTACCGCTCGGGGGACAGAGTCAAGCACGGTGGCCTGGCACACCAGACACTGAAATCCAGTCTCAGCTCCTTCTCTGTCCTCCTTTCCCTGCTGGTCCCTCTCCTGCCTCCATTCCCCCCTCGCCTGGCCGCCTGGCAGGGGTGCCTAGCACTCCCCCCTGCCCATGATGTTTTGGGCCTGTGGTTCGCAGCCAGCTGGAACACCCTCCCCTGGACTTTTCTATTGAGCAACTCGGACTTACTTTCCAAAACCAGTTCAAGTGTCGGCTCTCCGGCACAGCCCTCCCCGAGCCGCCCCGGCAAAGGTCATGGGTCTCTACGGGACTGGTTCCCGTTGACAGCAGGAACATCGCTGTGAAAAACGTGTCTTTTTTACCCCGTGGGGAGCAGGTCCCGTGACAGCTCATGCCTCGTCCTAACTCCTGTAACACCTCTAGGCCGTGGTACGAAGCAGGCGCTCAGAAATGTCTGCGGAACGAAAGGAGAGAGCCTTTCCCCTCAGACTAGGATTGCCGGTCCCAGACAGCGTTCGGCTCAGAAGAGACAGACACGGGCCCATCCCAGGGACGGGGCCTCCGATAGCAGTTCAGCAGGGGTCACGCGGACGCCTGGGAAAGCACCCTGCCGTTCCGGCAAACGTCCCCTCCCGCGGGCTCCGGGGCGGTTTTCCAAGGCGCCATGAGCACTGCCCCCGCGGCCCTGGCCCTCGTCCTGCTGGCCCGGTTCCCGCCGGCTTCTGCCGCATCGGGCCTCCCAGCTCCCTCCGGTGAAAGAGCGCTTTCCCCTGGCGCGTGCATATTCCTGCATCCCCGTCGCCTCCGCCCAGAAAAAGACAGGGCGGCCGGCGTGAGAGGCCACCAGTGCTTCGGATATTCTGCTTCCACTCGTCACCCCGGTTCCCGTCCAGAGAGGCCCAGCGAACCCGGTCCAGGAAGCTGCCCCCGCCGCGCCTGCAGCTGCGGCCTGAGATCAGCGCCCAGCCGCTCTTTCCAGGGGCTCAGACCCCGCGATTGTCCGTGTCTCCCCCAAGACCTCCCGCCCCGATCTCGAGTCATCCGGGAGCTTCCCCCGCAGGCAGCTCCGTTGGCCGCTCCCAGGCCGGTGACAGAGCACAGCTGGCTCGGCTCACGCTGCCAGCGGCCCGCAGTCCCCAGTCTGCCTGCCCGTGGCCGAGGGAGCCTCAGAGTGCAGCTGGCTCTGCCCTCCCCCCCGCCTCGCAGCCAGGACACTGGGGAAGGGGGGTTGCTGCCACCCTGACAGCCGCCAAGGTCTATGTTATGTTTACAGTTTACGGCCCTTGTCCCTGCTCTCACAGTGGTAGCTGGCTGGCGTGGTTTCTTTCCTTCCTTCCTTCCTTCCTTCCTTCCTTCCTTCCTTCCTTCCTTCCTTCCTTCCTTCCTTCCTTTCTTCCTTTCTTTTTTAAAATACATTTTATTGATTTTTTACAGAGAGGAAGGGAGAGGGATAGAGAGTCAGAAACATCGATGAGAGAGAAACATCGATCAGCTGCCTCCTGCACACACACACACACACACACACACACCCACTGGGGATGTGCCGGCAGCCAAGGTCCATGCCCTTGACCGCAATGGAACCCGGGACCCTTCTGTCTGCAGGCCAACGCTCTGTCCACTGAGCCACACCGGTCTCGGCAGCAGGCGTGATTTTGGAGGTTCAATCCGTTCAGCTTTCGAACATCCCCCCCCCCCCCCCCAAACTGTGCTCACTCAGCATCCAGCCTCACGACGCCCGCGGGCCGGGAGCCGGGAGCCTGCAGGCCGGGAGCCGGGAGCCGGGGGCCGGGAGCAGGGCCCGCAGAGTCGGGGGGTGAGCTGACTCTCAGCGCCGTGGACGTTTACTCAGAGTCGAAAGTCGAGCGCGTGGCCAGTGTCTCCCGTTGTCGAGTAAAAGCCCCGTGAGACCCGACTGTGCAGGTCAGGTCTGGGTCGTCACAGCTGCTCTGTGGAGACTGTGCGGAGGGGACGGCAGGGCCCCCCGTGCCCCCGCCATAGGCCCAGAGAGACAGGCTGCGTGTGAGGTCTGGGAACCGTTCCTTTTCCTGATCTCCGCCGCCATCGCTCTAAGACGGGGGCTGGAAGCCAAGATGGTGTTTAGCATCTTCCCCCTCCCCCGTCTCCTTCTTCCCCTCCTCCTCCTTCATTTCGCATCGAACCCCGTGGGAGCCCATGAGACCACACGCGTCCACGTGTGGCTAGAACCGTGGTCGGCAAACTGTGCCTCGAGAGCCACCTGCGGCTCTTTGGCCCCTTGAGTGTGGCTCTTCCACAAAATACCACGGCCTGGGCGAGCCTCTTTTTAGAAGTTTAAATTTAAAAAATGTGGCTCTCAGAAGAAATTTCAATCGCTGTCCTGTTGGCATTTGGCTCTGTGGACGAATGAGTTTGCCGACCGCTGGGCTAGAAGAACGGAATTCCTCCGGACGTGTCCCTGGGAGTGCTGTCCATCAGGGGCTCATAAGTGCATCTCCTCGCGCTTCGGCTCACAGAGGGGGAGCCCGCCCCCCACACACTGCTGCGGGGCCTGCAGGGTGACCCCCGGTGACTGGGCAGGGCCCGCGGGTCTCTGAGAAGCAGGTGGGTTTAAATGGGCGCTCGCTGCTCCCGCTCACCCCCCGGGGCAGGGCATCCGGGGCGAACAGCCCGCAGCTGCAGGTGGCACTTTTGGGGACGGAGGGTCGGAGGAGAGAAGAACAGAGGATGCCAGACTTTAAAAAGGAAAGAAGAATGGAAAGGAAGCCACGGGAAAGGAAGAGAAAAGGCAAGAGAATAGGACGGGGGGTTAGGACAGCAGCAGGAGGATGTGGCACCCGGATCTGGGGCGTCTCGGGAACCCCGCAGTGACCCGCGTGGAGCAGAGCAGAGCAGAGCGGGCAGGGCAGCAGCCCTGTGTCCGGGCGGGCTCCCAGTTCAGCTCCCCGTCTCTGATCTCCGCCAGATAATGACCGGGTGGGTGTGGGCAGGCCAAGGGCGACGGCCTGGAGACCTGGCGACCCGAGTTCCCGCTTCCTGAGTGTGACGTAGGCAGCGAGGGGCCTGCTCCCCTCCCGGGGGGCGGGCGGGGTGTGCACAGAGGCTGGGCCCGGCCGCCCTCAGGACAAGGCCGTCCGTGGGCAGCGCCGGCTCCTCGCAGCCCCCGGAGCGCCGCCCACACGGCCAGCTTTCCTCAGAGATGGCCGTTTCTCAGCCCGCTCGCTTCTCGCCCTGCCCCGCGATGGGGCTTTTGAATCCCTTGTTTGACGGCCCCCAGATGGCCCTTCCCGCAGTGTTTAACTCCCCGGGGAGCAGAGAGAGCCCCGGAATGTAAGCAAACATTCATAATCCGGGCGTGGTCAGAGGAGGCCTCGCCAGGCGATGCGAGAGGTCCCGAGGGAAGATAAAGGCCCCGTTAAAGACTTCTGTAACCAAAAGGCAAGTTTTAAAAGCAACAAAAGCTGGGGTAGACATGTCTCTAAATGTGTTGTGTGCTTCTGAATTGCCAAAGCGGCGCATGCTCATTGTAGAAAAAGAAATACGAAACATGACACGTGATAGAATACGTGTGGAAAAGTGGCGGCCATGACTTCCCCTCCCCATCAGGATCTGCTTCTGACTCGGTTAACAGTTTCTTAACAGTTTATTAACGGTCTGTACACATCCCAGGCCTGTGTCTGTGCACACATAAACAGGAGGTCTTTGTCTATGCACGCACCCCAAGTGTCCGCCAGCCCACACGCCTCCCCCCGCCGCCCCCCACCCCGAGGGAGACCTCTCACCAGCTTGTACAGGGGAAGCGATTCCCCTTCGTGACGGTTTTCCAAGAGGAACACGTGCTCAGCAGTGTCTCAGCACCCGTGTTCCTCCTCGGACCACACGCCCGCAGCTCCCCATCACCCCCCCCCCCGGAGCCCCGAGAGGACCTGCCGCAGGAGGCTGTTTGCTGTCGGCACACGAGGTCTAGTGGGTGGGAGTCTGCATTCCCTTCGCACCCCATGCCCCCCCGCCTCGGGATCGCCCCGAGCTTGCAGATTTTATTGACGTGAAACTGAAGAGAATGCAGAATGCTGTGTGCTGAGCATGACCTTCCTCGGGGTTTGGGGGGTGGGGTGGGGCCGAATACCGAGGAGTTGAGACTTTCACAGGGACTCCGTCTGCGGGCAAGACTCAGTCCCCCTTCGCGTTCCAGCGTTCCAGGTTAGCTCCCCTAAAAATACCTCCTTCTAACTGCCACCCTGGAGTTTTATTTTTTAAGGGAACACAAGAGTTATTCCCTGAGGCCTCAGCAGGACAATCAGTGACAGCTGTTGACACAGAGTCTCACACAAGCCAGGGAGAATGAGAACAGGTAGCACCCGAGGTTAGCCCCTTCGAGATTGTCCTCACAGTGTGACTCGGACACCCGTTTACTTTCATGAATTATGCTAAGCATTCAGCCACACACACACACACACACACACACAGAAACACACACACACAGAAACACACACACAGAAACACACAGAAACACACACACACAGAAACACACACACACAGAAACACAAACACACAGAAACACACACACACAGAAACACACACACACAGAAACACACACACACAGAAACACACACACACAGAAACACACACACACAGAAACACACACACACAGAAACACAAACACACAGAAACACACACACACACAGAAACACACACACACAGAAACACAAACACACAGAAACACACACAGAAACACACACACACAGAAACACACACACAGAGAAACACACACACACAGAAACACAAACACACAGAAACACACACACACAGAAACACACACACACAGAAACACACACACAGAAACACACACACACACAGAAACACACACACACAGAAACACACACAGAAACACACACACACAGAAACACACACACACAGAAACACACACACAGAAACACACACACACAGAAACACACACACACACAGAAACACACACACAGAAACACACACACACAGAAACACACACAGAGAAACACACACACACAGAAACACACACACACAGAAACACACACACACAGAAACACACACACAGAAACACACACACACAGAAACACACACAGAGAAACACACACACACAGAAACACAAACACACAGAAACACACACACACAGAAACACACGCAGAAATACACACACAGAAACACACACACAGAAATACACACACACACACACAACATACATATTCAAAGTAAGATACTAATTTTCAGAGACTGCATTGTATGAGCTATTTGGGACTTTAAGACTCTCAGAATATAGTCTTAACTGTCTGAGAATTGGTGAAGTCTAAGTTTCACTTTGGAATTCGTATTTCCCATAATTTTGCAGAACCAAGGTAGTTACTTCTCTTTCATTCTCAAACTCTTTCAAATTGGGCTCCTCACACCTCCCTGGGAAAAAGAAAGAGATGGCTATGGCTTTAGCTAACCAACTTAAAAAGTAACCTAGCTTGCTTAGAACTCAGATTCCTAATTAAGGGATTTCCCATTCAACAGTACTAGAAGTGAATTCTTCCAGTGACAACTACACCCACTGCTACATAGCATTCTATTTCACTAACGGGAGCAATGCTGTACACATTCTAAAAATTGTCAGGAAATACATTTGCAGAAAAATGTAAAAAGAGCTCTTATAAAACTCATAGGGAAAAAGTTTGTAACAGCTAAATGGGCAAAAGACCAATACCATTTATAAAGGAAAGTAAATAAGTAAAAGTATGTTTAACTTTATAAACACATAAATCAAAATAAAGCAACAATGGGACGTCACTGTGGCCCATAACATTTACCAAAGAGAATGTTTAACGACAGTCCCGGTGGCCATGTGATGGGGCGAGCCCGCTCATCTTGGCAGAATTGTAATTTAGTGGAGCTGACCTGACAAAACAGCTTGGCAATATGTATGAAGACACTTTCCCCAGCACTTCCAATTTGTTAACCTCTTCTAAATGAATAATATTAATGACTGCCAAATTTATGCATAAAGTATTATTTAAATATTATGTAGAATGCCTAAAATTTAGAAACAATCTAAGTGTCAAACATTAGAAGACAATACAGATGTATAATGGTGCATACATGCCATGGAATATTATGTAACCCTTAAAAATATTTTTACAGAACTTCATTTTACTAACATAGGAAAATACATATGATGTGTTCAGTGAAAATTCAAGATATCAAATTGTTTTAACATCAACATGTATTGGTTGATCATTAATTAAACAGTGGCTAATTCTGTTGATTTGGGGGTTGAAGATTTCATTCATTCTTCATCTGTTGTCATTGTCTTTTCATCCATTGTTATTTTTTCCAAAATGATCCACTGTGGTATGTATTACTCTGATCAGAAATAAGATTCTTTGTAGTTAAAAACTATGGGCAGAGATAATGTGCCAGGTGTAGTCAAAGTGCCAGTGACAGGGAGAAGGTGGAAGGAGCATCTGATCTCAGGGCATCTGACTCCAAAGGATGTTTAACACAAAGGCATTCTTTTTTTAAAAAATATATTTTATTGATTTTTCACAGAGAGGAAGGGAGAGGGATAGAAAGTCAGAACCATTGATGAGAGAGAAACATCGATCAGCTGCCTCTTGCATACTCCCTGCTGCGGATGTGCCCACAGCCATGTACATGCCCTTGACTAAAATCGAACCTGGGACCCCTCAGTCCACAGGCCGACGCTCTACCCACTGAGCCAAACCGGTTTCGGC
The DNA here is from genome assembly GCA_027563665.1 of Antrozous pallidus. Classification (NCBI taxonomy): domain Eukaryota; kingdom Metazoa; phylum Chordata; class Mammalia; order Chiroptera; family Vespertilionidae; genus Antrozous; species Antrozous pallidus. Next base: position 2,494,000 of record CM050527.1, on the reverse strand, counting down.
AACACAAAGGCATTCTGATTTGAAACTTAAGGCTAATAGAGTGTATCACATATGTTTAACATGGAGACCCATTGAAAAATCTTGAAGTGACAATTTGTAAGTCTAATTACCCACATTAAAAAAAAAGGTTATCCATCCATAATACTTTCAAGTTTACTTATAAAACAACATTTTTACCCCCAAAGTTGGAGTGAATTAGGCACTTACATTCTACCACCCTATTATAAAATATCTAGTGCTTAGCTATATAATGTTAACCAACACTAATGTGTATATTAACAAGTATCTAGGTAAAAAGTAATTCATGCCCCAAGGAAGTTTCAAAATTATAAATTAAAATCAATACTATTGAAATGAAGTAAAATATCTCCCGTAAGAATATCTCCGTAGAATGATTCATATTTCAATAAATTGATTACAGATCCTCATGGGAAACTTCCACACTGAGCAGACTGGATAAACCCTATTTAGTAAAATCTAGCAGTCTTGTAAGAAATCCACTGGTTAGGCAGTTAATCTAGTAATGCTCAGTGGCCAGACGTCAGGATGAATTCAGCATTTCTGAAAACAAGAAGTTCACTGTGAACAGAAGAAGTAAAAACATCCCTATAAACTTCTATTTAAATGGCAAAGAGCCAAGTAAGAAGTTCATGGAAGTTCTGCTTGAATTTAGCATTCTCCACAGAAAACAAAACAGAATTCACATGGTTATTTCTTAGGTTAAATGAGTTGGTTCTTCGAGATGTTTCCCCAATACTATTTAGCAATTTAGAGTGTAAAATATATTGTATACTTGAAATTTTCTATGAGAGTAGATCTTAAGAGTTCTTACCACACACACACACACACACAAACACACAAACACACAGAGAACACAGATGGTAACTATGTGAGATAATGGATATGTTAATTACCTGGATAGTGGTAATTATTTTATAATGTATATGCATATTAGAACACATGTTGTACACTGTAAATAGATAAAATTTTATTTGTCAATTATACTTTAATAAATCTGGAAAAAATAAAATGAGGGGAAATGTGGGAGCCCCTTTCACACCCCACATGATTCAGGGTCTCCAGTTCAGAGTTTGGGTTTCTGGAGAAGGCTCCACACAAAGGAATAAAGAGACTTAGAAAAATACTAATTTGGGAAATGGGGCCAGGCGGCAGTCCAACTCCAGTGGCAGAACTACTACCCGCTCTGGCTTTACCATTCCTTTTATTAAGATTAAAATCATAAGATACACCTGTTCCCCCAGCCAGGAAACACCAGTAAAAGCCAATCAATGAATCCTCTCAGGACTAACAGGTGGGGGCTGCTTCAACCACCAACATCCCAGTAACCAGCTCCGACCCCTCAGAGCAATCAAGGTTGACCAGCCCTGCAGATTCTCTGTCCACAGCTCTCTACCATCAAAACAATTATTGGCTTCGGGCTCCGCGCTGCTCCTTGGTCTTGATACCAGAAGGGTGGGCCCTGGGCGTGTGGGTCCTGGTTTGTTTTTATTTTTATGTTTTGGCAAGGAAAAGGTAAGCACAGGTGGGGAATCTTAAAATCCACTTATAAAGTTAACTCAAAACGTTGGCTAAATTCTGACTTTACCTATACCCACAATACTCTCATAATAGCAAAATCTTTCTTTGGGAATTGAAGAGAGATTTGTATTGTTGTTCTTCTAAGCAGCATTTAGAGATCAAGCCCCCCTAAATTAAAATATACTGGTAGCCTGTCTTGGCTCCCTACTGATACCTCAGAGGGTTCATGTCTTACTTAAGAAGAAGACTACCTTTCAAAGGGATTCATTCTAAGGCTAAAGGCGAAACTGAAATACTTTCCCCGTCCAAAAAAAGTGTACAATCAGTCATCCCTGATTTTAAGTGATTAACTGCCTGGTAGAACAAACAGAACATTCTTCAGAGGAAGGTAAAAGAACCCAGAATCTTTACAATGTATTGTTCCCAATGTCAATAAACAAGTGAAATTAATAGATACGCCAAAAAAATCAAGAAGCAAAAACTCAACAAATGGAAATGACCTAGATGTTGGAATCAATCAAAAAACTAATTCAAATAACTATAATAAATATGTCTAGAGTCTATAGAAAAAAGGTGCATATAGTGATGAAGAAATTGATAATTTCAGAAGAAATTTAGAAACTGCGTGTAAGTCAACGCTGGAAATCTTAGAAATCACACAATATCTAAAATAACAAATTCTGGAAGGTATTAACAATGGAGTAAATACAACAGAAGACAGGATTGGTGAATTTGAAGACTGGAGACTAGCAAGCATGTAAGCTGAAGCATACAAAGAAAACAAAATTAAAATAAAAAGAGCATAGGTCTTAAATGACTTATTGGAAGAAGCAAGTAATAAAAAAAAATTTGCAAACTCCAAGCAGAATAAAAAGAACAACAAAGAAGACTACACTTAAGCATGTCATCATCAAGCTGCTGAAAACTAAAGATTAAAATCAAAGCAAACTTCATAGAAGGCAGAAGAATAAAAATTAAATATAGGTGAGCAACAATAAGAAAATCGAAACACTCAGAAAATAGAAAGCTAGAAGGCAATGAATGACATCTTTAAAGTGCTAGAGGGAGGAAACTGCCAACTAACAATTCTATATCAAGGAAATTATCCTGAATGTCAAAAATGAAAACAGATTCAACACAATCCCTACAAAAATTTCAACAGCAGGTTTTGCTGAAATGGAGAAGCTTATTTTTAAATTCAAATAGAATTGCAAGGGGCCCTGAAAAGCTGAAATAGTAAAAATAATAATAATAATAAACTCAGGTAGTTTATACTTTCCAACTTCAAAACGTACAGAGTAGTCCCCGCATAAGAATAGAGTAACATGAAATAGAATTGAGAGTTCAGAAAAACAATACATTTGTGGCCACTTGATTTCTGACAAGGCTGCCAAGTCCATTCCATAGAGAAACTTTTCGCCAACTGGTGCTGGGACAACTGAATGACCGTATGTCAAAGGATGAGCTTGAACCCCTGCCGCATGCCAGTAGACCAGTGACCTAAGTATAAGAACTAAAACTGTAAAACTCTTAGAAGAAAACGTGGAAGTAAATCTTTATTGACTTAGATTTGGCAATGGATTCTTGGCTATTACACCAAAAAGGCACAAATGACCAAAGAAAAGCTAGATAAGTTGCGCTTTACCAAAATAAAAACTTGTGTTTATCAAAGGACATGACCGAGGAAGTAAAAACTACGGAAGGGGAGCAAATATTTTCAAATCATATATCTAATAGGGTTTTTAATTTTTTTATTGACTTTAGACAGAAAAGGAAAAAGAAGAACATCGATTTGTTGTTCCACTTATTTATGCATTCATTGGTTGATTCCTATATGTGTCCCAACTGAGGATCAAACCCACAACTTTGGTGTGTCAGGACGATGCTCTAACTGACTAAACTACCCAGCCGGGGTGGTCTAATAAAAGTTTAATATCCAGAATATATTTTTAAAATCCCTACAAATCCACACAAAAAAAAAGGCAAACAATCCTATATAATAAAAGGCTAATATGCAAATTGACCAAACAGTGGAATGACCAGTCACTATGACGCACGCTGACCACTGGGGGGAAGGAGGAAAGAAGCTCAACACAGGAGCTGCCTCTGGTGGTCAGTGCGCTCCCACAGGGGGAGTGTTGCTCAGCCAGAAGCTGGGCTCATGGCTGACAGGCACACCATCCACGGGGAGTGGGCCCTAGCTGGCAGTCAGACATCCCTTGAGGGCTCCTGGACTGCGAGAAGGTGCAGGCCAGCCTGAGAGACACATACATCCCCACCCCGCCTAAGTGCACACATTTCGTGCACCGGGCCTCTAGTCCAATTATAAAATGGGTGGCTTTGTCGGTTGGAGTGTCATCCAGCACACCAAAAGGTTGCAGTCACGGGCTTTGACCTGACCTGTCTCTGGCTGTCACTCTGCCATCCCACTCCCAATGCTGGCTCCGTTATTTCCCTTCCTTCTACCCTCCTCCCGCTGATTGGGGCATCCTGATTTTTATTTTTATGTTTTGGCTTCTCCAGTTGCTTCTGTCATCTTTTTTTTTTTTTCTTAGTCTGTCTTCTCGTCATTATGACATTTGTCCAGCTTTCCTGTTTGCTACCTAAGCTTCTGGCGTGTCCCCTGGATGCCCTCCTCAGAATGACCAGCACAGGAAGCCCGGCTGGCACCGGCCCCGGCCACTCGGGCTCCGCACTGCTCCTTGGTCTTGATACCGAAAGGGTGGGCCCTGGGCGTGCGGGTCCTGGTTCGTTATAAAACCAAAATACACGTTTCCTAGAATCCCGGGCTTGAAAGGAACCCGAGGGCTCCCTCCCACTGTCGGAGTGGAGGCCCGGAGCTCTCGCCATTGTTCTGCCCGCTGTCGCGCTGATGGCCAGACCCACATCCCGCAGTCTTCTTTCTAATCTCAGCATCTCAGTTCCTCAGCCCCTGTCCCCAGCCTGATGGGCTTCCTCTAAATCAACTTTACTTAATTACTTCCCCTGTCACCATGGAGCAGTGGGCAGCATTTTAAAACAATGTCCCAATTATATCCTGGCCGTGTCGGGCCGGAACAGGGTTTTCTATTATTTATATTCACTTTTGCCTAAGCCTCCTCCGTGACTCAGGCTGGAATCTTCGCAAATGCTTTTGCTGGAACCGATACAGGAGCTACTCCCTGCTTCGGCCTCAGCCCCATCTCAGATCCGGATTGGGGCGGTGGGTCAGCCAGTGCCAGGCTGCCTGCCCAGGGCCAGAGCTCCCCGAGGTTCCCCGCAGCCACGCAGAGACACAACCTCCTGGTCCCCTGCGTGGGGGCCCCGATGTGTGGTGAGCGTCTGCGGGCCAGGCACGGTTCTCTCCTGCTGGCTGTACCTCCCACGCCCTTCCCCAGCCACTTAGTGCGGGAGACATCATTAGAGGGAAGACCTTCAACCCTTGTGGTTGACTTTTCAGTATTAGGAACTCATTTCTTTCCGTGCACAACTGATTGAGACACATTGTGCCCTCTGTCACTGATGAGAGGCCCCCCCCCACCGCACCCCCATTCGCCCGGGACACAGTCTGTCATCATTTAATTGGTTATTCTAACTCGCTCAGATCTGCCCCCCAAAGATTTAAAAAAAAAAAAATCCTCAAACCCTTGCCAAGTTCTGATCTCACTGTGTCTCGTATAACTCCTCCTTTTCAGAGCCTTCATGGAATAAAAAACCATTCTAGCCCGCCATAAATTTCCTTTCCTCTTTCAGATTCTCCTTATCACTGCTCCCTTTTTTACTTTAAAAGCTGTTAAATCTTGCTCCAGCAGGTTTTGCTCAGTGGATAGAGCATCGGCCTGCGGACTGAAAGGTCCCGGGTTCGATTCCAGTCAAGGGCATGTACCTTGGTTGCGGGCAAATCCCCCAGTGGGGGGTGTGCAAGAGGCAGCTGATCAATGTTTCTCTCTCAACGATGTTTCTGACTTTTCTATCCTCTCCCTTCCTCTCTGTAAAATATCAATAAAATATATTAAAAATAAGATAAATAAAAGCTGTCAAATCTTGCTCTAGCTAGTTTGGCTCAGTGGATAGAGCATCAGCCTGTGGACTGAAGGGTCCTGAGTTCGATTCTGGTCAAGGGCACATGCCCGGATTACAGGGTTGATCCCTAATAAGGGCTATGCAGGGGGCAGCCGATCAATGATTCTTATTGATGTTTCTTTCTCCCTTCCTTTCTGAAATCAATATATATATATATATATATTTTAAATCTGTTGAATCTTAACAAGACCCAGGCCAAGCTCCCCATTCTGTGCTGTTGGAAGCCTTCCTCCATTCACCAGGATTAGTCAGGAATTAGTGGTTTTAGTTTATGGTTTACTGTTGTCACTGGAATGTGATCTCTTGGCCGGGGTGGACCCCACCCGTCCCTGGAGCCCACCTCTCCATCGGGGCTGCCCCCACCTCCTTTATGGATGAGAAAGCAGCCTGAGCTGTCACTGTTCCAAAGCCCTGAGAACACAGCTTTTCTTCACCAGGAAACAGGACAAAGAGAACCCTCTAGAATGTCTGGTGTTAGTCACGCGTCTCCTCTCTCTTCCTGGTGAAGGGTAAAAGCTCCTAAACTCTCTCTACTCTTTCTGGAGCGTTCGGTAAAGCAGGACTCCCGTTATTCGGGGAAATCCTGGGAAGTCCAGGTCCCCTTTCCGTGGCGGAAACACAGCCCAAACTGGGACTGGGGCTAGCAAGGGCGAGCCTGGAAGAGGCATAGCGTAGAATCATTTCATTTCTTTTCTTTTAAATACGTTTTATTGATTTTTTTTACAGAGAGGAAGGGAGAGAGAGAGAAAGTCAGAAACATCGATGAGAGAGAAACATCGATCAGCTGCCTCCTGCAGATCTCCTACTGGGGATGTGCCCGCAGCCAAGATACAATGTCCTTGACCGGAATCGAACCTGGGACCTTTGAGTCTGCAGGCCGAGGCTCTATCCACTGAGCCACACCGGCTTTGGCGCCCAGAATCCTTTCATTACGTCCGAGACACAGACAAACTTCCAGGGCCACTCGGCTGAAATGGCTGAGCAAATGAACGAATGAAGCCCGTTGCTCAGATTCAGTAACTTGCAAAGAGCCATATGGCAGTTTGTCTCCTTCCCAGGATTTTCTGAAATCCTTCCCAATCTGCCGAAGTAATATCAGACTCCCACAGCAGGAAACCCGGCGAGATTGGCAGGGAGCGACCACACGATTCTTGAGTCATAAAGTCCCTGTTTACGTGATACTCGCTCGGGTCTGAGGCCGGGTAGCTGGAGACCCGGTGACCGCACCTGGAGACGGAACTCCCGCTGCACTTTGGCGAGGCATCTTCCGCCACAGTTACGGCCAGGTCCTCCCCGGCTCCCAGCTCTGAGAGTGTGGAGTGACGGGGTGCAGGCTCTCCCGTGTCACCGTCCCTCGGCCAAGGCCTTATTTGGGAATCCCAGAGGCGGCTCAGTGGTGAAAGGTGGTTCAAGTACCTTCCTCTCCTTTTTATTCTCTGAGCCAACATTCAGATGCTCGGCAAAGCCAGAGCAGCCGCCTACCCCATCCCCCCCTCCCCAGGGCTGGGCCTCGAAGCCTTGAGTATTTATAGGCCTTGCAGAATTCCAAGTGTCAAGTTCAGGTAGGTGCTATTTTTACCTGGCTGCTGTTGGAAGACACACTTGCCATGGTTCACACACTAGGACAGAACTCTTCTGACTGTGACAGTATTGCGTTCAGATTTGGAAAATGGAAAACGGTGCACCATTTCCGCCCAGCCTCTCAAACCCTCCCCCCACCCCCAGTGTGCTCCTTTCCGGTCACAGTCCCTCAGGACGTGCCTAGGACCTGACTTGAACACCGTGCGTTATTGTTGCATGTTTTGAACTATATGTAAATGAGATCGTGTAATATGAACTCTTTTGTACATGGTTCTGTTTTCCAGTCACCGTTAACCAGGACCGTGTAAAATAACTGCTCATAACAGAAAATAACTGGAAACAGCACAAACAGCCATCAACAGTCGCTAAATAATGAATACATAAATGTGGCAAAGTCTTATAATATTGTGCTATAATAGTGAGTCATAAACACTAACAAATAATAAAAAGTGGATGATGACCTGTAGCTATACTAGTATATAGCAACATGGGTAAACTATGCAAGTGCATAATTTTGAGTGAAAGAACATAGTCATGGGCAAATTTACCATTTGATTAGCCTATCTAATAAAGAGGGAATATGCTAATTGACCATCACACCCTCACAAAAGACAATGGTGCCCACAGCCAATAAGGAGAGGTTATGCTAATTGACCATCACGCCCTCAAAGATGGCAACACCCGCAGCCAAAAGATGGCAGTGCTCAGTACCCTCAGCCCCACCAGTGTGGCAGGTGCACGGCACGGCTGGGCCCGCCCGCCCCCAGGTGTGTCCAGCTGCTCTGTGCACCTGCCTCCAGAGTCCCCCAGTGCCCTCAACCCCTCAGCTTCCCAGGGCTGGCCTGAAGTACAGGCAAGCCTCAGATGTCGGCTTCCCAGCTGCCCTGGGTGAACCCGAGGTGAGGCAAGCCTTGTATGGCAGCTGCCCAGCTGCTCAGGGCCACCCAAGGCTCAGATAACCAGGGCTGACCAAGGCTTGCACTGCCGGCAGTGGCAGCAGCAGAGGTGTGATGGGCGTGATCGCAGGTCACCTCCCACTGCTGAGGGCTCCCAGACTGTGAAAGAGGGCAGGCTGGGCTGAGGGACTCCCATCCAGTGCATAAATTTTCATGCACCAGGCCTCTAGTATCTACATAAAATTCAAAACCTGGAAAAATTATATCCTGTTTTACTTAGGGCTAGCTATTCAAATGTGAAATCTCCAAAGAAAGCAAGGGAATGGCTAATACAGAATTCAAGGTATTGATCACTGCTCAGAGAGAGAATCTCAGGGAGGAGTGCATCCAAGAGGCTCTGAAGGACAGCCATGTTCTCCCTGTAGGTCTGAGGGGATGTGCGTGGTGTTCGCTCATCTTTGCCCTTCAGTACATGCATGTTTCTGGGTTCATGCGTGTATGCTGTGCTTCAAATTCTTTACATTGCAGACTCTAAGGACACAAAACCCGATGTTCCCATTCAGTGGGTTAAGATGGCACCAAGAGCCAAAACCAGTTTGGCTCAGTGGACAGAACATCAGCCTGCGGACTGAAAGGTCCCAGGTTCGATTCTGGTCAAGGGCATGTACCTTGGCTGCAGGCACATCCCCAGTAGGGGGGGTGTGCAAAAGGCAGCTGATTGATGTTTCTCACTTCCTATCCCTCTCCCTTCCTCTCTGTAAAAATTCAATAAAATATATTTAAAAAAAAAAAGATGGCACCAAGAAACGTGAATTTTTCAGGTTCCCATGGCAATGCTGATAAAAGCTGTGTGAGGCCCATGTTTTGAGTCTTCCTTATTTTCCCTACGGGTTTGAATTCTTCATCCTTGGAACTTGGCATTTCAAGAAGAGCTATGCCATGCGATTCAAAGAGGCAGTTGGTAATCAACACACAACTCTTACAAGTGCAGAAAGGGTCACTTTACTGTACAAAAAGACTAAACATTTACAAAAGAAGATCAAGAGAAGCTGCACTGTTAGGTCACCTTGGGAACGTTGCACAAGAGGGGGACGAGCAAACAACATCAAACATCTCCGTACCGTGGCAATACCGTCCCGAGAAACCCAGTCAACCGTCACCCCAGAGGCCGACGTCTTCGTACCTGAAAGTCAACCCTGCGCCCCCTCGGTTCATCGTTTGCCTGTGAGACATAAAACCCTGGCGTTTTCACAAGCATGACGCTGTTGTCCGTGAGCTTGATAGGAATCCAATCTTGTTACAGGGAGAGGGAGATGAGTATAAAAAGATGACATAGGTCGGCTGCCAGTCCATGTTAATGTTAAGGTTTCCTAAGATGCATTAAGTTAGACCAACCAGTCCACGCAACCCTGTAGAATTATTTCAGAGCTCTCCCTTGCTAGAGCCTACTTCTATCTGACATATGTACAGGTCCCGGTTCCGTATGCACATGTCCAGGGGACTGCTCCAGGCCGCACGCATCCGTGCTCCTGCCTGCGCGTTTCAGACAGGAAGCTCGCCCTGGGCTCCCGAGGTCACAGCCAGAAGCGTGGGCAGCCGTCTCCCTGCGGGAGTCCACCACGTCCGGAAGCCAGGAGTCAGCCCGTTTGCTCTTCCCGTGGGATGGAACCAAGGCTCCGGGCTGACAGCGTCTGCGGCTGAGCATTCCGCATGCGAGCTACACTTTGGATTTCTGTGCCTCCACCAGACTGTAGGAGCCCTTCATGTTGGCCTTCCTCGCGAAGTAAACGGTCATCCCGATGGCGGGGATGAGTAAGGAGGTCGCGCAGTACAGCATGAGGAGCCCCGGGGAGAAGTAGTCCTTGTTCCCTTCTCTCCCTGGAAAGTAAGGAAATGGGAGCGGTTAGCGTCTGGCCACAAAGAGATTGTTTAACCGTCATACTTCCATATGTTCAAGGTACACACAACGCGTTCTCTGCAGAGAAGAGAAGCAAAGCGGGGAGAAGGGCCCTTGGGGCCCCACATGCATGTTCCCCCCCGAGGCGCCCAAACAGTGGCCACGGCCACGGAGGGTGAGTGACAGCCGCCGGCTCCTGCAAACCAGGAGGCAAACAGAGGCGGGCCCCCTCCCTCGTAGGACGGAAGGCAGGGTGCCTCTCCTTGGGGCTCACGTACGAGAGCAGGCCGTGGACAGGCGTGTTTGCTTTGGGAAATGTCAATATGTACCGAAGAATGGGGGCTCCGGTCAGCGCGAACCGAGGCGACTAACCGCTTAGTTGTGCAAGGAAATCCGTGTCACATCTGCAGTGTAATCACAGAGTCACACGCCACATGTAAGACAGGAAGCAGAAGGGTCCCTGCCAATGGCCTGCTCGGAGACACACAGAAAACTCTGTCACAGGGAGGCCATCTTCATATACATGTTACTCCTCTTCACCATCTCTATCATGTCTTGATAAACTGAAGTTTGGAGATAGGATTGTACTTGAGCATAGATATCACTTCCTCTAAGGGTCTAGCTCTGACCTACAGCTCCCTCAACCTAAATCAGGAGCCCCAGTATGCTTTCATAATCCATTATACTTCCCCTTTCTGGCTCTTAATCACACCTTGTAATTAAACATTTGTTTTTTTGTATGACCGTCTATTAAATTTGGTTTCCTCTTGCAGGTTGTCAGTTACTTCTTTCCTTTATGTCCACCACTGAAGAGCAAGTGCCAGGCTCACTGCTAGGAGTAGTTGACGGCCAATATGTAGTCTATCTCATTGATTTTAGAGAGAGGAAGGAAAGGAGAGAGAAACAGACAGGAAGGGAGACGGAGAGAGAAACACCGACCGGCTGTCTCCCGTACGCACCCCAGTGGGATCTGCAACCCTTTCTGGTGTACAGGACGGCGCTCCTACCAACTGAGCCACGTGGCCAGGGCTACCTACTTCTTAACAGCAATAACACACTTTTCCTCTCTGTACCCTGTCATCTTGTCATGTCGTTGCAAGTTGGGTACAGGAGGTAACAGCATACGAACGCTAAAATTAGTCCTCTCTCTCTCTCTCATCTGCTTGAAGTGGTGTGACAGCTGACAGCCTGTTTGGTATCTTAGCCTGACAGGACCCTCTGCAGCAGACAGCCATGCCCTGGCTGAAGACACCTCCCCCTGGACCTCCGTCCGCACCCCCCGTGTGACCTCACAGGAGTTAGGTGTCTTCGGGGGCACGTGCGCCGTCTAGTCCCGGAAGAATGAGTGATCTGACTAGAGGGTTTCTGGTCACTGGATGTCGTCCAAGTAGAAAAGAATCACAAGGGTTTCAGGGGAGTCAGTTTTTCAAATGGTTACAGTTTCCTACCCTTCACCCTAAGCGTGACGATAACCGCCGTGTTTTCCTACTTTCCCTTGCTAGAGCAGATCTAACTCATCTAAGTGGAAGGGTCAGGCGTCAGCAGGAAGTCATTACCACGTTGTGCTCAGGCGTCAACGCCAACGGCATATTGGGCAGTGGTGCTCTGCTCCTTTTGCTTCCTCTGAAATTTAATAAGCATTAGCGTTTGCCTCCAGTTCCCCCCTCAGGCATCTGCAGTGAAACAGATGTGCCGCTGAGTTGCTTCCCAGAGCAACACGGTTTCCAGCACAGTTTCCTATTAGCTGTATCAACACCGCAAATCCTGAGGGCTCCCAACTATTTCCATCGCTGGGATGCATTTGAGCCAAAACAAAACAGAGTTCATTTTAAACCTCAGACAAATACAGGAGGCAAGTACTTCAAAATACCCAGGGGACAAAAAAAAATACCAGGTTCTGTCTCCATTGATGCGTCATTATTTTAAACCACAGTTAGCCTGGGGGCCTGAATTCCTGAGTTCCCAACAGGCTGTGGTCGTTAAGTCAAAAGTGAACATGGCAAATGGCTCACTTACTGATTTTGTAGAACAATTAGAAAAGACAGAAATAGCATTAGAAAGTGGAGAAGCTGTGATTTGTCTTTAAAGGGTACTGTTAATTAAATTACAAAAGTGTGAGGAGTCTGATTCCCTGGGGCTAGGCTTAACTGAAGGTGGCCTGCAGGCATGGAGGGTTGAAGGAAAGAGGAATGCGTGCATGTCAACCTACTCAGAACTGGGATCTCAGTCCATCCAGACTCATCCCCAACCTCATTGGAAACTGATCACATACACCCCCGTGTCATCCCGAGTGACCCGGTGCGGGGTGACTATTCCGTAGTCACCTCATTGACCAGACCAACTCTTTCAGGACACTCACTCAGGTGGATGACTAAAGGTTTTACATGTAATTGTGACATTTTCCCCTTCTTTAACATTTCTAGATGGGTGTATTGATATTGTCATGTTTTGAGGAGGTACTGTGAAGACAGAAAACAGAACGTAAGGCTTGCGGTCTTGAGGGTTTGGCCAGATGGGTAAAAGTTTACCTGTTATCTGACCTAGGTTCATGTTTCCTTGACATTGACAAGTGGTTGCTAACTCTCATGGCTAAGTGCCTGGAGCTCTTAGGAGAGTAGCATTTGTTTGCAATCCCATTCGCTCCAAGTAGGGGTTCCAGCCCACAGCTGGGAGCTCATTGGCACACAAAGGAGTGGGAGACAGATGAGGAAAGGCTGGCCTGTTCCGCTAGCACCAGTGAGACCCATAAGTCCTTGAGGGGTTAGAGCCCCTGCAGTTTCTCTGCTGAAACCATTGTCCATTCCCCACCCCTCTCCATCAGAATAAAATAGAAAGGACTAGGATGTTTAAGGAGGCAATTCGATAGATAGAGATTCATAAAAGTGGTCTGCATCAAGATGGCCACTCCCGATTGTTATGATTATTATTCTGAAAAGGGTTGACCCGGCCAATGGGCAGTTTTCAGAGAATCGGGTTCTCTTCCGTTAGGAAGGAATCGGATCGGGCTGGAACCTTCCTCTTCCCGCGTGCCAGTCCTACTTTTTCCATTTTCTCAGAACCCCCAGGGGAAGGTTTAGAAAGTATGTTGAAACACTGAGGAGACATAAGACCTCAGAGACCAGCGCTGCGTTGTGAACTTTGAGAAAAGCAGATGGGAACTCCGCACTCACCAAGGATTCATGTCAACTTCCTGGCCCAGCTCCATAGGAGGAGCAGCTGTGCATTATTATCTTCGGAAGCATTAAGAAACGGACACTGCTCATTGCAGCACCATTCACCATAGCTAAGATTTGGAAACAGCCTAAGTGCCCATCAGCAGATGATTGGATTAAAAAACTGTGGTATATCGACACAATGGAATACTACGCTGCGGTGAAAAAGAAGGAGTTCTTACCATTTGCAACAGCATGGATAGAACTGGAGAGCATTATGTTAAGTGAAATAAGCCAGTCAGAGAAAGACAAATACCACATGGTCTCACTCATTTGTAGAATATAATAAACAACAGAAACTGATGAACAGGGAGAGATCCAGAGGCAGAGAAGCACTGACCAGAATGCTGGTCCTCGGGGGGAAGGTACGGGGAGGGAGGAGAGAAAGAGGAGAGATCAACCAAAGGACTTGGATGCATAAGCCTAACCAATGGACATGAACACCAGGGGGGAGAGGGCATGAGTGGGAGGAGGGTTGGGGGGTTAATAGAGAAATAAGTACACATATGTAATACCTTAATCAATAAAGATATTTTAAAAAAATGAACACTGTCAACACTTAGCTCCATTTTGGCCAACTCACTCATCTCATCCTAGAAATTCTATATCGTCCACCGAAATTCAGACCTATCACTACCATTTCTAAAAAACAAGACCGAAACTCTAACCTTTCACAGCAAGGGTGATATTTCTGGACTGCAGGCCACGCTCGTTTTTGGATTCACACTCGTACACTCCCGCATCCTCCAGCTGGGCCTTGTAGATGGTGTATGCGCCCTCGATGGCCTTGAGCACCGTGTCCCCGGACTCAGCTTTCTTCTTCAGGATTATCCAGGTTTGGGGCCCGGTCCCACAGGTGCAGGAGATGATGACGGTGTCCCCTTCCTGGACGCTCTCGGAAGGAGAAGCTGTTAGCTGCATGTCCTTTGGGGCGGCTGTGAAGAGAATTTGAGAGGCAACTCTGAGTGGGTAAAATATAAACCGATTCCGCATTGATAATAGCATCAAGAGCTGTCAAGGGGCTATCTGTGCTGACCGATTGCATGTTTAGAGGGGTGAGCAAAGATGTCAAGCATTGACAGGTTGGCTGTAAATGGTCGCATTTTTTAATAAGAGAAGTCGTTGCTTATGCTTCTCGCCTGTCCCTTAATTCTTTACCCAGCCTAGCCAAAAAATAGGTGCTGTAGCAACAGCGATGGAATCCCAATGTGAAAGAGAGCCCTTTTTTTTGGTGGTTCAGCCGTGTCACCAAAAAGGTTTGTCCTTTTTTGAAAGACAAAGGCCTTTATGGGCTGGATCCTCTCAGATCAGGAAGTTCAGCTGCGAAGAGGTGGCTTTCTGCCCATCCTTAACAACCACAACTGCCATTTCCTAAGTGCCAGGCACCAGGCTGGGCACCTGACGTGCCTGTATCTCTATGATGCCATAACCCACAGGAGGAGGTCCTCTGAGTCTCTTTATTCATTTGCGTGCGGCCTTCTCCAGAAACCCGAACCCTGAACTGGGGGCCCTGAATCACCTGGGATGTGAAAGGGGTTCCCACAGTCAGTTGATTTCTCAATAGAAACTTTGCAGGCCAAAAAGGGATTAGCACAAAATATTCGAAGTGATGAAAAAGCAAGGACCCATAATCAAGATTGCTCTACCATATAAAGCTATTGTTTAGAATTGAAAGACAGATAAAGAGCTTCCCACAGAGAGACAAAAAACTAAAAACTAAAGGAGTTCATTTCCATCAAGCTAGTATTAAAAGAAATGTTAAAGGATCCTCTTTAAGAAGAAGAAGAAAATAAAAGATCAAAAGTATGAATACTAAAATGACAATAAATACCTGACAACAATTACTTGAAAAGCAATGGATTCAGTGCTCTAATCAAAAGACACATGGTAACTGAATGGGTAACAAAACAATACCCTTACATATGCTATCTACAAGAGACTTCCTTCACATCAAAAGACACATACAGACTGAAAATAAAGGGATGGAAAAAGGTATTTCATGAAAATGAAAACAAACAAACAAACAAACAAACACCAAAAAGCTGGAGTAGCAACACTTACACCAGACAAAATATCGAGTTTAAGATAAAGGCTGTAACAAGAGACAAAGAAGGGCCCAGCAATTTCACTTCTGGGTGTTTATCCGAAGACACCCCAAACACTGCATGGAAAAAACATGCACACCCATATGCTTATTGCAGCATTATTTGCAACAGCCCAGAATGGAAGCAACCTAAGTATCTATCAATAGACGAATGGATAAAGAAGCGGTAGATGTATACAATGGACTGTGACTGAGCAAAAAAAAAAAGATTGAAATCTTATCATCTTCAACAGCATGGAGGGACATACAGGGGATTGTGCTGTGTGGAAGAAATCAGACAAAGACAAATCCCAGATTGTTTCACTTATATGTGGAATCTAAATAATAACAAACTAACACAGAACAGAAAGGACTCGTAGATCAGATAATATTTTGACAGTTGCTAGATGGGAGGGTGTCTAGGGACTGAATGAAAACGATAGAAGTGCAGATTGGTGGTTACAGAATAGTCATGGGATGTAAAGTACAGCATAGGGAATATCGTCAATAATATTATAATAACTATATATGGTATCAGATGGATACTAGATTTATTGGTGCGATCACTTTGTAAGTTTCCTAAATATCTAATCATGGGTTATACACTTGAAACTAATATAATATTGTGCATCAACTGCAATTTTTTTAAAAAATAAAAAAATTAAAGAGGACTTTGTTTGAAACCACTAACACAACCAAAATAGTACTAGCAATAACTTGCTAATCCCACTCTGCTCACCTTGGATAATCAATTTAACTTCATTTCTGCTCATCCCAGCCAGGCTGCTCCCTTCACACACATAAATGCCAGAATCCTCCCTTCTCGTAGAAGTTAGGGTGAGCGTTGCGTTCTCGGAGAGAAACTGTAGCTGCCCGTTCTCCAGCTGCCTGCTCCACCGGAGTCTGGGCGCGGGGAGCCCATCGCTGGAGCATGTCAGCGTCACCGAGCTGCCTTCCTCCGGGGTGGAGGAGGGGCTGACCAGGATGCTCGTGTTCCTGGGGGCAACTGAAAAGGGAGGGACACTTGTTAGCATGACCCCTTAAGTCCTGAGTGCCAAAGAGCTTTAATAATGTTACAAAGCCAGGCTATGCCAGCTGACCCACCAACGGACCCGCCAACCAACCTGCCAATGGGCCAGCCAACTGACCCTCCTCCAACCGACCCACCAACTGACCCGCCAACTGACCCTCCAACCAAACCCACCAACTGACCCGCCAACTGACCCTCCAACCAAACCCA
Source organism: Antrozous pallidus (assembly GCA_027563665.1). Taxonomy (NCBI): domain Eukaryota; kingdom Metazoa; phylum Chordata; class Mammalia; order Chiroptera; family Vespertilionidae; genus Antrozous; species Antrozous pallidus. The sequence goes on along the minus strand of CM050527.1, from coordinate 2,477,490 downwards.
CCAACTGACCCACCAACCAACCTGCCAATGGACCCACCTACCAACCCGCCAACCAACCCTCCAACAGACCCGCCAACCGACCCACCAACTGACCCTCCAACCAACCCACCAACTGACCCGCCAACTGACCCACCCAACCTGCCAATGGACCCACCAACTGACCTGCCACCCAACCCACCAACTGACCACATGAGCGAGTTCATCTCAGGCCACACTAAGCAGACAACCCGCCCTGACCACCCGCCAAGGCCGCCGTCTCATAGAGTCACAGGCCAATAGGTGGTTATTGTCTTCGGTGCTGGGGTGTTTGGTAAAACAATCATTATCTGACATTTCTTTTCAGTGTTTTTCTTTCTCACGGAGGTTTTCGCTCTTAACCCTGTGTCCCCTGACTACTGCTGGCCCAGGAGAGGCGGAAAGCCCGTGAAACCGTGGGCGCGCACACTCACTGCTGACATGGAGCGTCTGCGAACTCTGCCGCCGTATGGCCCCCACGTCCAGCTCGTCCACGTGTAACTGAGCCAGACAGACAAGAGCCTCGCCAGTGTCCTCGGCGGTGGGGACGAAGGTCATGTCCAGGCTCCCGATCTCCAGGGATTTCTTGTCGGCGTCCATCAGGAAGTTTTTATCCTTCACAACCCAGCCCCCCTTCAGGAGCTGGAGCTCCAGCCGCTCCAGCGGGTACACGTCGGGCACCCGGCAGCTCACGGTGGCCGGCCGGCCGCTCACCAGCACGTCGCTCGTCTGGATCTCCGGGTCCCTGGGGAACGCTGCGAACGCCAAGCAGAAAGGGTGCCCGTGAGCGGCTTTGAGGGGAAAACCAGAACTGGTCTCTGTTATACCCATTTCTCCAGGGACAGCTCTAACGGCCTTGGGAGAGAGTGACCGCCACCGTGTAAATAACGGCGTCCAGTTGGGACGTTTGTGATACCAAACAGATGTGAGGCTGGAAACGAAGAGCAGTAACTGAAGCAGTCCAGTAATAGACGTACTGATTTCCCTCTTCTCAGTGACGAGGCGCTGCTGGGAGCCACGGCGGACCCTCCCCTAGGCCCGCGAGTTCCCCCTCCTATTGAGTAACCCCATGTTTTACATGACTACGTGCTAGTCCAGTGGTCGGCAAACGCATGAGCCAAATACCAACGGGACAACGATTGGAATTTCTTTGGAGAGCCACATTTTTTAAACTTAAACTTCCTCTAACGCCACTTCTTCAACATAGACTCGCCCAGGCCGTGGTGTTTTGTGGAAGAGCCACACTCAAGGGGCCAAAGAGCCGCAGGTGGCTGGCGAGCCACGGTTTGCCGACGACTGAGTCTCTGTCCTTAAGACAGCCTGATAACGTGGGCGTTATTTAACGTGCTTACAGCTAGGAAAAGCTGCAGAGCGCTCATTTCAAGGCTAGGCAGACGGACAGGTCCGACAGTGGCGAGGAGAGAGTCACGGGCAGCGGACCTGGGAAGGCCTGAGCTGAGACCAGACTCCCACTTCCCTGAGCTCAGAGCTCAAACCGGGTGTCAGGGGCCACATGGGCTCTCAGCATCCAGGATCCCCTCCCCGAACCCTCCCCCTCCCCCGCCCCGGGCCCCCACAGATGTCAGTTTAGACATCTGAGTTGCCAATGGCCACGTGTAGGCAGCAAGTTGTACATGTTTCTCAGACAACACTTGCAGTTAAGAGAAAAAAAATCAACTGTAAGAGATTCCGCTTCTAAATAATATTTATACGAAACCTCATGCAAATCAATGAACACAAGACTGACATAGCCGCCAAGAGCCAGAGCAGTGATAACATTCTTCTCTCGCGTCAGTGAAATGCGGTGACAGCGACACGTCCTCACTGTCTCCCACCGCAGGGAGGCGGCCGTGGCTGTCACTGCGGCCGGAAACGAGCCTGCGTCCGCGGGTCCCGGGCGCTGGGTAACGTGACGACAAATTCACCCTTCTTTTGAGACACTCACATCCCTTTACAATCAGACTCCAACTCCTTTCGAACGAACCCCGAGGGGGACACAGCCCGGGCGGGGTTTCCGGTGGAAATCTCTACAGGACGGCCCCCTGAGTTCTGCTGAATGAGGCCAGGCAGAGCGACCCTCCCAAAGCAGCCACGAGGGCTGGTCACTTTGCACATGTCGTCCCCCACTGGTTAGAAACGGAGGGGCCCCGGCAATGTGGACATCAGGGGACATCAGGGGTCATAAGGGTTCTCGTTCAGGTGACAAGCACAGTTTAGAGAGAGCGCAGGGTGTGCGTGTAGTTCGGTCACTGGCCCCTGACCTACTGCCCTGGCCCGTGCCCTCTGCCCACCCACACGCCCTGCCGAGTTCCTGGCTCTCCCCTGCCCCCCGCCGCCTCATTTCCCCATCCTGCCCATCAGCCTTCCACACCCATCTTCAAAACAGGAGGCTCAGCTCTGCTCCTGTCTGACACTGAGTGGCCACCATGCCTCCGCAGTTATCCCAAGGGGCACTAACCCCCCCGCCCCCGCTCACTCTCACCTCCAAAGCCCCCCACACTCACACACAGGGGACAGGGAGCAGGGAGCACACGGTATGTCCTCATGCCCGACTCTGACAAGACACAGGACCGCCGGTGCTGTGCATGTATGCAATGTGTGCTGAAGACTTAGGCCAACTCAGCTGCCTCGGAAATTCTGGTTCCGAGAGTCGGGAACCATGCCCAGTGCTCACTTCCCTTCCTAAGCACACGGGTCTCCCTGCACATCACAGACTCCTATCATGTTTCTGCCGAAGGGAGCGGAAGCGAAGCCGGAAACCGCCGTGGGAAGCACTCACAGTAGACGGCCACCTTGACGCCCTTCTCCAACTTCTTGCGCCCGCAGGTCACGGTGCACAGGTACGCGTGCTCGTTCTCGAACCCCACGGGGCTCAGCGTCAGCGTGGACCGGGGCCCCTCGCGCCGCACCTGCCCACTCAGCGGGCTGTCCATCTGGGTCCTCCAGGAGAAAGCCGGGGCCTCGCAGCCCGGGGCTCCGCATGTCAGCACCACCGGGGTGCCCAGCTGAGCAGCGACCTGGGGTCCAGGGCCGATCGCAACCGTGAACGGTTTTTCTGGGGGAAAGATAAGACGAAAGGAAGGTGAGTATTTTCCTCTCTCACCACATCCCAGTAGATGGTCTTTGCCAAGTGTTTTCTGGATTTTGTTTGTTTGTTTGTTTCTGATTTCCTTTAAGCCAGTGGTTCTCAACCTTCCTAATGCCGCGACCCTTTCATACAGCTCCTCACGTGGTGGTGACCCCCGACCATAAAATCATCTTCGTTGCTGCTTCATCACTGTAATGTTGCTACTGTTATGAATCGTCATGTAAAGATCCGTGTTTTCCGATGGTCTCAGGCGACCCCGCTAGCGGTTCTCAACCCGTGGGTCATGACATTACGGTGATGGAGTAGCAACGAATATAATTTTATGGTTGGGGGTCACCATCCCATGAGGAGATGTATTAAAGGGTCTCGGTATCAGAAACGTCGAGAACCACTGCTCTGCGCCAAGAAACAGTTGCTCCTTTCCACCTTGGGGCCAATGGGAATGTGATCACGCCTTGTAAGAGGAACCCACAACAGTCCATTGACTCAGGCATTGAACAGAAAGAGCGTGGATAAAAATTTGTCAAGGGAGAGGGGGCCTATATCACAGCAATAACTCACTGTCTGCTCAAACACAGGGCCTCAAATCCCTGCGATAGGGACAGCCCTCAAGTCATTTAAGAGGTTCTGGTGCCTTCTGCGTTGTGTAAACCACTTTACATATATTGTCTCACTTAATCCTCACAACCTCACGAACTGTTGCGTTAATTCTCCTCCTCTTCCTACCCCTCCTCACCCTCCTCCTCCTCCTCCTCTATCTCTTCCTCCTATTTCTCTTCCTCCTCCGTCAATTCTCCTCTTCCTACTCCTCCTCATCCTCTTCCTCCTCCGTCACTCCTCCCGTTTCTCCTCCTCCTCCACCGTCTCCTTGAGGAAACTTAGGCTCAGAACCGCCAAATAACTCTATACAACTTGCCAGGTGGGCCTGACTCAGGATCCTAGCTTTTCAGCTGCTTGACCAACTCAGTCCAGTCACCCTCGTGCGGAGCTCAAACAAGACCTAAGAAAAGCCACAAAGCCACAAACTCAGGTCTTCCCGCGAGACCAGGCCGCAGTGGGCCGGTGCTCGGAGCGTCTGTCCCAGCGGTGTGAAGTCACACCGAAAGCAAGGTCACGGCCAAGTGGCTCAGGAGCCACCTCTAGACTTCGATGCAGAATAAAAGACGGGGGCTGGCAACTCCGACGGGAGGGAAAACCCTGCCAAGTCTCCAGCATCCAGGAAAGCCCCCCAGCTGCCAGGGTATCCCTGCCGGGCACACACCCTGCTGTCTGGGGAGAAAGGGAATTGGCAATCTCCACTCGTTCCCCCCGAAGAAACAGGAAGTGTGGTGCCACTCTGAGAGTGACAGATGGGACTCTGTGGGAAACCACTCACATAGTCCTGGTGACTAGCGGGCTGGGGATGGAGGAAAGAGACCCCAACACCTACACACCCCAAATCCACCACCAGCCTTCCCCGGGCCCCCTTCTGGGCAGGGAGCCGTTTCTCAGTGTGGCTGGCCTGGCGGTGACACTAGTCGCTCCCCAAGAAGGTTTTCCTCACGTTTCCTCAGGAGACTGATGGCTCTGCGGTTCTGAAAGCTCGTTCCGAGCAAGGCCCCGAGTTTCCGGGTTCCCGACCCTCCGGTGTGGGAAAGGGAACTTGACAGCAGAGCCCCTTCCTGCCTGTGGGCAAGTCTCAGATCACTTCTCTTTTTATTTTACAGTGGCCGCTCTGTTCCCACGTGAGCCTGTGGCTCCGTGGGAGCACCTGCAAGGTCACCGAGGTCCTTTGAAAGTTCAGTTCCCTCTTTACGTAACGCGTAGGCCAGGGGTCGGCAAACTCATCAGTCCACCGAGCCAAATATCAACAGGACAACGATTGAAATTTCCTTGGAGAGCCAAATTTTTAAAACCTAAACTTCTTCCAACGCCACCTCTTCAACATAGACTCGCCAATAGTTGGCCGTGGTGTTTTGTGGACGAGCCACACTCAAGGGGCCAAAGAGCTGCATGTGGCTCGCAGTTTGCCGGCCACGGGCTCAGGCTGTCCGTGCCCCGTGATGCAGAACACCCCTACCTCACGCCGCTGCGCCTCCCTCTCACTGAAATGGGACGCGGCTTATGATGGGCGGAACCTTCCAGAACGGAGGACCAGCCGTCCATGCTGTCCTCAGGGGGTGCCTTTCCAGGTCCCCTGAGAACGCCGGTGGAACACCCGACGGAACACCCGACGGAGCGCACCTACCGATGGCGAGGTCAAAGTCTCCTTTTTCACCCGCCTACCTTCAGCCTCATGTCTGCACATATGAAACACGTGAGCTGCCCACGCGCACAATCTATTCATCCCGCCATCATGGAGCACCCAGCACACGTGTGAGGCAGGTGAGTGTACACCTGAGCTGGAGCGTGCGGCAATGAGATGGGGCGCCAGTGAGACCCGAGGGAGCGACCGGGCATCGAGGCTGCCTTGGTGTGGCCCAGAGCCCAGGGGCAGCAGCTCCCCGTTCCTTTTGCACCCCTCCCCCACCCCGTCCCCCCCAGTTACCTTGAACGAGTAACTCCACCTCCTTCCTGTCTTCTCCGGCCGGGTTCACTCCCGCGCACACGTAAATGCCAGAGTCCTCCGCCCTCATGCCAATCAGCGTGAGCGTGGCGTTTCCAGAGAGGGGCTGCAGGCTCCCGTCCTCTAACTTCCTGCTCCAGAGAATCTGCGGGGCCGGCAGGCCTTGGCTGACGCAGGTCATGGTCACAGAGCCGCCCTCCTGCAGCCTGGTAGAGGGGCTCACGGAGACAGTGGTGTTCTTGGGGGACACTGAAAAGGCAGGGCTCAGTGTCAGCGGCCACTGAGCCCCGCCTCATCCCGACAGGAGTGACCTATTTCTCCCACGGCCATGGGTCTGTGAGCCCCCAACTTGGACTAGCTTCCTGTGTCAGGCTGGTCTAGAAAAATTGGTCCATCCAGTTTCTGGCTGGTTTGATTGGGCTAATTTTTTAAACTACATGTTATCGATTTTTTTTTTTTTTTTTAGAGAGGAAGGGAGAGGGACAGAAAGCCAGAAACATGGACAAGAGAGAAACATCGATCAGCTGCCTCTCGCACACCCACCACTGGGGATGTGCCCGCAACCAAGGTACATGCCCTTGACCGGAATCGAACCTAGGATCCCCCAGTCCACAGGCCGACGCTCTATCTACTGAGCCAAATAGGTTTCAGCTGGGCTAATTTTTTTTTTATGGTTGGTGTTTTCCATTGGCTATAGATACTCAGATTAAGAAAGGCTCTTAATGTTGTTCAAATACTTAAGGATGGCTCTCTTTTCTGAGTTCTGCATGCTTTAGGAAAAATATCCCCTATCTTGACCATTCAAAATTTTGATGAAAGCCTCCCCATCTCACTCTCATCCAAGCATACTTGGGTGGGTAACGCTCCTTCTCAGAATGGGGTCCAGAGCAGATCACAGTGTTCCAGTCTAGACAGGGTGCTGCAGGGCCCCTCCTACCCGGCCCTGGGAGGGTGAGGTGGCCTCAGAACCCTGAGGCCTCTGTGAGCTCCACACCCCTTTCCCCTCCCTCCCCGCACATGTACCCACAGAACCAGTGCTCGCCTTGTAAGATCTCTGTACCTGATAGTTCAGGGCACAGTATAAGAACTTACAACATAATAATAATAATAAAAAAATGACACCGTTTGAGCCCATTTCCTACCACCCAATGTCTAGTATTATTATTTCCCCTCGACAGGCCGGGAAATAGAGACATTCAGCGGCCCAACCTCACAAGTGTTATTAGCTCACGTCCAGCACTCTTTGCGTTGAAACGCACTCTTGACAAATACGCTCTCCCCGAATGAAAATGGGTAGAACAAGGTTCTGCCTGACTTCAGCCGCTAAGCCGCGATGACACTCCCACCAGGCTGCCCGGCCCCGCAGCCCTCACCGTAGACCCGCAGTTCTCTCCTGGTCTCCCTTCTCCGGAGCTCGTCGGCAACCTCATTGATGTGCAGCGTGGCTCGGCATACCAGCGCCTTCCCCTCGTCCTCCTTGGTGGGGGTGAAGGTCACCGCCAAGCTCATGTCTTCCAGGGTCTTGCTCTCCATCGGCTCCAGGAACTCCTGGTTTTTCAGGAGACGGTTGTCCTTCAGCACGTCGATCTCCAGCCGGTCGAACGGGTACACGTCCGGCACCAGGCAGGTGGCTGTGGCCGGCTGTCCCACCCGCAGGGGGCCGGGCAGGCGGATCTCCGGGGCCCTGGGGAAAGCTGCAAAGACCAAACGGACACGCGTGAGTGGGGTCACGCGTGGCAGGTTCCCCCATGGGGCTTGATGCAACGCAAACCGAATCTAAAGTTTCCCTTAAGGCAGTCTCGATTCTTTAAGTCGCCTTTCACGATTCGGATCAGTTCACGAATCAGTCAGTCACCTGTTAGCCAGCTCTTCAGCTCTGCTCCTGTATGTCTAAGGTTTGCATGTGACCGAGTGAAAGAAGGGAGAAGAAAGGGATGTTTACTGAGGACTTACATGTGCCCACCATGGCGCCATCCATTTCCCACAAGTGACTTTATCCTGTTTTCACAATAACCCCGAGAGATGGATTCCACGCTTCACACAAGTGCAAACACAGACTCGCTGTCTTTGCATAGCTGGCCCCAAGTCACCCGCCAGTCCACGTGAAGTCCGGGACATGAGCTCAGGGCTCCTATTATTCTGCCCTGTCTCTGCGGGTCTGCACCTCGTTATGTCACATTGTCTTATTGCAGCCGGGGCAGATACGTAGTCCCCTTGGACAGGTGAGGACCCGGAAGCGGGACATACCACCGCAGAGGAGAGCGGTTGGGCGAGGTGCGCCGAGAGGGGGAGAGAGCCATGTTGAATGGCTGGCTTCGGAAAAGGGCGCCTCTGGCAGGAACTGGCCCGCCGGGAAGGGGCGCCTGTGCCATCTGTGAAGCCCGGAACGCAGGGCTGCCTCCCGAAATGCCCAACTCTCAGGGCCCAGGGGCACGCACTGCTGGGCTCAGCCTCGGCCTCCTTTGCAAAGGCTGCCTTTCCAGACCTCCGGGGTGCCGACGAGGGCTGGCTGGAGGCGAGGCTCCGCGGCAACAACCCAAAGGTCTCAGCCCTAAAGGCTCACGCCCGCGTGTGTTCTGCACCACGCGAGACAGACACACGGAAGAAAAGCTCCAGGCACGATCAGGGGCCCAGGAGGCCTTCCCTTCCCTTCCTTAAATCTTGGGCGATTCAGGACGGGTGAGCAGAGGCCAAGGGGCTGGAAGTCTCGGATGTGGGAGAAACGAGGCCCCTTTCGATTTCCCGCCCCCGGCCCCCGTCCTGAGTCCGGAAGGACTGTGTCTGTGGCCCACGCAGCTCGCTGCCCGCTGACCCAAGCACTTGCTGCTTTCTCTCTATTCCCACAGGGGGCCCCCCGGCGCTCGGGAAGCTGCACACGCAGCGAGGATGCCTGCACGGCCCCCACCATGGCGAGCAGCCCGCCGGGCCGTGTCCTGGGGGAGAATCGGCGGCGCAGGGGCCGGGAGGAGTGGCTCTCGTTTCTGGGCAGAGCCGAGCCCCGGACACCAGAAAGGAAGCCATAGACTCACAAAGCAGCCGCGCGAGGTGGGTCTCTGGGAAGCGCTGACGGTTTTGTTCCGAGAGAGGGGCCCTCAGCCCCCAGGGCCCGTGATGGATGTGAGGCTCGCCGTGCCCTCCCCCCGCTGCCTGTATCTGCCGGACTGAGAGCGGACGGGGCGTATTCTGGCGGAATGCTAAGCAAGGGGCATCCATTCACATTGGCCAGACAAGTCGAATTCATTATGCAAATGCCCCTGGGCTGGAGCAGTTGAGCATCCAGGATTCACGGCACCAAAAGCAGCGAGGAGGACGACCTCACACTGCTCCGCGCCAAACAGAAAATCCGGGCCTGAGAGCAGCGTGGCCGCAGAGATTCTTCTTATGCTCCGGGGGGAGGGGGGGGCGAGCTTTGGGACAGGAGCCTGTTACTAACTCATACGTCTCCCCCTGACCCCCGTGCTGAGCACCCCATGGCATAAGACTAAAGACACGGGGGACCCCCGAAGGACGGCACTCATGGACCATGTAGACGTGGAAGGCTCTAATCCCAAGAGCAAGTTTCGTGCAGTAAGAACTGCAGAGAGCTTCACTCCGTGGCTCAGCGCAACAAAGCCCAGAGCAATGGCGTCCTCCCGGCCCCCCGGGTCTGTGCAGAGTGGGGGGTGGAGGCCAAGGCTTGGTTCCCGGGCTCGCGCTAAACTCAGCTGTCTCTCAATCTCTGGGAGCAAGAATCTACTCCTCTGGCCAACCATCTAGACACAGGCGATGTTTTTCTTTTCAAACGAACGCCCCCCTCCACCCGCCCCCCCCCCCAACCGCCGTTAGAAATTAACTTGAACTTGGGAGTCAGCAGGGGGCGCGGTACTCACAGTAGACGTGCACCTCGACGCCCCGCTCGGCCTTCCGGGCCCCGCACGTGGCCGTGCACAGGTACGAGTGCTCGTTCCCGAAGCCCACGGGGTCCATGGTGAGCGTGGACGTGGCGCCGGCGCTGCGCGCCTTGCCGTTGAGCGGGCTGTCGATCTGGGTCCTCCAGGAGAACGCCGGCGCCTCGCAGCCCGTGGCCCTGCACGTCAGCGCCACCGAGGCGCCGATGGGAGCCATGACGGGGGACGAGGGCGAGATCTCGATCCTGAAGGCTCGAGCTGTGCGGGGGGGGGGGGGCGAGAGGGAGGGTTTGTCCGGCGTCCCGCTCACCTCCGGCCCGGCACGACGCGCAGTGTGCTCCGGCCTGGCTCTCCTGCACTCCCCGCCCCGCTGCACGGCCCCCCCCCAAAGGCACGGAATCGCTGCCAGGGAAGGTGTCGGAATGATCTCCGCTCAGCGACTCCGACCCCGAAGCCCGTCTGTCAGCCTGGTGTTGTTTGCTAAGCCCGATCTCGTTATCAAGGACAGGAAGCCAGAGAGAGAGCCCTTCTCAGGGACATCGGGGGGGGGGGGGGGGGGCATCCAAAGCAACATCCATCCGCAGCTCCGTGTGGCTCATAACGCCCCAGCGCAGCGCTCACAGCGTGTCGCAAGTCAGGTCACCTTCTGCCCCCGACGCCCCTCATTTTAAGAACCCCAGTGCCTTTCCTCGCCACCCTCTCAGCCCCCCACCCCCACCCCCTCCAGCAAAACTGGCCGAAGCTACAGCCAGGGCTGATTCGGAACCCGAGTCATCCCAACGGGTCGGGAGCAGAACTTACAGGCAGCAAACACCATGCAAAGTAGAGTCAAGGCCCCAGAGATGCCCTCCATCTTCCCAGGCGTTGGGCTGCTCCCCGAGGAGAAAGCGGCGGCTCCCAGACCCGCCTCGGCCCCGCGAACAGAGTGCCCGGGCAGCCGGTCAGTCGGCTCAGCTCCCGCTCCGGCGGCAGTGGGCGCAGCGGGAGCGAAATAGAAAGCCTGCTCTTTATAAAGGGTCTTGTCGCAGAGGCGGAGGGAAATCCCTTCACGGGGAAACCCGGAGCAGAGCCAGAAAAAAAACTTTCCCTGACAGCGGCCAAGGCCAGGGTTAACCCCTTCAGCGGCCGTCGCTGCTGAGACCGCTGTCACTGCGGAGACCGCTCACTGCCTCTGGCCCACAGGGGACCCTGCCCCCGCCAGGGGCACAGTCCGGCTTCTCTCCAGAGCCTCCTGCCAAAGGCCGCCTTTGCCACACGCACTGGAGCGGGGGCCTGGGGTACAGGCGGGAGCGGGGGGGGGGCAGGGGGGGACTGGGAATCTGCACTCCGGTTTGGGGAGCAGCTGAAGCGCCCCCCGTCCTGTGAACGGCTTTTTCTCCGTGAAGAAGAGAGATTCGTGATTCTAAAACAGAGGCTGAAGTTCCTCTTCCAAGAAAAAGGGCTGTGTTTAAAAAATGAGTTCATTTTTTAAAGGGAGACAGCACTACTTCTTGTGCCTTTTTGTTTTTAATTTATAGAAATCGGGGGGGGTTATATTTTGTTCTGTTTTTTGTTGTTGTTTTGTTTTGTTATATATATATTTTTAGCACAGACATCAACTTTCTGAAACGGTGTTCTTGAGTGGAACGTAAAGGAATGCTACCAAAACAAGATAAATCTTTTTTTTCTCTCTCTCTTTCTCTCTCTCTCTCTCATTTCAGGAAAGTGATGGGCCCTTTGGTTCCGTTGCTGGGTAACTGGGGATCTTTTGCGGACTCAAGTGCAAATGTGTGGAATTCAGGGTCTCGGGGACCGTGAGGTTTTAGCACAAGCGCAGCTGAAACATGACAAATAGTTTTCGTTGTGTGGGGGGTGATAACCGTTTTTAGGCTCTCCCCCACCCCGCCCCCCGCACCCCCAGCAGTGCAGTGACGTGTGCGGCCCTGTGGAATGGCGGCTCCTGCCTCGCGTTCACACGGCTCGCCTTTGCAAACTGCTTGTCCGTCAGAAAGAAACGGGAACAGCCACTTCCTCGTGCTGCCCACGTGCAGGCCCACCTTCCCCGTGGGACCAGCAGTTCCTTCTGCAGCCAGAACAGTTCCGGTGCATCGTCGTGTCTGCCTCTGCCTTCCCCATAGCGGACGCGTGGTTGTGCGTTTAGCAGACACACACACACACACACACATACACACACACACACACACACACACACACTGAGTGCAATAATGAGTTAAAATCTGGAAACAAAACTTACAAAGCTGGCAATACTGTGTACATATGGCACGAGGAAAATGTTGGATTCTATGGGAAAAGGCCGACGCTCAGGACCTTATCCAATAAGCAGCATCGTGTTATGTGACAAAGGCTGTCACTGGGGTGTGGAGGCTGCCCCGTCTCTCTCCCCATCGCTGGAGAGGTTTCTGATCTCCCCTTGGTGTCCGACGAGGCACCTCGGAAGGACAGGGAGAGAAAAAGAAGTGGGAGACAAGCTGCTGTGGGGCTGGGGTGACCTGGAAGTATGGCTCCACCTTCCACGGATCCCGGGGTCCGAAAAGTGGCTTCCGGCAGAGTTAGCTGGTCACCAGGAAACCAGAGGCCCTTCAGGATGCTGGGAGATGATCAGAACCATCTGTGCTGATTGTTCACCTTCAGGAGAGACGGAAAGGGGAGTCGGAATGCGTTTCTGGGAGGTGCGAAGGCAGGTGACCCGTGGGATCCCAAGTGGCAAGGACCAAATCCTGGTAAATAACTTCACTTGTAAATTCGGATGTGATCCCAAGTTTGGAACATCGGAGAAATGCCTAACCTACTGAATCAGTTCATAGCAATCTCAGCAAAATCCTTGGCAAAGTCCCTCAGTAGGTCTTCGCGTTGGCTGCCCCTTGAGGCTCTACCTGCTTCCCCCAGGCCGAATGGCCCGCACTCCCGCCTGTGGCCGCTCTACCCTCGTGCATGTTGGATGTCCACACGTCTGTCTGTCCGGACTCAGGTGGTTTCATTTCTTCATCTCAGCACCCAGCCCAGAAGAAGGCACTCCCTAAAGTGTGGAATGAATGAGTGTACAGAGTTGCAAATGGAAGCTTGACAGACCCTGTGACTAATCTTCCTGGAAAGAGTGTTGCTGGGTTTTATCTTTGAAACTGTTGAGCCCAACATTTTTTGTCAGTAACATAGGAGATATGATTATCTAATCCTATATGATAAAAGGGTAACATGAAAATTGACCTAATGGTGGAACGACCAGAATGACTGCTCAACCAGTCACTATGAGTCACATGACCACCTCTTGGTCCCTCCCCTGTCCTCCTTACTCCCCCATCCCCACCCGGCCGGGAGGCTCTGATCACCCGATGGAGGTGGGTGGCAGGGGATGTGGGTGGTGCCAGACAAAGGCCCCCCACCCCACCAGTCGCCCCACACACAGAGGGTGATGGGGGCGGGGCTGGCCAGCAGACGGGGCTGGTGAGTGGGTAGGAATGGCTGACCTCTCAGTTCTCCCCCTGGCCAGCAGGCTCCCATCACCGGATGGCGAACAGGGAACCAGGGGTGGGTGGGTGGGGAGGACAGGGTCAGCTGCAGGCAGCCGGAGAAGGTGGCCCTGATCACAGGCCAGGCCTAGGGACTGTACCTGTGCATGAATTTTGTACACTGAGCCTCTAGTTTATTCATGATACATGACTGGGAAATATCAATAACCTGAGAGGTGGCAGAATCAAGTTAAGGAGGAGCTCGAAGGATGGGATAATGGTGCAGACGATGAGGAGAAGTCTAACGGGAATGCACTGACATTCCCAGCCCTGAGATGTAAATGCCAAATACCTGAGGACAGTGTGGAGGAGAGTTGGCCGCCTGGTGGTTTTGGCGATCCACAAAGCGAACACAAGCCAACATTGCCACGAGAAACCAGAACAGGTGCAGTAAGCTCAAGGTCCACTCGGGCATTCACTCTTCTACCTGCCCGAGGCCCGGTCCCCAAGACCATACTGGGAGCAGGGGCGTCTGATCCAGGATGCCATTCCGTGTGAGCGAGGCTGAAAAAAGAGGGGGTGTCTAGAGGATGATGAACAGCTCCAAAATCCCTGACAGAGTCAGAATTGCTGAAGAAACAGGACATTTTACTTGGACAACAGACACCTTCAAAGCCACGTGATGACTGAATGGCCTGTGTGCAGAGGAAGGAATATACTTGCTGCTCTGCGTTCCATCCAGGGCTAAAACTAGGGCTCTGTGGTAAGCAGTTACTAGTTGCTAACTCTAGGAGGGCCAGGGATGTATCTCGTTCCCCATTAGAGCTCCAGCAGTTAACACAGCAAGCGGTAGACAGTAGGGACTCAGTAAATCAACACCGAACTAATAGATGATGACCATTGGAAATAGAGCTTCAAGTAGAGTTATCCCCAGTGGTAAGAGTGGCTCACTGGGTGATGGTGAACCTCACCCAGGTGAGAGGAAGAGCAGTTCCTTTTCTGGAGGGCGTATCAGAACAGGTGGGGAAAGTAAGGAGCCTTCGGTAGAGTCTACAAGGCCAATTCCTCCTCTCCATTTGGCTCCTCCCTTCCAGTCGGCCCCAGGTAATAGAAGTCCTGTCAGGCCCATCGCTAATGTGGTCCCCAGGTATGCAGGTCAAGGGGGATCCACGACTTCGGGGGCCAAGATTGGTTGTAGCTCCTGGTCCCTCCCGCCTTAGTTCGTGGCGAAGCCTCAGGATCTAAGGGGGCTGCTCCGGCTCCAACCCTCAAATCTGTATTTCAGGCAGGAAAACGAAGGGAGAGTGAAGGGCAAGAGGACAGAGCCGTGGAAGTTGTCCCCTTTGGAAGAGCTTTCCGAGAGGTTCCAGGGTGTGACTTCCACCTGCATCTCACTGAAAAGGTAGGAGTTTGACTATGTTGTTCAATATTCAACCTGCTACCCTGTCGCCCCGAGTGGATCTGGGTTCTGTTCATGAGAATGCAGTAGTGGCCAGGCAAACAGTACCCCTGCTTTCATGGACTTCACATCCTAGTAAACTGTAACTAAGCTAAACAGAGGAACACGAAGAGCAAACGGACCAGCCGAGGAAAGGTGAGCCGGAAAGGACAGGGAAGCTAAGCAAACACCGGGGGGGGGGGGGGGGGGTTGGGGGGGTGGTTACAAAGTGTTTGAGCAGAGGATGGTGAGTTTTATCAGAACTGCTCCTCTCCTGCCCCTCTCTCCAGTCTGTCTTAAAAAAAACAAAAACACACCAACATTAATGGCCCGAGATATGGACTATGATGTGAAGTACATACCTTAGTAAGTCACACACCTTAGTCTCCGGGCTAGCCACCACGGCAGGTTCTGTTGGGTTAACCGCCAGGCGAGGGCGAGGGCGGAAGAGGGGGCACAGGAGGAGAGGGTGAGTCTGGGGCTCAGTAGACAGGGACAGTGGCAGAGGCAAGGGTCTCTACAGGCGGCCTGCAGGAGCATGAGCGGCCTGGGGAAAGGAGGAGGCAATGTCGCGACATCAGGGTTTCGGTGAGGAACGCCCCAGGTGATGGCGGTTTCGGGGAGTGAGGGGAGAGGCCATGCGGAAATCGGGTGCAGACTGTGACCGTCACACACAGGGAGGTCAGGGGATCAGAGGGTGGTCCGTGAGGGTGTTCGGGTCACGAAGGGGAAAGGCAGGCGTGGGGGGAGGAAGGGCTGGACGCGGGCGCCCCATGGTGAGTGAGTGCAGCGGGGTGACCAGGAGGCATCAGGACGTTGGGGGAGAGGCTTTGGGCAGTGGAGGGGGGGGGGAGCAGTGTTTTGGAATTTGGCCATGAGGAGAAGGAGGCTCGGCGGCGCACGTGGGGGTCACCACTGGACGGGACTGCAGCTTTCGAACCCAGCCAGGCTCCCATCAGAATAACAAGGTGAAGGAAAGGCTCAGAAGGTGGAGGCCATCAGGGGTTTGTGGATGACCGCTCCCAAGTTCTAAAGGGCGGAGGGGAGGCTCGGAAGCGTGGAATAAGGACTGGATAGACAGATGTTGAGAGGGAATCTAAAAGTGTGGGAGGGATGGAGGAAGGACGAGGGAAGGGGGAGGGAGGGAGGAAGGGAGGAAGGAAGGGGGAGGGAGAGAGGGAGGCAGGGAGGCAGGGAGGAAGGAAGGAAGGAAGGAAGGAAGGAAGGAAGGAAGGAAGGAAGGAAGGAAGGGAGGGAGGGAGGAAGGGGGAGGGAGGGGGGAGGGAGGGAAGGGAGAAAGGAATCTTCCCCAGGTGGCCTCTCAGAGGAGGGCCTGGGACCGGTCCTAATTGGTGCCATGTAATAGGTTCATCTCACAGGCAATTTACGGTGATAAAGAGGAGGATGGGCAGGGGAGGGGTGGTCCTTCCAGAAGCTCATTGGATGAGCCATTACTGTTTACTGAGCCTGCCCCACAGAGACATTCGGTGTAAACAGGAGCCGGGGGGGCGTGAGCTCGCCCCAGCCGCCAGCACCCCTGCGGCCGGCCCAGCTCCCACGCCCCCTGTGCAGAGGGCAACGGGCAGAGGGGAGGCGGACTCCTGAGAGACGTCACAAAGATGTCGCACATTGGCGAAGCGCCGCATAATTTTTTTTAATTCTTAAAATGTCGTATCGCCGGTGAGTCTCCAAACAACCCCAGGCGCTCCGCAGGGCGAGCGTTTCCACCTCCATTAGATGGAGGGGAGGCTGAGGGTCAGGGGCTGCCTGACTGCGCGGCACACAGCTGGGTGATGGGAAAACGGGGCCCGGAAGGTCAAGTGCCTGATGCCATGTTTGGTGTTCTCTCCACCCTCCCTCATGGCAGGCTGGAGGCAGCCCGAGCCCAGGCCTCCCTCGGCCGCTTTTCCTGTGCCCGGCCGTGCAGGAAGGCCTTATAGATAACCCGGGCATCACCCTTCCCCCTGGGCGCCACGTCAGAGGCGAGCTGTTTTGCCATTTTCTCCCCCCCCCCCCATTTCACAAAACCCCACTTTCTGTTTCCAACCCCCCGCCCCCCCACAAGTGTCCCTGCCCCGTTCGGCAGCTGCGTCTGCACTCGGTAACGAGGAGAAGTCGGCCTCCTGGTCTCCAGAGCGCCCTGCCCTCCATCCATCTCCGTGTGTTTGTGTTGGCTCGGAACACACGCCCTGGAAATTCCAAGACTTGCACACAGAAAAAGGAGAAACGCTCGCTTGCGATTTGCCACATTATGGCTAAAATAAGACCGAGGGGGGGAATATCCTGTTTTGGAAGACCTTGTGCCAGAATAAATAAGGCAACTTACCGAGCGATGAAAGTGATCAGAGAAGGAAATTGTAACTCATATCGCTTTGTCCTTATGGCAGTGAAAAATAGTGCATTGAAAAGCACAGGCAGGCAGGTGCTCTAACCACTGAGCGCACCAGCCAGCTGGGCAGGCTTTTAGGAACGGGAGCCCCGCTGATGGAGTCCAGGCTCATGTCGCGTACATGCCGCAGGCAAGTGGCTGGGCTGAGGAATGAGCCGCCTTTCCACTCCTCGCCGCTGCCATGGGGAGACCTGCCTGGGGTTGCTCACGTTCCAATGAGGTAATTGTTGAGCAGTTCCACCGCCTGTGTCAGCGGGAGAAGGGAGGGCAGGACCCTTCTGAGGACAAGGACATGGAATGATTCTCGAGGGCTCAGGCTGCACAGCGAGGGAAACAGGTGGCAATAAACTGGTGGGAGGTGGCACTGGATTGATTGTAGGACAGGAGAGTCAGCTCCGAAATACTTCCAACAGGAACCCTGGCCCAGTGGCTCAGCTGGTTAGAGCAGGGGTCGGCAAACTCGTCAGTCAACAGAGCCAACTGTCAACAGTGCACCGATTGAAATGCCTTTGGAGAGCCAAATTTTTTAAACTTAACCTATATAGGTAGGTACATTGTTAGCAATTTAATTAGGGTCCTCCGAAGCTAGCCTTTGCTAAAAACTCAAGGGGCCAAAGAGCCACATGTGGCTTGAGAGCCACAGTTTGCCCACCACTGGCTTAGAGCATCGTCCCGATTCGCCAAGATTCTGGGTTCAGTCTCTGATCTGGGCACATGTAAGAGTCAACCAGCAAATGCTTCAATAATTAGAAGGGCAAATCGATGTTTTTCTTCTCTCTGCCTCTCTCTCTCTCTCTCTCTCTCTCTCGCCCGCCTCTCTCTCTCTCTCTCTCTCTCTCTCTCCTCCCCCCTTCTATCTCTCTCTCTCATCAATAACAGCAATAATAAAGTGTTACAAAAAGCAGTACCTCGTAGGCACACGCATCTTTCCTCGGTGGCACAGTGTCTGCTGCCTTACCCGGTCCCACACCGCCCCTGGGGGACAGGCTGCTGCCAGTGTAAACAGTGGGCAGAGCACACAGTGTCCCAGTGCCGTGTGATTGGAGGCGGGGGCGGGGGGGGCGGGGGGCAGCGAGTCCTAGGACCACAGTTCTTCCTTTTTTAATGTCCTCGGGCCAGATACTTCCCTGCTGAGGTCCTGGTTTCCCCGTGGGCAAAACGGGGGCAAAAAGAATATCCCTCTACTAGGGCCGTGGTTGGCAAACTGCGGCTCTTTGGCCCCTTGAGTGTGGCTCTTCCACAAAACACCACGGCCTGGGCGAGTCTATTTGGAAGAAGCGGCGTTAGAAGAAGTTTAAGTTTAAAAAATGTGGCTCTCCAAAGAAATGTCGATCGTTGTGCTGTAGGTATTTGGCTCCGTGGACGGATGAGGTAGCCGACCCCTGTCCCAGGGCTTGTCTCAAGGTCAGGTGAGATCAAGCAAGGAGAGCTCACAACCGGTTTCGTGGTGAACGGAGAACGCTCAGCAGCGCCGGCGTGTCCAGAGAGGGGCCATGTCTCAGCTCTGCTTTGGGGTCTCTCCCTGTTGGCTTCTGTCGGAAACGGACGGTGTGCCGCCCGAAACACCGCTGACTCGGGCCACGTGTGAGAGGCAGACTTCCGGCAGCGAGAGCCACAAAGAGAGAAAGAACGGGGAACGGGTGACTGTGTGTTTGCCCTGTTTTCTGCTTTCTATGTTTCTGGTGCGTGTGTGTGTGTGTGTGTGAGTGTGTGTGTGTCTGTGTGTGTGTGAGTGTCTCTGTGTGTGTGTGTGTCTGTGTGTGTGTGTCTGTGTGTGTATGTGTCTCTGTGTGTGTGTGTGTGTGTCTGTGTGTGTGTGTCTGTGTGAGTGTGTGTGTGTGTGTCTGTGTGTGTGTGTCTGTGTGTGTGTGTGTCTGTGTGTGTGTGTGTGTCTGTGTGTGTGTATGTGTGTGTCTGTGTGTGTGTGTCTGTGTGTGTGTGTGTCTGTGTGTGTGAGTGTGTGTGTGTGTGTCTGTGTGTGTGTGTCTGTGTGTGAGTGTGTGTGTCTGTGTGTGTGTGAGTGTCTGTGTGTGTGTGTCTGTGTGTGTGTGTGTATGTGTGTGTCTGTGTGTGTGTGTCTGTGTGTGTGTGTCTGTGTGTGAGTGTGTGTGTCTGTGTGTGTGTGAGTGTCTGTGTGTGTGTGTCTGTGTGTGTGTGTATGTGTGTGTCTGTGTGTGTGTGTCTGTGTGTGTGTGTGTCTGTGTGTGTCTGTCTGTGTGTGTGTGTGTGAGTGTGTGTCTGTGTGTGTGTGTCTGTCTGTGTGTGTGTGAGTGTGTGTGTCTGTGTGTGTGTGAGTGTCTGTGTGTGTGTGTCTGTGTGTGTGTATGTGTGTGTCTGTGTGTGTGTGTGTGTCTGTGTGTGTGTGTCTGTGTGAGTGTGTGTGTGTGTGTGAGTGTGTGTGTGTCTGTGTGTCTGTCTGTGTGTGTGTGTGGGCGCATGCATGCGTGCAGTGATCATTACTGGAAACCAGAATCTTCTGGACCCTGAAATGGAAGGTCCTGGGCTACCAGGGGGGAGAGTCTGAACACTGTCCTAGAACAGGTGCTCCCCGACCAGCAACACCAAACTCCCTCCTTCCCCGTCCCCCGTGCCCCACATCTACTGGGTCAGCGACTGTGGGGGTGGAGCCCAACATTCCACCCGCCCGAGTCTGACGCTGCTGCTTTCAGCTGAAGCTACTGTTCCCCTTGCCCGCAGCGCCCTGCCCTCCTCGGCCGCCCAGCGAGGGCCCAGGGACCGCCCTCGCGCCCGGCCCGCCTCTCAGCACACAACCGCCACATGTGTGGGGGAGATTAGATCATGGAACAAAGTTCCAAGATGAAAGGAAACCATTTTTATGTTCTGGTCCCCAAAAAAATTAGCGAAAGGATCATCAGAAGCATAACTTGAAATGCCCACTGTGGTTGCGTTTCTCTCTGCTTTGTTAGCTTCGTGGCCTCTGAGTGGACAGGTTGGGCCCCGTCTAGTCCCAGTGGAGCCCAGAGGAGCCGTCGGGTTCCTGAGCGCATAGCTGCCTGCAGAGAGCGGGGTACAGCCCAGGCCTCGGGCCTGAAATGAGCCACGGCTTCCCCAGTGGACTCGGCACTGTTGGTTTCTGCAGAGAGAGGGGAGGGAAGGGAGAGAGGGAGAGAAACACTGACGTGTTGCTGCACTCATTTACTCATGCATTGGCTGATTCTTGTATGTGCTCCGACGAGGGATCGAACCCACAACCTTGGTCTAGTAGTGGGGTGAAGCTCTAACCCCATGATTGGCAATCCGTGGCTCGCGAGCCACACACGGCTCTTTGGCCCCTGGAGTGTGGCTCTTCCACAAAATGCCACGGCCTGGGCGAGTATCTTTCGAAGAAGTGGCGTTAGAGGAAGTTTAAGATTGAAAAATGTGGCTCTCCAAAGAAATTTCAGTCGTCCGGTTGATATCTGGTTCTGTTGACGAATGAGTTTGCCGACCGCTGCTCTAACCAACGGAGCTACCCGGACATGGCAATTGAGGGAGCCTGTGAGAATTTTCCTTCTGAAATTCGAGTCTGGCCCGTCACTCCCCGGGGTCTCCCACCAGCAGCCGGCTCCTGTGTGGCGGCGAGGGCTGGCCCGTCCACGGAGAAAACTGGCCGCAAAGTCACCGAGTTCCGAGGGGGGCGGGGGGGGGGCGGATGGTCAAACAGCAGCTGGAGGGGGCTCGGAATCTCTTAGGCAAAGCTCATCGTGTTTCCAGCCTCACACCGGACACAAGGCCCTGGGTCCCCCGGCCTCTGAGAGACCCACCCCCTGCCTCCCCTGAGCCGCCAGCCTTGCTCCTGGCGGAGTGAGCCTTCCCCTGAACCACAGGGCACGCTCCCCTGGCGAAAGGCGGCTCCCACTGAGCCCCCAAGTTCAAGGCCCCCGTTAGAATGTCTGGAACGGCCATATCGGGCTTCTCGGGGGCCCGGGGGCCTCCGGCTGATAAGAGAGGAATGGCGGCATGGCCACAGGGGCAGTGGACGCAGCGGGGACAGTGTCAGCGGACAAGCAGAGCGATGCCGTCCGTCTGCCCGGGGCTTCTCCCTTTAAGGGAGCTCAGAGGGACGTGCCCGCACCGTGTGCTGGGCGGGGGGCAGGGGATGAAGCGTGTGCGCGGCCACACGTGTGAATCTTCAGCACACGGTCCCGGGTGAGAGAAACTTGGACGCCACACAGTGACACAGACACTGTCGCAAAGTCGCAGGCAGGCGCGGGGCCTGGCACTGCCTCCCCTTGTCGTCCTCAGGGGCGGGCGGGACACGGAGCTCGCCTCCGCTGTGGGTGTCAGTCCAACGCGCACAGAGCTCTGTGTGTTGGGAAAGAGCGCGGGCGAACGGGAAGGTGCCCACCGCACTCGCTGGAACGGCAGCCGGCGGGGAGGGCGGGGGCGTCGAGGGGGACGGAGGAACGGGCGTAAAATGGAAAGAAATTAAAAACGAGAGGAGCCTGGCTTCCACCAGTGGTGGCGTGAGGGCCGAGGTGTCCCTGACTTAGTCCTCTGCGTCTGGTGTCGGAGGGAAGGAGCGGACAGAAACAGTCTTTGTCCAGAAGATCATTGTCACCTCCCTCAGCAAACCCTCCGTCTCCTTCCTTCGGCTCTTCGCTGAGAGAGAGTCCTTCTATTCAGGGGGCCCTTTTGTTCCCGACTATGGCGATCCTCGCCTTAGAGAAGCGGGAGGGAGGACGTGTCTCTGTAGCGTTTTGAATCCCATTGTCTTGTTCACTCCAGCACTGTTTTTTGTTACCCGATGGGGAGAGATGCTGGAAATAAGAGGCTCTCTCCCTGAATGGGGGGGGGGGGGGGGGGGGGGGGGCGGGATTCGGGCTGACAGAAATGGGGGAACCATCTGGGAGCACCGAGGTCATGAATATTCAAGACCCTCCGAGACCTGGGCCTGCCGATTGGACAATGTCCCCGAGATCTCAGGGAATTAAAGAGAGACTCCCAGCGGCCAGGCCTCCTCTCCTCTCTTCAGACGCTGTCGCCAAGTGGAAGCGTTCAGGTCAAGGTGGTCTCCCCCCACCCCCTTCCACCCCCCCACCTCCCACCCCCGGTTCTTAAACCAAACACACGGGGACCGCTCAGGAGCCGTGTCTGTGTTCATGCAGCGACGCCGCTGTGACTGTGGGAGTGGAGGGAGAGGGGAGCGATGAGGCAGAGCAGAAAGGCTTGCCTAAGGAGGATTTGGGGGCGACAAATAAAAGACCGACCAAGGTCAAATACAGCTCGCTGGGTGCATGGGGCAGGGAGCCGCCCGGCAGTGTCTCCCAGGGCGCCCTCAGGGGCCTAGCCCTCTGCCCCCCGCCCCCCGGAGCGAGTGGGGAACACCGAGCAGCTCCCTTTTGTGCAGGAACAAAGGGCAGGTGCCTGTAGGTGGGCTGCGGAGGAGGCTCTGACGCTGATGCCGCTGCTGCGGATTATGTTTAACTTGTCGCCTTGTCATCTCCCCTTTGTGTTTCTCGTGTTCCCCGGAGCTTCTTCACCCCAGCTCACTGCCGCCTTTGTTCCGGGAGATGTCGGGGGTCACCAGGCTTTCAGAGCTGCTGTCAGGCCTCTGTCATCCTGTCAGGGGCATCATCTCCGCACCTGCCCCTGCCCGCCCCTCCGGAGCTCACCTGGTGCTGAGCGCCCCTCTGGCTCTCCGTGCAGCCTCTGCCGGTCCCCCAGGGCATGGGAGGGTGAGGGCCCCCCCCCCCCCCGCCCCGCCCCTTCGGCCTGCCCTCCAGCTTTCCCTCAAACCTGCCTTCCAAACACTTTACAATAAGGCCGTTAACAGATAATGTTAACATCTCCTTTTCCTTCTCCTTCCCTCCCTCCCCTTCCTTCTCTCCCTCTTCCTTCCTCTCCCTTCCTTCCTCCTCTCCCTCCCTTTCCCTCTTTCTATCTTTATCTGTCTCTATCTCTGTCTCTGTCTCTATCTCTGTCTCTATCTCTGTCTCTGTCTCTGTCTCTGTCTCTGATCTCCTTGGTTTAGGAGCACTTCTGACAGTATTTGGCCAGCATGCTCCCCCCTGTAAGACCCAGATGTTGCATTGTCAGTCACTCAGAAAATAATTGCTCCTGTGTGAAGCAGTTGAGTTTAATTTCAGTCCTTTGTGGGAGTTAGCTTCCATGATGATGTCCAAATGAGAAAGAAACTCACCTGCCTTGTTCCCCTGGGGCTCACGTCTGGGTGTGACCGAGCACTAGAGGCTCATCCCAGAAGTTCAGGGTCATGGGGCTGGTCTGGAGGTTGCCTCTTGCTCTACCCAGTCACGAGCCAGGACTGGGAATGAAGGCACATGGGGCGGGCGTGTGTGTATGTGTGTGTGTGTGTGTGTGTGTGTGTGTGTGTGTGTTTCTGATCTTTGGGTCTAAGGAAATGCTGCTGCGATTTATTGACCCAAAGGGGAGAACTAGAGGGACGGGTGGTGTTCCTAAGCAGCAGGGCAAGGTGTTGGCTATGGTGCTGGGCAGTTAGACATGAAGCTTCCTCCTCCAGGGCCCGGGCAGAAAGGCCCAGCTCCGTAACAACCGCTGGGATCTGAGGCACACTCGGAACCCCCCCCTTCCCCTCCGTAGGGGTAGTACATTGTATGTGTAGGTAAACCATGCAAAAACGGGAGTGGATTGCATAAGTTTTAAATGGCCAAAATGGAATTTAAGCTGGTCCCACGGCGGCAGGAACGTATTGTTTTTAGGGAAGAAAAGGTCAATGGGAGACATGACACGAGTTAGCAGAAACACTTTAGCGTCCCTAAACCGGTTTGGCTCAGTGGATAGAGCGTCGGCCCGCAGACTCATTGGTCTCAGGTTCGATTCTGGTCAAGGGCGTGTGCCTTGGTTGCGGGCACATCCCCAGTGAGGGGTGTGCAGGAGGCAGCTGATGGATGTTTCTCTCTGTCACTGTTTTTAACTCTCTATTCCTCTCCCTTCCTCTGTAAAAAATCAATAATATATATATATTTTTTTAAAAGAAATGTTTCATTGTAAGATACCTGCAGTCAGAGTGTGGGCACACTCACCACACGCAGGCGTGAGGAGCCACAGCTGTTGCTCAGCAAACAGAGAGGCTAAAGAGGGCTCCCAGCAGAGGGAGAGAACATGAATTCGAGCCCAGAGGAAACCAGAAGAGAAAGTGTTATCTCAAAATGCGCCTCAGAGTAGAACAGCGGTCGGCAAACTGCGCCCCGTGAGCCACATGCGGCTCTTTGGCCCCTTGAGTGTGGCTCGTCCACAAAACCCCACAGCCTGGGCGAGTCTGTGTTGAAGAAGTGGCGTTAGAAGAAGTTTTTAAGTTTAAAAAATGTGGCTCTCCAAAGAAATGTCCATCGTTGTGCTGTTGGTATTTGGCTCTGTGGACGGACGAGTTTGCCGACCCCCGGAGTAAACCATCAGAAGAGCTGAGGAGGGATGTTCTCTGACGCTGGGAGCATGAGCTGTCACTCATGCAAAACTCCTCCCTGGGGCGCCGGAAACTCCAGCGCCTCTCTCGGGGAAAACGCCCAGGAAGCGGAGAATCCCCGGGGACCTGAGACGGGCTGGCTGTGGTGAGGGGTGCGGGATGGTGTCAGGCCCGGCCGCCTCATCTCCGCGGGGTCCAGTCCCAGCTACGTGCACGGGCTTGCCCTGTGAGGTCGCCCGCCTGCGGCCCGCAGCGCCTCCTCGGCACCCCGGGGCCACAGCACCCCGCTGGCCGGCTGTGCGACTCTCCGTTTGCCCCCGATTCTCAACCTCCAGTTTCTAGAGTGGATATTTCTACAGACCCGTTTCCCCAGTCTCACCGGGCCGGTGAGCGCCCAGGGAGAGTGACTGGGCGACTGGGGTTTCTGTAGACGGGACCGTGCGGTGTGCCCCTTAGTGCCGTGGCAATGCCCTCTGGCTGCCCTGGTTTAGAAACTGGGCCACGTCAGCGTCGTAACACTGTCATGTGTGCACACGAGCACAGTCCGTTCCCACGCTTTTCACCACCTGAAGGCAAGGGCTCCGTGTCCCCGCTATAAAGACCATGGCACTGAGCTGCCGGGGACATGAACTTGACAGGGTCCTCCGGTTAGAAAACTACAGGGACTCTGTCCAACCCAGGTCTTTCCCAACCCGGAGTGTGAACATAAACACAGCAGACACGGAACCGATGGGCGAGCAGCCGCTCTGAAGGAGTTACCGCCGGGGGAGGAAATGGCCCCTTAGCCCTGAAGGAGGCGCAGAGGGCCGAGGAAGTCATTGGAGAGGCCTCGGCCTTCCTGGCCCTCAGCGCCCGCCCGAGAGAGGCCGCGGGCCCTAAGGGCCAAAAGGCAGTTGGTCCCCGAGGCCTGGCCCGGCCCCTGGGTGTCCCGGGCCCAGTCACTCAGCTGTCCCCACAGAAAGGTGCTGGAGTCCCTTGACGTAGGACACAGGACACTGCGGGGGAGGGGGGGCAGGTGAGGGCATGTTCTGGGGGCTGGGAAAGCTGGGGGGAGGTCAAGGGGGGGAAGAAACATATATACTACTATTTGTAATACTTTAAACAATAAAAAAATAAAAAGTAAAAAAATAGAGCCAGATTTTTTTTAAAGTACACTGCAGAATATAATAGAAACAATCCTGTTATTTGCAGATTTTTAATATTTCTTACAACTTTGTGATATTGTATTATGTTAACACTAGAGGGCCATTGCAGGAAGATTCCTGCAAGAATAGGGCTTCCTGTGGCCTGAGCAAAGCTCCCTCCCTTCTCCCCTGTCCCCACTACTTCCCTCCCTTCTCCCCTGTCCCCACTACTTCCCTCCCTTCTCCCCTGTCCTGACCACTTCCCTCCCTTCTCCCCTGTCCCCACTACTTCCCTCCCTTCTCCCCTGTCCCCACTACTTCCCTCCCTTCTCCACCGCCCCGCTTGCTTGCTTCTCTGCAGCTTTATGCCTGGATATACAAATTAACCACCATCTTGATTGGGTTGATTTGTATACTCGCTCCTGATTGGCTGGTGGGAGTGGCTTGTGGATGTGTTTGAGGTGTGGTCAATTTGCATATTATTCTTTTATTAGATAGGATATTTTTGGTAATATGATATTTGAAATCTTTTCCTCTTGAAATATTAATGATTATTGCCTGTAATCCTATCCTACACAATAAAAGCCTAATATGCAAATCGGGGGGGAAAAAAAGAAAAGAAAGGTGCTCACTTCCAGAGCAAGTGTGCGGAGTCTTTCCTCTCCCGCATGTGGACTCACTCCACGCAGAATGAAACCGATGCCGAACCAGAGGGATGGCCTTAAGAGGGGGAGCCAGTGGGATCCCCTTCCCCCACACACACCAGGCCTCGTTCCTCTCTGGCTTCTAGGCAGGGAAGAGCAGCCGTGAGCATGGAGACGGGTCTCAGGGAGGGCCTCTGCCAGGTGCCTCTCAGCACTGGCTGCAGGCGGGACTCGGTGAGAGGGGGGGCCGCTGCAGGCTGCCCTCCCCACCTGCATTTCAGAACCGCTGGCTGGAAAGGCCCGGCTCCCTTTCCCTGCTGGCAGCTTCCTCCTGCTTCCGTTTTCCATCACTCACACCTCGGTGGGAAAAGAGAAGCTGTGGTCCTGAGCACCTTCCTCCGGCCTCATCTCTGACCTCGGAGGGGAAGCTGGGCACCCCCACAGGCAGCTGGGAGAGGAGGAGCAGCAGCTCGGGGTGGGAGAAGCTGAGGGCCTCTTTTACAAAAGAGTCTTTTTAAAAAAAATACCTTACGGCCATGCTATCTCAGCGTCTGTCCACTTTCACCACAAAACAACCAAGCAAAGAAAACCTCAAGGAGCCCAAACCAGAGTGGCTCGGTGGATAGAGCGTCGGCCTGCGGACTGAAAGGTCCCAGGTTCGATTCCGGTCAAGGGCATGTGCCTTGGTTGCGGGCACATCCCCAGTAGGGGGTGTGCAGGAGGCAGCTGATGGATGTTTCTAACTTTTTATCCCTCTCCTTCCTCTCTGTAAAAAAAAATCAATAAAATATATATATTTTTTAATCTCAAGGAGGAAAGCCACGTGACCATGCCTGTGTGTTCCGGCCTGCTGTGTGCAGTGAGGGGGAGAGGGGCTGGGGGTGCGCTGTGATCCTCGAATGCTGGACTCTGACACGCCTGCCGGCTACAGAGCTGTATTCATACCCGTCTCCTTGGCTCGCGAATCCTCAACAGAAACACGGTTTGTTTTGTTTGTTGTTTTATATATATACTAGGGGCTCAGTGCATGAAATACGTGCACTGAGCGTGGGTGATCCCTCAGCCCAACATGCCCCCTCTCACATACTGGGAGCCCTCAGGGGATGTCCTACTGACCACTCACCCCAGCCTGCCCAAGGCCTAAAGCCTCTGGCCCAGGCTTTGGCACCCAGCCATCGCCCTGCAATGGGCCTGATGGCTGGCTTTGTCCCAGCCCGGTCTCCCTCTCCACCCCCAAGCCCGGGCCTTCAGTCCGGCCAGCTCTCACCTGGCTAGTGCAGGCCTCGACCCTGCTCCCCCATGTCCCTGACCGCCTTAGCTCTGCCCCCCACCCCCATGGCCCGGGCCTCAGACTTGCTGGCTGGCTTTGCCCCAGCTCCTGAGTGGCTGGTGGGCGTGGCTTGTGGGTGTAGTGAAGGTGTGGTCAATTTGCATATTACTTTTATTAGATAAGATATATATATATTATTGATTTTTTTACAGAGAGGAAGGGAGAGGGATAGAGAGTCAGAAACATCGACGAGAGAGAAACATGGATCAGCTGCCTCCTGCACACCCTCCACTGGGGATGTGCCCACAACCAAGGTACATGCCCTTGACCGGAATCGAACCTGGGACCTTTTAGTCGGCAGGCCGATGCTTTATCCACTGAGCCAAACCGGATTAGGCTAGAAGCTCAGTTTTATAATGAGAGGTTAGTGGCATTAAACCTGGGCATCTGAACATCCTGTTACTAATTCCCTCTCCTTTAGCCCCATGGCCGACGGAGCCAGGCCTGACTCCCGGAGACGGCGCTGCGGCTCTTAAAGGGTGGCGGCCCAATGCACGACTGAAAGTAACAGTCAGGCTACAGCCTCAGACCTCCCCACCCCCCTCTCTCAGGGTAGCCAGGCCCTGGGCCACATCACGAGCGGCACAGAGACTGCCTGGGCCGGCACGACTTCCTCCGCCTTCGCTCCGCCTGCAAGGTAAACGCACGGGGCACCATTTAATTTATCTGTCCTGACAGAGGGGAGATGGACTGCATCCCAGGGAAGAAGGGGACTCAGGAAGAGGAAGATCAATGGGCATTCGTCTCCCCAAGGAGACATTCAGACACTTGTGTTTAGCTCACGGGACAGGCCTGTCCCCGCCCTCTACACACCCTGGTCTCGGGCTCCAGGAGGGGACAGTGCCCACAGTGTCTGCGTGCACAAGGCATGAGGCAGCCTGCAGGCGGCCCAGCACTCTGGCTGTGGCCAGAACACACAGCCCCTCTGAAATGCCGCCGGACGCTGCAGGGGGTCCTGTCCATGGCCACGGGGCCCCGACCCCGAGCTGGGAAGTCAGCTGTTCCACCTATCAGCCACACCTGGAGGGGGAGAGGCGAGGGGACAGGCAGACAGGCACAGAGTGGGAATGAGGGGCAGGCCGGGAAAGATTCATAGAAAGAGAACCCTCCAGCTGAAACCTGCAGATGGGTAGCTCTCCTCCTGAAATTCTGGAAGAGGAACAGCCTGAGAGAAAGCTCAGAGGGAGGAACGGCTGGCCACGCAAGGCCCCTTCAGGCCTGGGAACACATCCCAACCTCGGCCACGTGACCCAGCACCAAACAAACAGACAGACAAACCGCAAGGGTAGACCAGCGTGTCAGGGGAAGAAAAGTATGACAGCCAGCCGTACATACATGTGACGACACTTCTTCTCCCAGACCTGTGCCGCTTATTACACATGCACCTGTCGCTGGAGACGTCACAGTGACCTCAGCTGCTCTCTTCGGAGTCCTTGGCTCCTTGTGCACAGCGTGTCCCTGAACACGTGTTCCCTTTGAGAGCCGCCGGTCCAACAGGCAGGTGGGTCTTGGCCTTGAGACTGTGGAGTTCATATATATATATATATATATATATATATATATATATTATTGATTTCAGAGAGGGAGAGAGATGGAAACATCAATGATGAGAGAGAAGCACTGACTGGCTGCCTCCTGCACGCCCCCCACTGGGGATCGAGCCCGCAACCCAGGCCCGTGCCGTTGGCCAGAATAGAACCTGGGACCTTTCAGTCCACAGTCCAATGCTCTATCCACTGAGCCACACCGGGTAGGGCGAGACTGTGCGTTTTGCTCACTTTAAATAAATTAAAAAATAATAAAAAAAAAATAAACAAACTACTAGCTGTCCAGAGTGGACGGAGCAGTAGATCGCAGGTGTCCCTTCCTCCAGAGAGCTCTGTTTCCTCCTTAATTGGAGCACATGTTGGCGCCTTCCAACCTGACGGGCTGAGTCGCCTGCGGCACCGCAGCACCTTTCAAAGGACCGGCGTGATCTCTTGCCTGGCAACGCGCCGAGCGGCTCAAACAGCGACCTCAGCGCTTTCACCCTCCCCACAAGCACCTCTGTGGCAAAGGGCACAGGGGAAGTGGCAGGAAGTCCCGGTGAAATGTGCAGCCACAGCAAGAACACCCCACGGGCCGCTCTCCCCGTTCCTTTCTGGTTCCTTTCTGCTGCTCATCCCCTGGCCCTGTCCTTCTGGCGTCCTTACTCCGCCTATCCTGCGGTCACCTCCGCAGCAAGGGGGAGCACGGGTAAGAGGGAGCACGCCCCCCCCCACGGCACCTCATCAGGACAGAGTGCCTGGTGCAAAGTGAGCAGCTAAGGACTTTCCTTGTTTTAGCGGAGCCAGGATGGGAGACCGCGGAGGCAGCCGAATGGCAGCACCACGCACCCTGCAGGCCGCTCTCCGTATGGCAGCACCACGCACCCTGCAGGCCGCTCTCCGTATGGCAGCACCACGCACCCTGCAGGCCGCTCTCCGTGGGCCACGCTGGCTCCTGGTCTCTGTCCTCGAGCAGCCAAGGCGACCGATGAGTCTCATGCCGCGCTGTGCTTGCACACTTTTACAAGCAGGAAGGCCCTGTCATTGGGATACGGAACCCCCTGCATTCCTTCTCAGATGCGGCCCCTCCTTCTTCTTCTGTTGCTTTTTATATATGGGTAGTAGTTTACTTATTTTTTATTATTTTTTAATTTATTTCAAAATATTTTTTTATTGATTTTCTACAGAGAGGGAGGGAGAGGAACAGAGAGAAACATCGATGAGAGAGAAACATCGATCAGCTGCCTCCTGCACACCCCCCACTGGGTAGATGCCCGCAACCAAGGTACATGCCCTTGACCAGAATTGAACCTGGGACCCTTCAGTCTGCAGGCCGACGCTCTGTCCACTGAGCCAAACCGGTTTTTGCTGGGTAGTAGTTTATATGCTCCCAAGTGGCATAGGAGCCTGGAGCATGAGAACCATCTGCTACAAGTTCTCCCGGGCAGGGTCACGGCTTTGCCAGACTGAGGGCACACCCTCAGTGAACGGATGATCCGATTCGCCTTAAGCTGATCTCCCCCACAAACCCCACCGCCCCTAACCAGCCCGCCAGACTCTCGAGGGCCTCAGTGACATCCTTTGCATCAGCATGGCTGCCGAGAGTGTTAAGTACCTGGAGCAGTAACCATAAGAAGGAAGTTATTGAGGTTTAGGAGAAATACAGCGTATAAGCTTCGTATTCATGTCCCCTGGTTGTTAGGAAGAATAAAATTGCAGGACTGAGATGAGGCTAAGAGGCAGGGAGAGAAGAAGAAACAGCCATGCCGAAGCAGTATTGCATTCCCCCCCCCCTTTATTTTACTAAACGTATTGGGGTGACACTGCTTACTAGGATCATATGAGTTGAACTGCACACAGGCGCCCCATTAAAAGGAAACTTTGCAATGTTCTTATTTCACAACGGCTCGTTGGCAGAAGAGAGGCTCGGCCGGGCTTCGGATAAATAAATATTTACACGATGGGGACTGTCTCGGACCGCTCTTTGTCGGAGATAATAAAGAGCTGACTAATAGCATCGTTATCGGGGCCACTGGAGGCTTCCTCATCCGGGAAGAGGAGGCTGCGCGGGCTGAGTTTAACCAGCGAGGTGCCAGGGTTCTGGCCGAGGACTCGGATGACGATAATAACGTGCCCCCGAATCGAAAATGCAAGGGTCAAGACTGTTAAGTCTTAAAGCTGAGAAAACTTGGCCACAAGAATACAAATCCCCACACATCTGTAAGGGCAGACATAGCGGTAACCACATTTCCATCCCTTCCTTTGGGAATAGAATTACTCATTAACCTCTTGGCACACTGTAGTATAATTTTTTTTCTGAGTTCCTTATATCACCGCAGGCGTGTAGTTATAGCATGTGAATTTAGAATCTTTAGGTTTTCCTACTTATTGTAAGTTTTCAGTCTATTTCTTGTTGTTCTTGAAGAACAGAAAGATGTAAGCATATGAATAATTTAAATATCTGCAGCCAACTTGCTTTCTAGAAACTTTGTACCCATCAGCATTGATGACAGTGCCTGTTCTGTTTTATTCCAATTAGCACTGGATTTTTTTAAAATTATTTTTTGCTAATCTGAAAAAAAAAAGTAGTTTCCTTTTTATTTTAGTTCGCATTTATTTGAGCACTAGGGAGAGTGTTAATATTGATGGCTAGTTACATTTTTCTTATGTGAATGAAAAGTTTGTGTCCCTTGCCTATTTACCTCTCAAGGTCTTACTGCTTTTATTATCATTGTATGTGAATTCTTAATGTGTTAAGATTATAAACCTGTCTATCACATTTCTTACAAATACAACACTCTATTGCCTCTGATGGGAAGACACATCATTACTTTAATAACAGCTTTTACGAGGGAAAAAATACTAGAGTCATAAGATGTTGATTCTAAAACATCTTGATTTCAGAGATGGTAAAATATTAAAATGCGGAGAATGTTAAAAGGTAGTACTACGTTGGCTCTGAATGGATACCGTATGAATGTACTGTGTCTTAGAAATTGATCCTGTCATCTGATGAGTATTGCTATTGAATGGAGCGATCCAACCCCCATATCTGAGAGTGTAGCCAGTCTGATGAAACACATGGATTTTAATGTACGTCATTAAAATATTGAACCGGCCCTGGCTGGTTTTTCTTAGCGGATAGAGCATCAGCTTGTGGACTGAAGGGTCTCAGGTTCGATCCAGGTCAAGGGCACACGCCTGGATTACGGGCTTGATCCCGAGTAGAGGGATGTGCAGGAGGCAGCTGATCAATGATTCTCTCTCATCATTGATGTTTCTATCTCTCTCCCTCTCCCTTCCTTGCTAAAATCAATAAAAAATATATTTTTTAAAAAAAAATATTGAATCGGAGGCAGTGACCTGAACCTAGATCACGAATGGCTTCAAGCCCTTTAGGTGGTAAGCGCTGCCGACGATGAAGGAATTGATGGCAAAAACCCTGCAGCGGATGCTGACGTCAGGAAACCTCCACCCACATCGCGCCTGTGTGTCTACGGTACCCGTCTGGCTGCGGCCTCTCCAGCTTGTGTGTCCGCCCGTCAGCGTCTGTGCCGGTGATGGCCCGTTACCGCCCAGGGCCGCCCTGGGGCAAACGCTGCCGGATGCCTCGGGCCGCGTTTCCAGAGCTCCTTCCGCCTTCGTTATCCAACAAGAGCAGGGGGAGCCCTGGAACACGTGTGGTCTGGGAACGTGAGGGTTTATGGATGGGGAGTGGTATATGGACAACTTGTTATGATGGCCTGATCCAGACGGGGCTTCTCTGATTGGATCCATGGATGAGTGTGGTACTGTCACTATCCTCCTTAAGATCCATGACCCAGGGCCATTTGCAGGCTCCTCCTCCCTCCCCTCACCCCCCTATCTCCCCCTGTCCTCTACACACACACTGACAGCCCCTACAGCTCTCGTGGATTAAAGGTATATTAACGGGGGGAAATGTTGTGGAGAAAAGGTAGCCCAGGCAGAACCAATAGACGGACTTATTCATCCTTAAGACTGGTCACTCATGCCCTAGCCTGCTTGGCTCAGTGGATAGAGCATCAGCCTGCGGAATGAAGGGTTCCCGGTTCGATCCCAGCCAAGGGCACGTGCCTGGGTTGCAGGCTTCCTATCCAGTGTGGGGCATCCCAGAGGCAGCCATTGGTTCTTCTCTTTTATCATTGACGTTCTATCTCTCTTTCCTTCTCCCTTCCTCTCTGAAATCAATAAAGAAATTTTTTTTTTAAAGAAAAAACTGGTAACTTACTTCTCCATTTCTCCATTCATAAAAGGGGCATGTAGTACCCTGTTTCCCCGAAAATAAGACAGTGTCTTATATTAATTTTTGCTCCCAAAGAGGCCCTAGATCTTATTTTCGGAGGGATGGATGCCTTATATTACAGCGAGTGGGTCTTATTTTCGGGGGATGCCTTACTTTCGGGGAAACAGGGTAGTACCTATGGCATGGTGTTGTGTGGAGAGTAAATGAGGCCAGACTGGGCATTCAGTCAGCACATAGTCATGATCCCTTTATTCCTCTGATCTTCCCTGGGGTGCAGGCCACCTCCCACTGCTCCCCTGCGCCTGCGAGGACAGCCTGATGCGGAAGGGCATTTGTCCACCCACAGCCGCTGGCTTCTCCGGGGAGAATCACGGCCGTTGGAAATTCCAGCCAGAACGAAACAAGCTGAACAGCACAGAGGCCCGGTGACAGCCTGTCGCCCGTAAGACAGTGGTCCCCAAGCAGGCCCTGGTGCGGGCAGGTCCCGGGAGCCCGCGGGGCTGCCACACCCCAGAAGCTCTGGGCCAACACCGGCTCCAGAGAGCCCTGTGCCCACCCATCACAGAGCTGTCATGCCGGGAGCTATAAATAATCACGCAAGCTCTCTCCCATTGGACGAAATTCAAGATCCCCAATGGCAGCGAGAAGCAAGGTGCCTCTGCCAAAAAGAAATCAAGAGGAACAATGGACATCGGAATGTTCCCTTGAAGTCTGTTTCCCCCCGGGGAGTTTTTCCTCTCGTTACCTGTAAACGCCTCAGTTCGCAGAAAGGATCAGTCGCCGGGAAGAAAAAAAAAAAGGACTATGGCAATATTCCCCAAGGTCCCCCATGGCTACTGACAGAGGAGACCATGAGATCAGATAAGAGAATTCATTTTTCATATTCAATTTACTTAAAACATTTCCTTTCTGGGTGATAACCCGTAATGATTGTGGCCCGGGGGGAGGGGGGTTTGGGGGGGGGGGCCTTGAAAGCAATCAGACACCACTTTCTTCTTTTAATAAAAAAAAATAATTTTTTTTTAATGAAAAAAACAAGGCTTGGAAAGGAGGTAGAAGCTCGGTGCCCTGACTCCTGTCCTGGTGGCTAGCTTTCTTAAGAGTTTCGCAGTCGCCCCAGAGTCCGTCAGCGGCCTTCGTGCTGCCCACAGACTTCAGAGCGGGACGCTGAGCTCACGGTGGCATTCCCAAAATCCGATTTCTTTCTGCAGTGAACGTGAAAAGGACCGAGCAATGGTTTTGAAATGAGCACCCATGTCTATTTCGAAGGGGGAAAGGCCGTCGATTTCAGCTGCTCGGGGACTGGGACCCCCACACCCACATCTCTTCGTAGCTGGAGCCTCGGGCACTCTTCGGCAGGATGGGTGTTTGGGTGGAAGGCAGAGAGAAGCGGCCACCTTGGAGGGGCCGACACTCAAGGTCATTGCCTTTGAAGGCACGCGTGGGACCCTAAGTGGTAACCGAGAAATCGTACTGTCCCACGGGCCTTCCTCAACGATTCCACAAACGCACGTGCCTCGAACTGTAGGACCTGGCTCTGCCCTAAAGGGAGGCAGCTGGTCAGAGTCTGTGATGCCTCTGATGAGCACGGTCCCAGCTGGGCTCAGGGGACTCACGGGCGGAGCCTACAGCGACGAGGAGGAAATGGGGACCTGCGCTTTGCGGGACGAGTAGTGGGAGGACACGTGAGGAAGGGCGTTCCTGTAGAGGAACCAGTCCATCATCCTCGCCGTTCATCAAGAGATGGTGACTCTTGGCTAAATTCTGGAGCCTGAGCAAGACCCGGTGGAGAAGATAAGATAAGAGCAATCCTGGACGCGGAAGCAGGTCAATCTCCGAAGCCTCAGAGCCCATTTGATAAGCTCCTGGAGGTCGGAGGCCAGGGGTGCTGGCCCTCCCAGCCCTCACTGCAGCGCGGGCCAGGCCTGAGCAGGGTGCGTGGGAAGGGATTTCTGAGGGAGTGAACGGAGGCTCGCAGGGAGCGGACCCTCGTGGTTAGCCCTCGCATTCAGCGCTCTATCTCGATGGGGCCTGGTGTCTATGTGCTGTTTCTGGCTCCCCTGAACCTACGGCCGGAGGCATCCATGGGTCGCTATGACCAAGGTGACGAGGGGCAGCACCTGTGGCTGTGAGACACGCCAAATACCCCAGGGAAGGCTCTTCGGGGAAGAGAGGAGAACCTCAGTGCAGAGATAAATAGATAAACACCAGCTGCAGGATAAAGCACCCTGTCGCTTCCTGAGAACTCCGTTGGGGGCGGGGACACATGAGCATATTAAACTCCTCCTCACAGAGCAGACAGCAGCCCTTTGATGTTGCTTCTGAACATGGAGGATGGCGTAACAGTGTCTGGAGACGGGAGCGGTCCCGCTAGCCACACAGCTGACAGAGTTCAAGAGCAGAGCAGCTAACGCTCCACCCCCAGCTCCCCCTCCCACCTCCCCCCCCCCCCCCCCCCCCCCGGACCCTGAAGCTTCTGGGGACTGAACTTCGGGCGAACACGCCCACAGTGGGAGGGCGTTGGGGCAGATCACGTTCATTATGGGCAGATATTTTTTAATATGAAAAGAATACATACTGGTGGTAATTTTTTTTTTTTTTAATCAAAACAGCTAACTGTTGAACTTGGGTGATGAGCACATGGAGGAGGGGTCATGTGGCATTCCTCCTCCCTGTGTACGTTGGACATTTTCCATGACAAAAGGGATCTTAAGAAAGAGTGTCCATCCCTCCCCATGGCCTCTATCCCTCAGGCCTCCAAGTCCACTCTCCAGAGTTAGTAATAATGATTTCGTCTGCGTCCTTCCAAACAAGCACATGCATGCATGCATGCACAGAACATATATGTAATTGTCTTAGCTCTCACCTTAGGACATGCTTAGAGAGAAGAACAGGGGGAGGGGGAGAGAAACGTCGATGTGGGAGAGGACAGGGCAGCACGTCTTCCTGTGTTTCCTGGTCGTTCCTCTCTCCCGCCCTCGTGGTTAATGTCACCCGCTGCCCCTCTGTGAAGGGCTCCCTCTGGCTCCGGCGTGGGGGCAGCCTCAGGAGGGCCTCCGGGGGAGGCGGGCGCTGATGCAAGACCTGAAGGGTGAGGAGGAGACTTTCACTGTTGGGTGTTGGTTGACCTTGTTCTCTAGGTTCCACAGGGAAGTAAAACCACATGGCCCCTGTCTTTCTCTGTCTGACTTACCTCACTCGGTTTAATACCCTGCGGCCCATCCAGGGTGTCCTAATGGTAAGATTTCACTTCTTTCTACGGCTGAGAGTCTGCCGGGTGGAAATGTGCCATCGGTATTGTACCCCCTCATCTGGTGGCGGGCACGTGCTTCCGTATCGTGGCTGCGGTCCATGACCTGCAGTGAACACGGGTTCCCCACTGCCCCCATCCCACAGCCCCTCTGTCTGTCCACGTGGTGACCGCCACTCGGTGTGAGAAAAGGTTGGAAAGCATGATCCTCACAACCATCGTAGAGGATGGTTCCTGTCTCAGAGGAAGAAACCCGGGCCTGCAGCAGATCTGGGTTGGAGGCTGCCTCGTCCACCCAATTCGTGCCACAGCGCCCGGTGCTTAAGCGAGCGTTCAACCCAGGCAGGTTCTGAATCCGTTCACGCCAACCCACTGAAGCAAGCGCTTGCCGAATTCTGCATGAGAACGTTCACAGCTTTGGGGCCCGGCGTCATATCACTGTTGGTAAATTCTCCAGAAGCTTAGCAAGAACGCTGACCCAGAAGTCTGCCCACGGGTCTCATGAGTAGCTGGTGTGAGGCCCCTTTTCCGGGAAGCAGCAATCGAGAGGGCTCCCTAAGCGGCCGTCAGTCACACCCAACGCCGCATTCCTCCCGGGTGTCCGTTGCCCATCATGCCCCAGGGGCTGGGACTTCTCCCCCCAAAACTCCCACTTCCTGAGCTTCTGCAAGACCCTCCGGCTTGGCTCCAGCGTTGTTCTCAGCTGCGATGTCTCCGTGGCTCCCGCTGAGGCCCAACGGACCTTCTGTCAGGGTTTCAGAACGGCAGCCAAGAAACGGAGCTCCGTCGGCTCCTGTGAGATCCGTCTGTGACAATACCTTGTTTTTTCCCGTCGTTGCATAATGCTCTGCTGCTGATAGACACCTGGGCTCCTTTAAGTCTTCGGTTATCCCGAATAAAGCCGCTGTGGGCATCCTTGTATGTCTGAGGTGGCCACACTTCTCTTGGGTGCAGGCCTGGAAGTGTGGGAGGATGGAGTTGGCTTTTTGGAACCGGGAGCCCGTGGAAGAGGTGGTGGTAGAGGAGAAAAAAGGGCCCTTGGGTTGCCATCTATTGCGGAGCTTGACTTTCTCGGGGAGTATTTATAGCTAGAGTTGCACAACGCGAACAGATGCGCTTCCAGGTAAAGGCTCCAGGAGCCAGCGGGTCACGTCAGAACGCCCTTGAGCTGCGTCATGCATGCGCGTGGATGTGGGCCGCTGGGAATTACCGAACTGGTTAATTGGAGCATCTCAGAAACACTGGTCTTGAAAAAGCCTTGGAACGATGAGAATGCTCTGATTAGACCTGACCAGAAGACCTTTGTACAGCACAGAGCCACTTCAGGACCACGGGATCCCTGTGAGTGGCCTCTACCCCGGGGGAGTAGCTGGTGCTCTCGTCCACGTTGCCTTCTCCGGGGGCCCCCGTGGGGTCTGGGGCTTCCACTCGGGAGCCATCGGTGAGAATGGAAGTGTTTTTTTCCTTATTATTTCAGCCGCAGCACCCACCTCCAAACGAAATGTCTTCTCCCTCTGAGGGTTTTTCCTCGGTTTGAGTTCAAGCCTTTGTGCTGGGAAGGGAGCCGGTGCCAAGTCCACGCTAATAATTAAATTATGCCTGTCCCCTGGGGAAGCTGGAGTCTGATCAACTTCCTCCACTCGGTAGATGTGTTTTCTCTTTCCCGCGAACACTCCCCTGCCCTCCCTGCTCTCCCAAAGCCACCACACATGGGACTGCCCCCCCCCCCCCCCGTCCCCGGCCTCCTCCTGCAAGTCGCCTCGCTTTCTATAAAATCCCTCTGAGGACCCAGGCCTCCGACCGCCTCCTCGCACCCCGTTGGCGTGAGATCCGTGGCACAGAGGTTATCTCGGGGTTTCGCCTAGACTTTCAAACAAAAGCATCCTGGGAACAGTTCCAGGCTTTTTTTTTATTAACTGGGGCGTTCTGGAAATGAGGTCCGCTTTGGCCGGCCCTCCCCGAATTACGGTTCTCATCACCGGCTGTCCGCGCCAGGGCGTGCTGCGGGGTTTCTGCTCAGCCCGGACGCGGCAGCTGGGATTCTCATAAACGTGTTCATTCCGAGGCCACCGCACAAACCTTCGGTGAGATTGTTTTGTTTTGTTTTGTTTTTTTAAATAAATAAATGAGGGAGTCCGTGTAAGACCTCCGGCGAAAAGCAATCTTCTACGGAGTCCCTGTTCCAGCGTGTGGCCCGCAAGCACTTCCTTCTGATGGCCTTAGCCTCTGTTGGTCTCAGTGAACTTTGTTTCAGGGGAACTTGAGTCAGAAGGGGCTACCTTAGACACGGTGCAGGAAGCTAGCTGCTCCTGGACTGACAAACCTGTCCGTGTGCTGGAGCCTACGAGGGTCGTCACCGATCCAGACCACTCAGTGCCACGTGGTCACCTGAGAGGCACCAGCCAATGGAGTCCAGCCAGCATGTGGAGGGCCAGCTCCACCGGCCGAGGGGGCGGGACTCGCTCCGTGCTAAGTAGCCTTTTGCAGGCCTTGCCTCTGAAGGGAAGGAAGGAACCAACATCCACCCAGCGCCACGTGCCAGCCACTCTGCAAACATGTTACGTGGTTGACCGAAAAGTCTCCATGGCAGGGGACAGGGGGGCGAAATAACTTCACAACAAGAGTGGGGAATTCCTTCTCCTCCCTCCTTCAGTGCTCCCCCCCCTCTCCCGCCCCCCGGGTGTTACAGATTTTATAGATCCTTGTCCGGTGGGAGGGAAGTTTGTGTAGGGATGACTGGAAGGGGTTGAGCAGCCGGGTTAGAAGACTTCCCCGTCTTGAATAATTATTGGTTCGACTCCCGAGTGTATAGTCTCCATCGCTGCTTCCTGCACTCTCAGCCTTGCCCCGTCTCTGTCTTATTAAGTATTTAAAGCAGCTTATTAATAATTGACTTGTCTGCTCCTACACGGCTCTGTGGCCGCTGCCCTCGGGGATGGAGTGTTTCCCTTGAACGCTTCCTGGGTACGGCTCCCTCCTGCTGGCCCCCGTCCTGCTGGGCTGCGGCTCTGGCTCTTCCAGCAAGTCCTTGGCAGAGCTCTTGTTTGGCTGCGGATTTCATGCCTACTGGCTCTTGCTGATTCCTCCCTCGCATCATCTTGACCCCGGTCAGCTCTGGGCGTGTTCCACCGCCAGCTGCTGCCACTCCGCTTGGATTTCCGGCCTTGTGTAACCCACGCTGGAGCGGACGCCAGGACATGTGGGCCGAGGGGCACAGGGTCACCGCGTCTACTCCCCCTCCATGCAGTCAAACCAGGTAGATCGCACCAACCAAACCCCACGAGCAGGATGGCCTCCCGGTGGCGGCCGTCGGTTCTTTCCCCCCGTTCCGAGTGCGGCCACACCTCACCACCTGGAGCCTGGGCTGGCCCCTGCCCGGGTCAGCCCGTAAACATGGTGGAAACCACCTTGTGTGAGTTTTAGGCGTGGCCTGAGCGAGGACTGGACACTTCCACTCCCTGCCTGCCTCCTGGTGCCCTGACTCCATGCCGGGGTCTGACGCCTCGGCTGGAGAGGCCGCCGGCGTGGAGGGGCTCCCAGGAGGCTGACGAGGCGTCCTGGCCACTCCCCCGGGGGAGCCTTCCGCTGGCCTCAGGGAAAGAGAACACTCAAAGGATGTAAGTGAATTGTCCAGGATTAAATCACAGTCTCTCTTTCTCTCCATATATATATATAGATAGGTAGATGGATAGGTAGATGGATGGATGGATAGATAGATAGATAGATAGATAGATAGATAGATAGATATAGATGATATAGATATAGATAGAGATAGAGATAGATACTGAGTGGCCAGATTATTATGATCTCTGAATGCATAATAATCTGACCACTTAGTGTATATCCTATATAATAAAAGGTTAATCTGCAAATTGTCCCCTTCACCAGGAGTTCGACCAGCAGGCAGGCCGGCCAACTGTCCATGACTCCTCCCACTGGTCAAGCTGGCCGGACCCCACCCATGCATGAATTCATACACACACACACACACTGAGTGGCCAGATTATTATGCATTCAGAGATCATCATAATCTGGCCACTCCGTGTGTGGAGGAAGAGAGAGATGGCGAGAGATGGAAACATTAATAATCAATGACGATAGATACCCATTGGTCGCTGCCTCCTGCACGCCCCCCACTGGGGATCAAGTCCCAACTCTGGCCTGTGCCCTCACCGGGAATCGAACTGGGACCTCCTGTTCACAGGTCGATGCTCATCCTCGGAGCCACCCCCACCTGGGCAATCGGAATCAGTATTTAAACACGAGGTTCGGTTGGACGGACAGAGAGCCGGGTGTGAGGAGGAGGAGGAACCAGCTCGGACGCTGACAGGAGCCTGCCGCTGACCCCACGCTGTTTGGACACCATCCCACCCTTCACCCTCCTCCTCGGTGACAGGAGGCGGGGCCGGGCCAGCACTGGCAGGCGGTGTCCCAGCCGCTGGAGGCTGTCGCCCGGCACCCTGTCTTCTCGGGGGTACACAGCTGAGCTGTTGGGCATGTCCTTTATCACATTCCCACCGATTCTGTCCGCCGAGCCGGCGGGAGAGCTGCTCGCGGCCTTTCCCAGGACGGGGCCGCCTGAGCAATGCCGCCTGCTGAACGAGAGATAAAGGGCCAGGCGGGGTCTCCGGGGAAGGCCGTGTTTATCCCACGAGGCTGCGGGGCTTTAGCCAGCATTCTTTCAGTTGCAACCCCGAGAGCTCAGCCCCCCACGATGCTCATTAAACAGGGAGCTGGCGATGCAGGAAGTGGACTGGGTGATTAAGGAGGCCGACCCGGGCTTCGCGTCTCACGAAGGGTCAGCTGGCTTCACGGAGAGAGCGCAGGCCGCCCGGTCCTGCCCCGCCCACTCCTGAACTCTGGCCAGACCGTCACCCGGGGGTGCACACCGAGTGTAGCCCTCGGGACAGCCCAGTTACAAGTAAAAGTTAGAGCTCAGAGGACACAAAACAGGCAAACCGCTCAGCACCAGGCCAGGAGCATAGGACGCCCACTCCATGCTGAGCATGACTTCCCGTCGTTTTCATGGACGAGAGGGCCGGCCTGCGTAGCCAGCTGCCTCTCAGCCCCGCCCCCGCCCACAGGTCGTTCCGGAAGGTATTTCCGGAAGGTTGTTCCGCAGGCCGGTCTAATTAGCATATTAGCTCTTTATTAAATAGGATGTGGCCAGAGGAAGCTCATTACCCTTGCACGTTGGTCCATGTTGTCCCAGGACACGGGGCTTAAAATACAGTGAGATGTGAGGTGCGACGGGAAATGGGTCACAAAAGCATTGAACGGGGCCCAGTGCGGAGTGAGACCGGCTCCCGTCCTGCTCCCGCCCCCCTCGGCACCCCCACTCCCCGTCCCCTGGGGAAACGGGGCTTCTTCTGCACTTACTCGCATTCTCATGGCCCATAACTGCTGCAGTCACTTTTTTTCTTTTTTTCACTTTGAGTTCACCTGAACCTAGTGAGCACTCACACCCTGACTCCAGAGTGCGGCCCCCGACCCTGGTCTGTGGTTCTGTCCGTGTCTGTGTCTGTGGTCATGTCTGTAACATGTGGTGTGTTATGTCTGTGAGCACTCACACCCTGACTCCAGAGTGCGGCCCCCGACCCTGATCTGTGGTTATGTCCGTGTCTGTGTCTGTGGTTATGTCTGTAACATGTGGTGTGCTATGTCTGTGAGCACTCACACCCTGACTCCAGAATGCGGCCCCTAAACCCTGATCTGTGGTTCTGTCCGTGTCTGTGTCTGTAACATGTGGTGTGTTATGTCTGTGATATGTGCTGTGCTATGTCTGTAATATGTGCTGTGCTATGTCTATAATATGTGCTGTGCTATGTCTGTATCTGTGCTGTCCTATGTCTGTAACATGTGCTGTGGTTATGTCTGTAACATGTGCTGTGGTT
Organism: Antrozous pallidus; assembly: GCA_027563665.1. Classification (NCBI taxonomy): domain Eukaryota; kingdom Metazoa; phylum Chordata; class Mammalia; order Chiroptera; family Vespertilionidae; genus Antrozous; species Antrozous pallidus. The sequence continues at coordinate 2,435,266 of CM050527.1, read as the reverse complement.
ATGTCTGTAATAGGTGCTGTGCTATGTCTGTATCTGTGCTGTGGTTATGTCTGTGCTGTCCTATGTCTGTAATATGTGCTGTGCTATGTCTGTAATATGTGCTGTGCTATGTCTGTAATATGTGCTGTGCTATGTCTATAATATGTGCTGTGCTATGTCTGTATCTGTGCTGTGGTTATGTCTGTGCTGTGCTATATCTGTAATATGTGCTGTGGTTACGTCTGTTTATCTGACGTGCCAGCGTCCCTGAGTAGCTCTGTAAGGCGATAGTCTTGGCTGCCAAGTGCAACGGGGTTTCAGGGCTTGTCAGGAGCCGCGTTCCGGTCAGGTGAGCATGAGCAGAGCCTCGCTCAGCCTGTGGGCAGGGAGCGGGGGAACGAAGACCTGTCACCCTGTCGTGATTTCCCCACAAAGCCGTCAGGGAGGCAGTGTCGCTCAGAGGTCCCTGCCGTTGCCTGAGCGACGTCGGTGTCACCAGCTGCCTGGCACCCTCCCTCTGGTGCCGAAACTCCCCTTTCCTCCCCGTCGGAGGTGCCCCCCCGCTCCTCGGCGGGAGCCAGACCAGAGTTCGTTCAAACTCGGTGGGACTCAGTGGCGCCCACCCTCTGCGCTTGGACTCTCCGCCCTCCAACGCTGACGGCGCGAACGCGGTGGATTTCAGTTTCCTCTCATACTTTATTAACGCTTTCCGGATTGTTCTAATTGGGCTTTTTCAAGGCTGTGGAAAAATGTTCTACGTGACCCTCCTTTTCCCCTTTCCTGCTGGCATTTCCTTTCTCTTCCTCGGTCACGTTTCTCCCAACTCCCCACAATGCGACCCTCCCAGCGCACCTTGGCCTCCGTCTGCCAGCAGGTGGGAGGCGTCAGACCGGGACCCCTGGAGGCCACAGCAAAACACCCCAAACTCCCATTCGCCTGCTCCCTACAGCAGGGGTCGTCAAACCGTAGCTCGAGAGCCACATGCGGCTCTCTGGCCCCTGGAGTGCGGCTCTTCCACAAAATACCACGGCCCGGGCGAGTCTATGTGGAAGAAGTGGCGTTAGAAGTTTTAAGTGTAAAAATGTGGCTCTCCAACTGAACAATAAAGATTAAAAATAAATAAATGAATGAATGAATGAATGAATGAATGAATAAATGAATAAATAAATAAAAATGTTGGCTCTCCAAAGAAATGTCCATCGTTGTGCTGTTGCTATCTGGCTCCGTGGACTCATGAGCTTGCCGGCCGCTGCCCTGGAAGGATTTCTCGAGGCCCGTGGGATTGTTTGCGCGGCAGCTGTTGGCACCAGCGGCCGTAAACAGAACAGAGTTTTTCCCAGAGCGGGGAGCATGCCGTCCCTCCGGTTAACGCACAAACAGAAACCTCGTAATCTGGGCAGATAAGGCCGATGCAGGCCTCGCTCGAGGCCGGCGCGAGGGAAGCGGGGCACTTCACAGGCTAAGTCCCGGACCCGCAAAGGCCCCGCAGCGCACGCATGTTTGGGATTCTGACATGGGAGAGTCTGCTCTGATTGGGGTGGGGTGTGAGCCGCGGGAGTGGGGCGATCACACAGAGGAATGCGCTCTCCCTCCCCCCCCCCGGGGTCAGCCCTCGGGGTCAGCCGCCAGCTGCAGTCCCGGCCCCGAAAACCCCACTGAGTGCCGAAGCCACACGCGGGGACAAAGCGCAGGCGCCGTGCGGGGGGCCCGCACCCAGGGCGCCGGCTGAAATGCCATTCCGGGCCCGGAGATTGGGGATCGGGGCCCAAGAATGCGCAGGCGATGCGGATGTGGCACGTCTGGGGTTGGCACTTGGTGAGAAAGCGGAGCCAGGCGCCCTGCAGCACGCTGTCTCCAGCCCTCCCTGGCCAAGGGGGTGAGCGAGTCCTTCCGGCCTCAGTTGGCCCCTCTGTGCGATAGGGGAATGGCCGCCCCTGCCTCCCGGCCGGCCTGAAGACTAACAAAAGCCATCCAAGGCCCTCGGCAGTAAATGCCTGCTGTTGTTTTAAATATATATATATATGTTATTGATTTTTACAGAGAGGAAGGGAGAGGGATAGAAAGCTAGAAACATCAGTCAGCTGCCTCCTGCACACCCCCCACTGGGGATGTGCCCGCAACCAAGGTACACGCCCTTGACCGGAATCGAACCCGGGACCCCTCAGTCCGCAGGCCGACGCTCTGTCCACCGAGCCACATGGGTTTCGGCCCCGCTGATGTTTCGAATGCTCACGGTGTCCTGGTATTTTCCTCTCACCTCCCTGATTTACAGTCGAGGACCCTGAGGCCGGGAGAGGGAGGGACTGACTCTCCCCGGGTCCCAGAGCTGATGGCGAGTGAAGCCGGGCGAGACCCCGGGCTCCCGGGCTCCCCAGGGACACGGGACCCCGGGCCGCCCTGCGGGACTGAACACTGCCTGTGGGGCTCAAACCCGGGGCCTTCACGCAGGAGCTGAGAACAGAAACAGCCTCCCGGGGCACAGCACCCCCCCCCACGCTGACCACCTGACCGCCCCCACGCCCGCCCCCTCCCGCCGGGCGCACGGTTACGGCTGTCGGACCCTACGGGAACGCGATGTCCTCGGCCGTGCAAGGGGAAACCAAGGTCACGCTGCGCGAGGAAACTGTCAAGCCCTCTCCCTGAGGGCTGGCCCCGCGGCTGCTGGCGGACGCTGTTGACACTGGAGCCATCCCCGACCCACCGGATCCGGAGGGCAGCTATTTGCAGGGCGGCCGGCCTCTGGCCTGCTGGGGGGACGGGGGACGGGGGGTGGGGGGCGGGGAGGACGCCTGTGCTTCAGCTTCCATAAAATGCACAGCTCTGCATTTTTTTTAGAATCACACAGAGACCTTCTTTCCCCCCGCCCGCTAGGATGCAGTGCGCTTTTCAGTGAAGCTGCTGAGAAAGGCGATGCATCCGGCCTCGCCTTCGTGCGTGCCTGCCCTGGAAACCCAGGGATAAATGGGTTCCTGCCTCGGAATCCGCCTTCAAGCAGGGGCACCCTGGGCTGGGAGCAGTGGTCGGGCAGTGGGCAGGGCGGGAGTGCCACCTAGCTGCCCTCCCAGGGGACACCGCTCTTGGCTGGACGATCTCCACGCCCCCCAGGAACCAGGTCGGGTCCAACACCCCGTGGGGCTGATGAGACAGAAACGGGACGAAGAGGCCAGCATCTCTCTCCCGATCCCTGCGAAGAGCGTGCGGGTCGGAGGTGGACGGAGCTGGGTGGGGGGGGATCCTGCGAATCGGGGCTCAGCACCCCCGGCCGGCCCCACGCCACCCCCTGCCACACATACAAACTCAACATGGATTAGAGATGACCGAAGAAGGCCTGAAGCCGGAACACTCCCTGACGTTGATCTTGGCAATGGTGTTTTTGGACTTGAAACCAAAAGCTCAGGCCACAGAAAGAACAAACCAGAGGGGTTGTGTTAAAACTGCAAAGCTTCTGCCCAGCGAAGACAACAGCCGGCAAAATCAAGAGGCAGCCCGGGAAACGAAAACCCTATTTGCAGACCAAGGATGGCCTAAAGCGTTCCTGCCCAAACGGACCCGTGTGTAGAATGATCCCAGGTGCAGTCTGAGGAGCGTGAGGCCCCCAGAAGAGGAGGGGGCCGCTCTGAATGAGGCCGGGCAGGGGCCGGGGTGTGAACACGGGGTGTAAGGCCAGGAAAGGGGATGCCCGACGGCAGCCGTTTTCTACCTTTCCCAGCTCCCGGCACCGTAAACTCGTTCCCGAAAGCCTGCGGCACACCAGAAAGGTTACGTTTTTTGCCGGCCTGACAAAACGATAGGTATCGTGTTTATTGGTTTACAAAAATAACAATAGTGATTGCCTACCCATTTTACTCCACATGACTTTTTTTTTTTTTTAAACTCGGATGCTTATACTTGTATATCAGGATTTCTGGCACCAAGAGTTAACCAATCAGATGCAACCTTCATGTGCAATGTGACTGATAAGATGCAACTCTGTGTGACCGGCAGGTGATGGCTCAAGACGAGGCATTCCCACCGGACGGCTATTGTTGTGTTGGCTGCTGTCATTTTTTATTTGACAATTTAAGAAAAAAGAGGCCGGTGCCCCTGACTAAATAGTCAGGTGGTGCCTGTTTTAAAAACTCTGTGGCACAGGTTGAAAATCACTGCCCTAGAGAATGAAAATATTTTAGAAGTAATCCTATTAGCTGCAAGTTTTTAATATTGCCTACAGCTTTTGTGATATTATACTATGTTAATACAGTTTTGGTAATGTTATAGTAAAATATTATTTCTTGAAATATTAATGTTTATTGCGTGTAACATTATTTAAAATCTTTTTTCTTGAGGGGGAAAAAAAGAAAGAAAATCACTGCCATAGAGGCATGGTCGCAAACTGCGGCTCGCGAGCCACATGCGGCTCTTTAGCCCCTTGAGTGTGGCTCTTCTATAAAATACGGCGACCTGGGTGAGTCTCTTTTGAAGAAGTGGCGTTAGAAGAAGTTTAAGTTTAAAAAATTTGGCTCCCAAAAGAAATTTCAATCGTTGTGCTGTTGATATTTGGCTCTGTGGACGAATGAGTTTGCCGACTGCTGGCCTAGGGGGAAGAGGACAGAGAAAGAGAGAAGAGGTCTGAGACCAATGACCTCTGCGGGGAGGTTGATTAGAGGTGAGCCCATCAGGGAATATGAGGTGCTCTGGACAGGAAGACAGGAATGCCATAACCACGAGGCAGGCCCTTCAAGCCAAGGGAGGGTTTTCGGAAGAAAGCTGTCACTGTGCCCGACGCTGCTGAGACATCACACAGCTGGGGAAAGTCCACTCAGCTCGGCCACTTGATGCTGGGGCCTCCAGGAAGCTCTCAGCCCTCACAGACACCCCCCTTCCCTACACCAGCCCGGGATGGATGAAAGTCTGCACTTAACTCTTCATTCCTTTGTTTAATTACATCCACAGTCCCATGAGGGAAATACCAAATTAAGTCATTTCTACCCTCTGGAGGGAATAAGCTTTGGATCCTGGAGATCTGTAATGAAGAGGAAGAGGAGGGAGGGGGGATTGTGGGGTACTGAGGGAAGAGAGGGGATGTCAGAGAGGAGGGCGGACATGTTGGGAGACACCGAGCAGCAACGTATCTCCCACATTTGCCCGGGGCCAGCTCGCTGCACTGAGTCACGTCTGTGCGAGCTGGTATTCTGGCTGACACTTGATTTCATAAATGCACATGAATCTCCCTCACATCCCCTCAGGGTATTCGCACATGGTCTCTATATGTGACACATCATCGATAATGGAATTTTGACACACTCTTCATGGCTGTTACATCACCATCGTCCCTGAGGATGTATTAGAGACATAATTAGGGATAAACTCTCATGCTCATCTAAACACCACATGACAGCAGTTTTCACCAGTGTGCCCTGGCATGCTGGTGCGCCGCAAGAATTTTTAGAACATGCAATGCTCGACTGGTTAGTCAGGGCTCCGACCGCTTCCCCTTTAGAATGTCAAGTAAAAAATGACAATAGCCAACACAACAAAGGCTGTCCCGTATGAGTAAATCAAAATTGTACCTATTTTTTTGTTAGATCAGCAAAAATATATATATATTTTGGTGTGCTGCAGAAGTTCAGTGATTAGTTTATATGCACCATGAGGTGACCAAGGTTGAACATCACTGCCACATGGTGCTACTATTTGACTAATGGAGATGCGGTGAATGAGATAGACTTGCCCTTGACTAGCATCTTTAGACCACCCACACCCAACTAGACCAAACCACAGCCAAACTAGACCCACCCACACCAGCTAGACCAACCCACACCCAACTACACCAACCCGCACCCAGCTAGACCAACCCACAGCTGCTGGAAGCCAATCAGTGTTTTAATAATAGAAAACTGTGGACAGGGAGTTTGGAGGGCTGGTCAACCTTGATTGCTCTGAAGGGCCGGCGCTGGTTACTGGGACATTGATGGTTGAAGCAGCCCCCACCTGTTAGTCCTAAGAAGATCTACTGATTGACTTTTACTGGTGTTTCTGGTCTGGGGGAATACAGCCATATCTTATGATTTTAATCTTAATAAAAGGAGTGGTGAAGCCAGAGCGAGAGAGAGTTCTGCCACTAGAGCTGAACTAACCGCCTGGCCCCCATTTTCCAAATTCATATTTTCCCGAGTCTCTTTATTCATTTGCGTGTGGCCTTCTCCAGAAACCTGAACTCTGAACCGGGGACCCTGAATCATGCGGGACGTGAAAGGGATTCTCACACACAGCCAAACTAGACCCATCCACACTGAACTAGACCAACCCACACCCAACTAGACCAACCCATAGCCAAGCTAAACCAACCCACACCCAACTAGACCAACCCACACCCAACTAGACCAACCCAAAGCCAAGCTAGACCAACCCACACCCAACTAGACCAATCCACACACAAGACCAACCCACGTCCAACTGGACCGAACCAAACCACTAGACCCACCCACAACCCTGAAGAGGTTCCATTTGTCAGAGAGAGGCCCCCTCCTGGCTGGGCTCTGGTGAACATGGATTCTAGCTGGCATGCTTGAGTGGAACCCATCGGTGCCCACTTCTTTATAGACTCTTAATTCTTCTTTGTTGGTCTTTCCAGATCCTGAGGGGAGAGAAAAACTGACAAAATCATCCATCTTTAATGTCAACTGTTTCCACGGTGAATGAGTGCCAACGACCTGATGGGGGGTAGAAATACCATTCATCAAAGTGCTTAATTCTCTAAAAACCCTGCTTCCACATCAGCATGTTCCGAGGAGCAAAACAAAGGAAGTCAGCATCCTCCCCGCGACTTGTGGTTAGAAAAATAATGATGTTATGTAACAAATGTCCCTTCACCATAGGAAATGCTACTCAGAAGAAGGCACAGTGAACAAACTAACGGGGTAACGAATGCAGGCAAAAGGCACACACCATATGCTGATTCCCGATAGGTCGAGCTAGGTGTATCACTAGGGAATGTGACTCCTTCCAGACTCAGAGCAGGGCATGAGCCTGGGACAGGGGCTAGGAACTCAGGAAAAGCTACAGGGGCACAAACAAAGAGACCTTGGCCCCTGGGTAACGGGTGACCATGTTCTCCACACGTGTCCTTGTGGCGTCTAATCGGAAGTCCCAGCCAGTGATTCTCGAATCGCTTATCTGAGGATGAAATTTCCCTGACGGAGCAAAAAGGAGGCAGTTATGGTCTCCGTTAGGAGGTGTTTTTGAAAAGCAAGCATTTCCCCTCTTCGGATCAACCCCCTTCGAAGGTTAGCATTCCTGGAGAGCCGCCAAATGGTCCAGAGAGACTCTGTCTCCGGAGACTAAACAGCAACAAGACAGAGAAAATTCAACAACGTTGCTTAAAAACCAACCCATCAAACAACCACAAAAATCCAGTTTCATGTGGAGGCCAAAGGATTGCCATGGAGAGTGGCGGGGACCTGAGACAGCCGAGTCCCTGGGGCCACGGGGCTGCACTAGGTCAGAGCCAGGACTGGGGTTGCATTTCAGGCACTGTGCCAGGCAGAGGGCTCTCCTTGTAAAAATTCATCAGGGGCATTTTCTTTTTCTTTTTAAAAAAATATACTTTATTGATTTTTTTACAGAGAGGAAGGGAGAGGGATAGAGAGCTAGAAACATCAATGTGAGAGAAACTTCAGTCAGCTGCCTCTTGCACACCCCCTACTGGGGATGTGCCCTCAACCAAGGTACATGCCCTTGACCAGAATTGAACCCTGGACTTTTCAGTCTCAGGCCGATGCTCTATCCACTGAGCCAAACCAGTTTTGGCCATCAGGGGCATTTTCTACGCCAGCCCTGGGTTGCTCTAGACTGCCCGGACCATGGTCTGCAGCAGCTGTCGGCTGGGTCTGTCCCAGGTGCTTTGGGAAGACTCCACAACCAGACTGAGAACGTGTGTCTCGCCCACGACTTTCTCCACGTTCTTCTCCCTTCGCCATTTCCACCGCCTCCCGCTGGAAAAATGGGGGCATCGTCTGGAATTATCACTTGTCCCTAATACTTTGAATCAGCAACATGAGAAGAGTGCAGGACCTAGCCTCCCACCCCTGACACTTACGGATTGCTTGATCTCAGGTCCAAGTTCATGAACTTCTCAGAGCTCTGCTCCCCAACCTGTGAACTGGGTCTACAAATACGGACCACACGGCATTGCTGTGAGGGTGACAGAGGTGACACAGACGAGTTCCTGCCACCCTGACAGCACTTGGTGAGCTCTGTCAACATGGGCTCCTCTCTGCCCCCTACACTGTGCTCGCCGCGACCACAAATGACCTTCCTTGTCCTACTCATTCCAGAGTGTGTGTGTTTCCCCACCTACAAAGGCCCTTCGGGTCCTCCTGGTCTTCTCGACTCCTCGGGACTCGCCCCTGTGCTAGGCTTCTCACTTCCCGACCTTATGATTTCCCACACCAGCCTCCTTCAGTCCAGTTTACAGAGGGTCACGGACTCAGAAATGCTATCACTCGCCCAGGACTCCCCAGATGGTAAGGACCCTAATGGATATATTTCTATGTGGAATTATGGGGAGGCGATGGGTTTTGTCTGGGGCCCCCAGCAATCCGTGCTTTTGATCACTCCTCTATTTTGCCAGTCACCATCCACACATGACAAAAACAACTGAAAACCCACTAACAATTTGGTCAACTTATCCAATGCCCATTTTCTTCTAAAGAATAAAAATAAACTATAAAAGCAACTCCCTGGCCCAGCAAGTGTGGCTCAGTGGTTGAGCATCGACCTATGAACCAAGAGGTCACTGTTGGATTCCCGGCCAGGGCACAGGCCTGAGATGTGGGCGTGCAGGAGGCAGCCAAGCAATAATTCTCTCCGGGACCCTAACCAGTGTGGCTCAGTGGATAGAGCGTCGGCCTGTGGACTCAAGGGTCCCAGGTTCGATTCCGGTCAGGGGCATGTACCTTGGTTGCAGGCACATCCCCAGTGGGGATTGTGCAGGAGGCAGCTGATGGATGTTTCTCTCTCATCGATGTTTCTGACTTTCTATCCCCCTCCCTTCCTCTCTGTGAAAAATCAATAAAATAGGTATATAAAAATAATAATTCTTTCTCATCATTCCTATCTCTCTTTCCTTCTCCCTTCCTCTCTAAAATCAATTTTAAAAAAAATATTTTCTTTTAAGAAAAGCAACTCCCTGGAACCCGTGAGCCCTCTCTGTTGGCTGAAGTTCAAAACCCCATGGTCACCCTTAGTCTCATTCCAGCATGCGTGGCCCTTCACCCACTGGACAGAGGCTTGTCCGGAGAGATGTTATTTTAAAGGCCAAACTCTGCGCTCAGCAGTCTCGCCCTGGAGTCGGGAACAGTCTGTTTTCCACCGAGGTCCCCTGGGCTTCTCCAGCCAAACAAACTCGGGCTCAGCCTCACACCCTCCCCCTCTGGCGGGCGGGAGCCCAGAACCAGACATCAGGCAGCCCTCCCCCATCTCTCTGCACAGGAATCTCTCCCAAGGATCTGCATTTCAAGTCCCTGATTTACTCAAGAGGGAGACGCTTAATGAGGTCCCACTGGTCTTTAGCATCTTTTCTCTCCTGCTAACCAGAGGCAACAGGGCTCACGTGGCATGAGGCAGCCAGGAGCCGGGGCCTAGGAAGGGGTGGCGTGAGGAGGCGGGCGAGCTATCTTTATTCACTCTACCATTTGATTCTACCTTTCAGCCGCATCAAGATCACCCACATCCTTCCACTCCCACCGTTTTACCTGCATATCTGAATCTCAAACAGATGCTGATGTTCCAGACCAGTATTTTGCACCCTGGGTCCCAGTCCAGGGGAAATTTGCCCCAAACATCAACCATGTGTTTAGGAAGATAACCTATTTCTACGAGTCACCTCTGAATTTAACTCCTGGAACCGTGGTCAGGCAACCTGCAGCTCATGAGCCACGTGCGGCTCTTTGGCCCCTTGAGTGTGGCTCTTCCACAAAATCCCACGGCCTTGGCGAGTGTATTTTGAAGAAGTAGCATTATAAGAAGTTTAAGTTTAAAAAATGTGGCTCTCAAAAGAAATTTCAATCGTTGTCCTGTTGATATTGGGCTCTGCTGGCTAATGAGTTTGCCGACCGCTGCCCTGGACCAATACGCAGGTTTTAAGGTGCAGAAATTCTGCTGTAAGAAAAATCCAAACTAGGAAGCTGGCCCCAGTGCGGGACACTCAGAGAGTGAGCCTAGGGCTGGCCACCGAATTTCCTCCATGTTGTCGAGGTGAGGTTTGTAATTACACAAGTGAACCCCCATGTAGGCTCGGACAGAGAGTAGTTAACTGATGGATCATGGATCCCCGATGGGCTATCAAGAGACTCAGGGCAGCCATTGAGTTCGGTGGTCAAGGCCATTTCTCTGAACCCATCCGAATACCCCGGGAGCTCCTGGAGTTATCAGTGCTCTACGTGATGGCCAGCTTCAGGACGTGGCTTTGCCACCAGGGTGCAGTGCAGGCCCCGGGAGCCATTCTGCCAATACGGACTTGAAGATGAAAACAAAAGGACTGTGGAAACGCGAAGTGTTTATTGAAAGTGGAAACTCGATTTGAAATGTTAGCTCTGTCCTTAATCGCTTTGCAGTTCCGTTTCTCGGGGAAAACAGCGATTTGAGAGAGAGGGACCGGGACGCTTGCAGCTGACACGGCTCCTCCCGGGCAGATTTCACGGAGAAAAGTCGCCTCTCGCAGGAACCGGGCCTCGGTCTCGGTCTCCGATGGAAGTCAAGGGAGATGTGGGAGCACGACCCTCACCCGGGCTTTGTGGTCCTATTGCCTGGACGGCACCCGGAACAATTTCCCTCCCCTCCACCCAGCTCCCTGTTTGAATCCCCGTCACCTCTGGGTCATCCTTCAGGTCCTGATGTCACTTCCTTAGAAAGACCTGTCCTGCCCTGACCGGTTTGGCCCAGTGGATACAGCAGACTGAAGGGTCCCAGGTTCGATTCCAGTCAAGGGCATGTACCTTGGTTGCAGGCACATCCCCAGTAAGGGGTGTGCAGGAGGCAGCTGATCGATGTTTCTCTCTCACCGATGTTTCTAACTCTCTATCCCTCTCCCTCTCTGTAAAAAAAAAAAAAAAAAAAAAAAATTAATAAAATGTATTTAAAAAAGAAAGACCTGTCCTGTCCCCTGTGGGGGCCCTGAGCAGAATACCCCGGCGGTGGAAGGCCCGGTCACCCTAGGGGTGCAGGCTGCAGGCGATGAAAGGGCAGTGTTACTTTAAAGCCCCCTTTGCCCTGCGCATGCGCAAGCAGTGACTTACAGTAGCACTATGGGTGCTGCGCATGCGCAAGCAGTGATTCAGCGGGCGCGCTATGCATGCTGCGCAGGCGCATCCTCCTAAACCTGCTTATGTTAATGTGGGCTGGGCGCCGCTGATTGGCCCGAGGCCCCTGCTGAGCGGGTATAAAGGGGCACCGACCAGCCAGCTGGTGCTCCTGCGTTCCTTGAAAGCGTGTCCCTCCTGCCTGTCCCTCCCGTGTTCTCCCCGCTTCCTGCACCCGCACCCCGCATCGGTCTAGCTCTCCGCTCAGGGCGTGCACGCGGGCTCTCGCCCCAGGCCCAGCCGGCAGGAAAGGGGCGCAGGCCTCTCCTGTCGTTCCTCTGGGCTCCTCCGGGCCCAGTCCTCTGGGCTCAGCCTCCCCCCGGGGCGGCCTCGGGCCTCAGCTTTCTGAGGAAGAAAGCTGGCCGCTGCTTCTGTGGGGAGGGAAGGGGGTTTCCGAGACCAAGCGTTCCTCCTTCCTTCTCCCTCCCCCAACCCCACCCCCACTCTGGGTGCAGAGAGCCTCTGGGCTGTTTCTGTAATGACCTGCGGGAAATGGCTGCAACCCCGAATGTAACAGGGACGCCTCCCTTGTCTCGGTGGGAGCGTGCCCCGGAGCAGAGCACGGTCTGGCCACCTGACACCAATGATGGGGGGGGGGGGGGGGGGTCGTCTGCTTTTAGCTGCAGCAAATCGCCCTCCTCTGCGCCCACGTCCTCACCTCTGCAGAGGAGGCTTCTGGTCTCACATCTTCCCGAAAGGAAGACTCACTTCTCTAGGGGGGAAGGAGGGAAGGGGGGGAGCGACTCTGAGACAACGTGTTTCTCCTTCCCTCTCCACCTTGCCTGGGGTTCAGAGGGCCTGGGGGCTGCTGTTTCTGTGATGAGCCTCGGGCCGCCTGGGTGGGGAATGGGGTGGGAATGTGACTGAGCCTGACCGGGGCCAGGCTGCCCCGCACCTGGTTCGTGAGAAACCCACATCGAAGTTAAGCTGTTGTTTCGACAACATCGCTCAAATGAGGGTGTCCTACCAAGAGGAGCTGGCGGCCCTCCCGGAAACTGGGGTTCATGCAGCACCCGAAGATGCTGGGGCGCCTCAAAGCTCGACCCTGAGGCCATCACCCCGAGAGTACGCCCGGGCTGGCCCCAGCCCGCAGCTAGGCCAATGCCCGGCAGGTAGTGGGGGGTGGCGGGGCCACCAGCGGCCAGCAGACCAGAAGTGGGTGCAGCTGAGCCCAGCCAGACCCCGCTGGCAGGCCTGGGCTGAGGGCTCCATCCCCAGGAAGGGGTGTGCAGGAGGCAGCCAATCCACGATTCTCTCTCATCATTGATGTTTCCATCTCTCCCTCTCTCAAATCTACACAAAACTTTTTTTAAATCTGATTTCCTCCCCCAGCCCAGCCGTTCCCCTCTTACGCTCAGAGTCGGACAGAATTGCTCTAGCGCCGTACCTCGTGGCCCTGACCCCAGGCACGCTGCCACCTTTTCTTTACTTTGTCTCTTCCTTTGTCTTTTTTTCCTGGGTTTGGGCTTCAGCCTTTACAACTTTTCATTGTGAGAAATGTCACAAGTGAAGAAAGCTGCACTGTGCCCCGTGTTCCCCCATCCCGCCCACATGTGACTGCTGCCTCCCCGCACCCTCTCACGGCCCCTCCTGCCTCCTCACCTGGGGGTCAGGCCGTGATTAACCCCCGTGGGCACCTGCCTAAGAGCTCCCGCAGCTGGGAGCCGCTAGGAGGGGGTTCCCGAAATCGTCCTAGGGGAGCATGGTATTGCCCTCAGACTCAGGAAACTGGGTCCCAATCGGGTCTCACGCTTTACAGGGCCTGCTCCCACCTCCCCTGGCCGCACTCCCCTCCATGGGGCAAGGAGGCCTAGAAAACACGCCCATCGGCAGGCACTGGGAGCCGGAACCTGGGCACTCCCTGCCCAGAGGCCTCCAGGCCCCTGCGGGCACGCTGAGCCCTGTGTGCCCTGCTGGGTGTGGGCAGCGGGCACAACGCTCGCTGGAGAGCTGGGTGTGGCAGAGCTGGGACCTGGGTACTGAGTCCACACACAGGTTCGGGGCCCCTCGAAGTGCTGAAAAGGCCCCCCTGGTTCCTGCTGACCAAGCCCTCCACCTGAAGCCCGCACTCACCTCTCCGCCCATAAGGATCGTTCAGTGTCTGAGAGCAAGGCATCAGTAGTGCTTCCCAATGTCCCCGAGTGTCCTTTGGGTCCCTGATTCCCCTGTCAAGGCAGCTCATGGGGCTGGGGAGTTGGGGGAGACGGCTGTCAGGGTCCCTGGGAGAAGGAGTAGCAGGTGCCGGTGAGGCAGGAGGCCGCCAGTTGCGTGGAGCAGAAGGAAGGGATTCACTGAGGACATTGCTGACAGCGCTCCACTGGTGCGCCGAGCTTCCCCACGGCCTCCTGGGTCCCAGAGCTAAAGGGGGCCCTCCCAGCTCCCCTCTCCCTCCGGATCCTCCCGAAAAGACAGTGCCTCCGTTAGAGAACGCTTCCTCCCTCTCTCTGAGCCATGGGCCACCTGCCTGACCTTGGCAATCTCCCCGTAGTGTGTGAAGCAAAAACCACACGCGGTGCCTCTCTACAAACCCGAATTCTCATCTGTGCACTTACTTCCTTTTGGAGGGGGAAGGGGTGTCGGGAAAAACACCCATCCCATCCTAGACCTAAGCAAGGGCCTGGGGCGGCTCTAAGTCTTAGCAGGCACATCCTCCCCCAAGAAAAAGCAAGGTAGACACACAGCGACTAGGCGTCCTCATTCCCGAGCGGATAATACGTGGTTTCCTCTGGATTAGAGCTCAGTCTCCATGAGCGCCATCCCCAGAACCAGTAACTCGGGCATCCCAGCCAGCACTGGGCAAGGCAGTGGAGACTCCATGCTCCTGGGAGGTTAAAAGTGAACCAGTGTATGGAGTTAACCACCCGCAGGTGTAGCCTAAAGGGAGTCTTCCGCCTCTTCTGCCTCTTCCACCTGGCGCTTGGCCGGCAGGAGATGCAAACTTGGAGGGGTGTGAGGGGGGTGAGGGGGGTGAGGGGGGTGAGGGGGGTGAAGGGGGTAAGGAGCTAAGTTCACTCGTGCGGTAAATATTGTACAGAAGCGCCGGGAGATCTCGTTTGTAGCATCCACAGTGAGAAGCAAGGAGAAAGGCCTTGTTAAAAGACCTTTCTGCTGGAGATTTAGAAGAGGGTCCCCAGCTCTCCCCCCCCCCGCCCCCCCCGCCCAGAGGAAGATCCTTAGTCCTGTGGCTGCTGCCACCTAATCCCCAATGAATGCCGCTCGCAGCCAGGAACCTGCACCCCTGTCCCTGTGCGGGCCTAGGACCCCCCGTGTAGTGCTCTAAGGTGGGGGTCCTCTTAGGAACTGAAAATAAATCCAGCCAGAAGGAAGAGCGTGCCTCCAGCACGGGTGCCTGGGACACGGTGTCGCCTGTTACAGGGACAAGGGGCAAAAGGAGACAGAGGCAGAAGGCACTCAGGAACAGTAGTCTCCACTTTAATCATTCGAATCGAGGGACACGGGGACAGAGGAATCCTTCGTCCGAGAAATGGTGCATGCACGACAGGTGCGGGGGGGGGGGGGGGGGGGGGCGGACAGGTAGATTAACAAAACGCCTGCTGACCTGTTATTGGTGTTGAACATGTTTGTTCTGCTTGGTTTTACTACAAACACATCCCAGTTTCCTCAACTCTCGCCACTCAAAGGCACGTGTCCCCACTCCCCCAGCTGACAACGTCCCGAGGGCGACAAAACGTGACCCCGTTCATCCGGGCTGCCCGGCCCCGTGGGGGATGGATGAGCAGTCGGACTGCGGGCAGCCTTGATCGTCCCTCTTCCCAATCTCATGATCTGAAGGGATTTCACATCTTCGTGCCCACCCCCCCCCCAATGTGCCCAAATACAGCAAGTCAACCCAAAGGGAACGTGACAAGCCTCAAGTCAGACATCTCAGAGCAATTCCCTTTGAAACTGAGTGTGTCCCACCGCCTGTAAAAGGCACGGTGTTCACATTCGTGTCCCGATAACATACGAACGACCTAGGACACGCACTGCCTCCTAACAGTGGCCTGTCGAGACCCCACAAGCCGACCTCCGTACCGATCCATCTTGACTGCAGTCCCGTTGGCAGATAAAGTCCCACCTGGGCGCTTTCTCCCCATCGGGTCAGGGCAAGAAGGACTCTGGGTAGCCACAGGCCGCTGCCCTGGCCTGGGGAGATGGGCAGAGTCCTTGTCTCGCGGTATTGCTTTAATTACAGCGGTCGGCAAACCCATGAGTCCACAGAGCCAAATACCAACAGGACGATGATGGACATTCTTCGGAGAGTCACATTTTTTAAAACGTAAACTTCTTCTGACGCCGCTTCTTCAACACAGACTCGCCCAGGCCGTGGTCTTTTGTGGAAGAGCCACCCTCAAGGGGCCAAAGAGCCGCACGTGGCTTTCGAGCCGCAGTTTGCCGACCACGGTTTCAGGAGCCTGTACGCCCGCAAGTTCTAGCGTGGAGGAGCATGCAACAGCGGGCGCAGGAGCTCTGCAGTCGCGGTATCGTTGGGGCCCGATCGCAGCCTGTGCACTGAGGTGTTTTAAACGGTAAAGAACGAGGAAAAGAAGGAAGAAGAAACGGAGGAACTTGCTCTCCGTAGCAACCGCTCCATACAGAGTCCAAGGCTGCAATCGCACACCTCTCGCGAGGGAGCGGCCTGCAGGGTGAGAGGGCTGCGGCGTGCATGCGATACGGCCCGGGACACGGGCTCCGGACACAGGTGCGCCCCCTGCCTCGGTCCCATCGGAGGCGCAGACAGTGGATACGTTCCCTCTGCCACGCCTAGGGGCCATTTCTCCGTCTTAGAAGTGCAAACAGGATACACAACAAAGTACCTGCGGTTTGTTTCTGTCTCCCTGGCTAAGATTCTGTCTCCTTCAGGAACGCTTCTGCTTCATAAACACCCTTTTAAGAACAAAGGGCTTGAGGTCTTCGAGCCGCTCATCCTGGTGCCCACCGGCCCTCGCTCCTCAGGGGCGCCCACACGGAGCTGCACGTCACCCTCCTTTCCGCCCTGGGACTGGGTCCTCCGTTACCCCTTCTTTTCCCAACACTTGAAATCAATGAACTGGCTCTAGTGAAAGGTCATTTCGAAAAGTCCTGGAAGTCTCTGGTATTTGGCTTTAGGATTTCCTTCAAAGGAAGAAACCAGGGGTGAACACCAGGGGCTGCCCAGCATGACTTTGGGGACCCCATTTAGGGAGAGACCTCAGTTCTTGTATCTTGCCCGCCCCCCCTTCCCCTGTTGGGGATGGAAGGAGGGGGAAATTTTCGCACCAAACATTTCCTGGGCTGCCTTTGGCCAGGGGGCCCTTTCCGAGGGCGCAAGACGCCGGGCACCGAGGACGCGGGGGAGAGGGGCTCTGCGCTTCCCCGGACCCGACCCGGCCCCGGCCCCGGTCCGGCCGGGTCACCAGTGCTGGGCGGTGGCGGCCCCGGTGCCCAGCTGCGCCTGGGACACGGCGGGCATAGCGGTGACGGCGGCGGCGGCGGCAGCGGCCGCGTCCCCAACGCCCGGCAGGACGGAGCGCACGGAGCGGCGGAACTCCTCGTTCCTCCACGTGTAGAGCAGCGGGTTGAGCGCCGAGAGCGCGCAGCACAGGAGCCAGCTGGCCGCCTGCACGCCCCAGGGCACGGGCAGCGCCAGGCCGCGGGCCAGGCTCACCCAGGCGAGCGGCTGCGTGGCCAGCAGGAAGACGCAGCACAGCAGCAGCACCGACAGCCCGCTGAGCCGCCGCTGGGCGCGCCGGGGCTGCAGCGCGGGGCCGCCGGGGCCGGGCGCGGGCCCCGGGGGCGGCGCGGCGGGGAAGGCGGCGGCGGCGGCGGCGCAGCCGGGCAGCTGGTGCAGCAGGTGGAAGTTGAGCACGCTCACCCGCTTGACGCTCACCCGCACGCGGCGCACGATGCCCAGGTAGCAGTGCAGCAGCAGCGCCGTCTGCGCCAGCAGCGCCGCGGCCGCCAGCAGCGCGGGGTAGTGCACGCGCGGGCCCGCCGCCGCGCCGCCGGACGCGGGACCCGAACCGGAAGCGGAGCCGGAGCCGGGGCCCGGGCGCGGCGCCCAGGGCGGCAGCAGCAGCGCCAGCGCCAGCGCCAGCGCCCAGGACAGCGCCAGCAGGCCCGCCGTGTGGCGCCGCCGGAACAGCGCCTGGTAGGTGGCGGGCGCCCGCGTGATGAGCAGGTAGCGGTTCAGGGCCACGAGGCAGTGGGACAGCAGGGACGCGGTGAGGCCCAGGCCCAGCAGCGCGCCCCGCAGCAGGCGGTAGCGGCCGCCCGCGCCGTCCCAGCCGCTCCCCGGGGGCCCCGCGGCGCCGGCGGGCAGCAGCCCCAGCACCGCCTCTTGCGGCATCCAGAGCGTGCACACGCTCAGGTCGGCGGCGCAGCCGTTGGCGATGAAGGCGTTGCTGGTGGTCTGCAGCTTGCGGAAGGACGCCACGAGGTAGAGGACCATGCCGTTGGCCAGCGTGCCCCCGATGGCCAGGCCCGAGTACAGGAGGGACACGGGGATGCGCCGGCCCGCCCACGACTCCTCTTCCTCGCAGAGCAGCAGCAGCGACCCCCCGGCGGTGGAGGACGTGGACGCGGAGGAGGCGTTGGTCATCCTGGCCTGCGCGCTTCGCACCTCGCCGCCGCCGCCGGCCGGGCTCGGCTAGCGTGGGCCCCGCGCCCGGCCCATGCCGCGGCCGCCTGCGCCTGCGGGAGGGCAGAGTCACCGTCAGCGTCTGCACAGACACAAAGGGCTGGAGCAGGAGCTCGGCTGGGGGAGGGGAGGCGGCGGGGAGGACGGGGGCGCGGCTGACAGGTGCGCCTGCCTGGGGATGTTGGGGAGGGGGGGGGCTGACAGGTTCCTGCTGGGGATGTGGGGGGTTGATAAGGTGCCTGCTGGGGATGGGGGGACTAACAGGTGCCTGCTGGGGATGTGGGGGGGGGGCTGACAGGTGCCTGCTGGGGATGGGGGGGGGCTGACAGGTGCCTGCTGGGGATGAGAGGGGGCTGATAGGTGCCTGCTGGGGATGTGGGGGGCTGATAAGGTGCCTGCTGGGGATGGGGGGGCTAACAGGTGCCTGCTGGGGATGTGGGGGGGGGCTGACAGGTGCCTGCTGGGGATGGGGGGGCTGACAGGTGCCTGCTGGGGATGAGAGGGGGCTGATAGGTGCCTGCTGGGGATGTGGGGGGCTGATAAGGTGCCTGCTGGGGATGGGGGGGCTAACAGGTGCCTGCTGGGGATGTGGGGGGGGGCTGACAGGTGCCTGCTGGGGATGCGGGGGGGGGGCTGACATGTGGGGATGCGGGGGGGGCTGACAGGTGCCTGCTGGGGATGTGGGGGGGGGCTGATAGGTGCCTGTTGGGGATGCGGGGGGGGGCTGACAGGTGGGGATGCGGGGGGGCTGACAGGTGCCTGCTGGGGATGTGGCCCGGGCCGGGGAGAGGTCCCTGCGCGCAGCAGGCAGCAGGGAAGCCCGGGCACACAGCTGTGCCGGGAACAGCCCCCAAAACATGCACACACATACACGTACACACACACGTGCGCACACACACACACGTACACACACGTGCGCACACACATACACGTACACACACATGTGTGCACGCATACACGTACACATACACGTACACACACGTGCGCACACACATACACGTACACACACGTGCGCACACACATACACACACATACACAGACACTCACACATGCACACACACACACACACACACAGGAATACTACCTGGTGGAGCCCCTAGTTTCCAGGAGAAAGTGGAGGTGTCCCCGCTGGGAGAGATGCAGGGTGGAAGGGAAGGAGTTGGGGCACCTTACTTGTGGGCTGGTCCTCAGCCGGCAGGTGCAGAGGGAGAGACGCCCAGAGATGCCTCCTCTGCGGCAGCATCTGTGGTCCCCGGACTCCCAGGACAAACTCAGCTGGGACCAGCGCCAGGAGCGAGCGCCGGTGTCTCCCCGGCAGCTCCGCACATGGTCCTGCAGGAGCAGCAGCTGGGGGCCTCCGGGCAGCCGGGCTGGGGAGAGGCGGGCGGGCAGCCGGGCCCGGATGGCGGGCAGGAGCCTAGCTGGGGACAGGCGCACCGCCCCACGCTCCGAAGCAAGAGGGGCGGCTGGCGGGGCGAACCCACTCCCGCGCTCCCCGCTCAGCTCCCGTCACAGGGAAGCAGTCAGTCTCCTCCTCGGCATGAATTATTCAGCAGCTGGAGCGGAGGGGGAGGACACCTCGCCTGCAAAGTCCTGTAATTAACAAGTTCCTCCGCCTGTCTCCGCCGTCCTCTCCATCACCTCGCCCTGCACCCTGCTTCGCTCTCCTGTGCTTTGGTCCCCATCCCATCCATCCATCCCATCCATCCGCGGGAGGAGGAAACTCAGAATACTCCCCGCCTGTCCCTGTCCGCAGCCCCAGTGCCTCTCACCCCAGACTGATGCCTGCTGGGCTCAAGGTTTCTCAGGGTGATGTACCCCCCAGTCAGGACCGACTCCTCCGCCCACGTTTCCAGGAAAATTTCTTTCTATTCCAATGGAAACGTATTTTTTTCTTTGGTGCCGTGGGACATGGGTCATTGTCCCCAGAAAACCCCGAGTCCCTGTTTGAATCAGAATTTTGATTTGTTTTCTCTTCCCGTCGCCATGCTCCTTTCGCTCCTTTCGCTCCTTTCGCTGTGTTTCCGTCATGGAAAGGTCAGGATGACAGGGTCGGAGGTGAGGAACAGGAATGGGGGAGCAAGGACCCCGGATTCCCCAGGGTGTCCGCATGACGCCTCTTTACCTCGGCCCCTGCGGTCCGGCCCGACGGGCTGGCGGCTGGCGTGAACTCATCCCCCGATAACCCCGTTTTCACTGGGACGGTGATTATTTCATTGCCCTGGGTGGCGTTACGGGGAAAACGCAGGGTGGGGTTGCAGGACCCCTGGGCCCTGAGCTGGGCATCAGCCGGCCTGTCTGGGGGTCCTGTTCATCTTGTCAGATCAGTTTCCCCTCAGGGACCCCGACCACGCGGCTTGGAAATGTGTCAGAAATGGCTCGGAGCCCCCCCCCCCCCCCCCCCCCCGCGTCAGACTTTGTTGAAGAGAAGCGAACGGAAACCCGAAGACCGCCAACGACTGACCCGGAGTCACACACACACTGCGGCGGGTGGATGCTGTGAACCAGATCGTCCCGTGACCCGCAATCCCGGTGGCCCCATCGGCTCCACTCCGTCGCAAAATAGCACGACGAGCCCTGGCCTCATTCTCGTCCCGGGAAGTTCTAAGCCTCTCCGTTTGTCTTGTTTTAAAATATATTTTTATGGATTTCAGAGAGGGAGGGAGAGAAACATCCGTGACGAGAGAGCATCATGGACTGACTGCCTTCTGCACAGCCCTTCTTGGGGATGGAGCCCACAACCCGGGCATGCGCCCTTGCCCGGAATCGGACCCGGGACCCTTCCATCCGCAGGCTGGCGCTCTACCTACTGAGCCACACCGGCCAGGGCCGTCTCCATGTGTCTTTTCTGGGTTCGTGGAACTGTGATCTTCAAGGCACCTGCACCTGACATTTCCACCCGCATCTCCACGGCAATGGCCGGCCCCGGGAGTGTGCCTCGAACCCGGTCCCAGGAGCCCTTCCTCTGAGGGCACATGCGGAGGGTGCGGAGTGGCCTTGCTCCCCTCTGAGTGTCCCTCCGGGAGGTCGAGAAGGCGCCTCTTTCCTGAGCCACCTCTTCACCCTTTTCAGGAAGAGCAATTTGGACTGAACCGGCTTTGGCTTGGTGTCTGTCCAGCAGGGACTTTTTTCCCTTCCAGTAAGAGGTTTATTATAGCTGTGTGTGTGTGTGTGTGTGCATGTGTGTGTGTGTGTTTTTAATCTGCTTTTAAGATATGTCTGGGGGACATAGGAACTTGATGGAGACCATGTCGTGGTGTTAAGCATTGAGGAATTATTTTCGGTTGTTTCGGTGACGAGATCAAATTCCTTGAAAAGTGTGCTGTGTGTGTGTGTGTGTGTGTGTGTATACATATCACTGATGGGGAAAAGATCAGACACAATTACGATCACCCTTAATTACAGGTCAGCAGGGGTGACAGGAAAACAAAGAAACCGTATCATTTTCAAGACTAAATTAGAATAATTAGGGGACAAGTGCCCAGAGCCACAGCTGGGTCCCCGCCCTCATTGAGGCCATGGTGGTGGTCAGACTATTGTGTCCTTTCCCTCTGGGGTCCCCCTCGGAGGTCAGCCGGGGTGGGGGCGCTCTGGGGTCTAATCTCCCACGGCTCCACGGGTCTGAGGACGGTTTCCTCCTTTCTGGACAGGACGTTTCCAATTAGGACAAGGATGTCAGTACCCACCCCCCAACTCCCGCTGCCTTTGAACCTCGGCCCACGCCCGCTCCTCGGGGTCCCCGCCCCATGGGTATCTGGTTCCCCGGGAAAGGTGTGTCCTGGGGCTGGACGGTCATTGTTTCGTGTCTGCGTCCTCTTCTGACTGTGAACTTGATGGTATCAACTTCCCGTCTGTGGCTTCGCAGTCGCCTCTCAAGCTCTTGTTGAATGAATCTCAATCCGCCGTCCACCTGCCAATCTCCGGCGGTCCGTACGGGCGGTTTGGACTCGTTTGTCGTTGTGACATTCCTTCTAGACCAGCAGAGACCCCAGAGGCAACTGCCCCTCCTCCTTTCTGCTCTGGCTCCGTCCGAGTCCCCCCAGCCGCACCACCAAACTCCGCTCAGAATTACAGACCTAAGGGCTCGGGGCTTTCCCCAGAACACAAGATCTCTGTAGCTCTTAATGTCTGACATATTCTGAGAAAGTAGGAAAAAAATAAAAATGAGCCGACACCGGTTTGGCTCAGTGGATAGAGCGTCGGCCTGCGGACTGAAAGGTCCCGAGTTGGATTCCCGTCAAGGGCATGCACCTTGGCTGCGGGCACAGCTCCAGTGGGGGGTGTGCAGGAGGCAGCTGATGGATGTTTCTCTCTCATCGATGTTTCTAACTTTCCATCCCTCTCTCTTCCTCTCTGTAAAAAAATGAATAAAATATTTTTTTTTTAAAAAAAAGAAAGAAAAATGAAGTGAAATAAAAGGGCTCACCCTGTGCCCGCGTCGGGGACCTGGGGGACAACAGAAAGGCAGGCGCCCCCAACGAAGGATGTCACAGGTTCGCCCACGAGGAACTGCCCTCCCCCAAACCCAGCGGGAGGAAGGTCCAGGGAAAGGGGGGGAGCAGGCAGGGCACTGAGCACGGACACGTGCGGGGGGCGGATGAGTAAGCAGCTCGCCGTGTTCCTCGCGTGGGGACAGGCCTGTCCAGCCGCCGGCTCATCGCGCGGAACACGGTGGCTCTTGTGCGGGAACAGGAAAAGCCGCGGCAGACCCGATGTGCCGCCAGTCCCCGTGCGAGGACAGAACGTGCCTCGGGAAGCAGCCTGGGGGGGTGGGAGGGGGGACGCGGCCGCAGCGCCTGCAGGTGAGCGGTAAGCGGTGAGCGGCCGGCGCCTCTCAGAGACAGAAGCTCTCCTCCGGACGCCCAGCCCACGGTGCTTTTGTTCCGAGGCTTTACGAAACGGGGTCCTCGTGGGAAGCGGGGAGTGTGCGGGCCGGTGAAACTGAGAGGGGGGCCGCTCAGGGCTCAGCAGGAGACCGTCCCGGACCGCCTGCGGATCAGCGCTGCCCCGTGCGGGGAGAAGCCTGGTGGGCATGTTGCTATGGAAACCTCAAACCCCAACGCTTCTGCCAGAGGCCAACACGCCTTTTCCACACCGCATCCTAACAATTGTGATTCCGGGAATTAAATTCTCCCCCTTCGGGTCCCAGGGGCCGGAGCTTGGCTCTTTAAGATGTTTCGCTCCAGCTGAGAGTCAGCACGAAGCCTTGAAACCTGCTCTGGTTTCAAAACAGCGAAACCTTTCCACCCAGCTTTTTCACGGCCACGCGTGCTCCGAGCCAAAGCTTTGAATCCGCTTGCTTGAGGTGTTGCTGGTATTTTATTTTTGTTCATCCTCGCCGGAGGATTTATTACACACACACACACACACACACACACACACACACACACACTGCTTTTCAGAGAGGGAGGGGAGCAAGGGAGGAAGGGAGACACACCCACCAGTTGCTTCCTGGGGTCAGATGGAACCTGCGACCCAGGGACGTGCCCTTGAGGTTATGAGGGAATTGAACCCTCAACCCTTCGGGGCACGGGCTGACCCCTAACCACTGAGCTTGCTGGCCAGGGCTCTGGTGTCTTACTTGGATGGGTGTTCTTCCACACTGGCCGGGCCCTGTCTTAACAGGTGCCGTATGGGGCCAGGGGGGAGGGACCCCTTGGTAACCCCTATGAAGGTGTGCCCACCGCACACCTCTCTGAAAAGAATACAAGTGTTGAAGGCAAACCACAATCCTATATAATAAAAGCCTAATACGCTAAGTGCCTGCTGACCAGTCGACTGTTGAACCCATCAAAGCATAATATGCTCGTGAGATGCTAAGACCACTCAACCACTCACTATGATGTGCCCTGACCACCAGGGGGCAGACACTCCAACCGGTAGGTTAGCTTGCCGTTGGGGTCCGATCGCCCTGGAGCCCTCCTACAGTCTCTCCCCAGCTGGCCAACCTCCCGTGTTTTCACCAGCTGGCCCCCATCGGCCCCCATTGGAACTGGCAAGACGGGGCTGGACATGCCCTGGAGTCCTCCTGTGCTACCTCCCCAGTCCCAATTGTGCATCCGTGGGGTCCCTCGGACTGGCCTGTGCCTTCTCGCAGTCCAGGAACCCTCAGGGGATATTGGAGAACCGGTTTTGTCCTGATCCCCCAGGACACTCCCCTTGTGAGGGCACCAGACTCAGGGCTCACGGCTGACACGTGCTGCTGCTGCTGCTGCTGCTGCTGTAGGAGCCTCTCCTGACTGGGCCTGGTGAGTGGGAGCGGCAGGTAGGAGCTGCAGGCGGCGTTGGACTGTGGGTTTTGGCCTGATCCCTGTAAGCCACCCTGAGGGACCCCACCCATGCATGAATTCATGCGCTGGGCCTCTAGTTGAAAAATAAAATACCAGGAGGCCAAAAAAGAGACACATCGGATAGACAGTTACCTCTCGATCTACCGCCGAATGCCAGTGCACACATCGCGGCGGGGTCGTTTCTACAACGTTCTAAAACACTGTTGGTCAGCTCCCTTCAGGCCAGAGGGGAGAGCGCAAGCATGATGCAGCTCACCTCAATGGGGGGGGGGGGGGGCATGAGGGTTAAAGGCCAGTTAGCTTATGTCTGTCCACTTACAACCAGC
This sequence comes from Antrozous pallidus, assembly GCA_027563665.1. Taxonomy (NCBI): domain Eukaryota; kingdom Metazoa; phylum Chordata; class Mammalia; order Chiroptera; family Vespertilionidae; genus Antrozous; species Antrozous pallidus. The sequence continues at coordinate 2,410,713 of CM050527.1, read as the reverse complement.
TCCAAATCACGGCGTTGTGCATGAAAAGTCGGCTTGCAGTATCAGCTTCTGCTTGCACTCACCGAAGTTCAGAATTCTCTCCAGCAGCTATTTTTCTCCTCCTCAGGGTGATTATCATAATTCAACCCATAGAGAAGGAGCCGTGTAGGAATATATTACCATTTCAATGCAGCTCAAAATAACTCAATACAATGATTTTTCCACTCCCCGCGGGTAAAAAACGCAGGACTTTGAGCTCAGGCTGTCGGTGCATCCCGCCAGAGACGGAAACTCCCCGATTTGTGTCCACAGTCAGCAGCCACCCGATTCTTGCTTTGCCGAGTGTTGCAAAGACCACCGCAGCGCCATGCCCTCTGCCTCCGAGGGCACGGGGGGCAAGAGCCCGTTTTCCTCTGGCGCCCAACACCCGGGTCCCGTGCAGCTCACGGACCATCGACCGACTGTGAAGAAACTCTTCACGGATCGGTGCTTTCGCCCACAGGCCACACGAGGCGGGCGGAGCCCTTGGGCCTGGCCCTGCCCAGGCATCGGCGATGAGCGAATTCAACGTCTGACCCAGCCCTGACCGGTGTGGCTCCGTGGATAGAGCGTCGGCCTGCGGACGGAAGGGTCCCGTGTTCGATTCTGGTCAAGGGCATGGACCTTGGCTGCGGGCACATCCCCAGTAGGCGGTGTGCAGGAGGCGGCGGATGGATGTTTCTCTCTCATCGGTGTTTCTCTCTCTCCCTCTCCCTCGCTTTCTGTAAAAATTAATAAAATGCATATTTAAACATAATGATAATGAAAACAGATAAATGTCTGACCCGGTAGAGCCGGCTGGTTGAAGCGGACACGTTTGTACGGCCCACACACCGTGTGATAAACATCCAGAAAGAAAGCACACGCGAGAGCCGCTGTGAAAGCTGGCTGAGGCCATTGCCTTCCGTGACTCCATTTCCGGTGCTGCTGGGACCCCGCTGGCTGCACACTCACGGCTCCCGGGGTCCCGACCTCGGGGAGCCGCGTGAGCTCCATGGCCCGCAGGCGGGAAATGTGTTCCTACCAGCTCCTTGGTTGGCTTGTTGCTTTTGGGGGACAAGGGGTGAGGAGTGGGGCAGGGGCAGGGGACTAAATCTGTGGGGAAAGACTGTCTGCCCTGTTTGTCGGGTCTGAGGCGTCACCGGAAACCTGTGTGAGACGTGGCCGCCGCCGCCTCGGCCCGGCCATCCCGTGCGCCGGACACAGCCGTGAGGCCGCCCTCCTGCCCGCCCTCCGCGTGCTCTGGGGCTTCCACGAGGCCACGAGAAGGGAAGCGCCTCGGAGACACCGCAGCCCCGAGGGTCTGATCCGGCCGGAGACGTGGAACAGCCCCGACGGGTCTCCCCCAAGCTGGCTTCCGGCGGGCGTGGCGCTCACAGGCATCCCTGACCTGCAGGGCCGCGCCCGGCGCTTTACGGACAGACGGGGCGTTAGACAGAGAGACGTCGAGATTCCGCGTGCCCCGACCGCCGGGCTGTCCAGAGACTCCCCGGGCTCATGGTCAGGGGTTCCACCCAACGGAGAACTGGAGACGCCCTTGCAGGCACAGCCGGACTGGAGCCAGTGCGAAGTCAGAGAGACTTCGGGGCGTGCGTAAGTCCAGTCCAAATGACGAATGAAGGCCAGAGGATGTGCGAATGGCATGAAACTTTTATTATTTATTAGCAGTGTATCCTTCTACACTTCAAAATAGAACAGAGCATCTTTGGGAAGGTGAACTATTCATAGCAAAATACATGTCAAACGATTTTTATTATTGCAGGAGAGTGACTTTGCGATACACTTTCCGTATTATGTACATCCTCCTCTGGGTTTGTCTGCGTACGCACGTGTGTGTAAATCACGTTTAAGACGTACACATGTGGATACATATGACGGGGAGTTGACAGCGGTCACTGTTACAATCATTTTCATAGCTGCACCCGAGTTAGTGTTCACAGAGCCAGGCTCTCTGTGTGGCTCCCTGCCCCCCTGCTCCAGAGCCGCCTGAATTATGTCCCACTGACCACTTCTTTAAAAAAAAAAATACTATCACCGGCCCGTACACGTCACCCATCTCTCTCTCTTTTTACAAGAACTCATAATAAAATATGTCACTGTGTCGGCTTTAGAAAAAGTATACAATTTAATTCCAACAATTTGTGACCCCTAAAAACATACCATTCTCTTTATCTTAAATCAACGTAGTGCAATTATTTGGTGCTGCCGTCCTTGAAGGGTAAGCTAGCCCACCTGAGTCAAACATTCACGTAACGCCTGTGACGATCGTAAGACGGACAACAAACAAGGGGGTTCGCCGAAGCGCGTGTGATCGAGGGGCCCCTCCTGACACACACACATAAATAACGCAGCGGGCGAGGCACATGAGGCACGGGCATCCACTGAGCAAGGCGGGAATCGGGGCGCAGGCCCCGGCTCCCAGGAAACGCAGCCCAGACCCCCACGGCCTGGAGGAGCCCACCCTCTGAGCGAGGTCCCGGAGAGTCCTCACAGGGGGCCCTGGAGGGTACTTACAGGAGGGTCCCCACAGGCCACTGCGGGCCCAGGGCCCCAGAGGATCCTTGCAGGGGGCCCCAGAGGGTCCCCACAGGCCACTAGGCGCCCAGGGCCCAGTGGAGGGTCCTCACAGGCCACTGTGTGCCCAGGGCCCCAGAGGATCCTTGCAGGGGGCCCCAGAGGGTCCCCACAGGCCACTAGGTGCCCAGGACCCAGTGGAGGGTCCTCACAGGCCACTGTGCGCCCAGGGCTTCTCTCTGAAATGCAGAGAACAGCCTAGCAGCCTCCCTTCCCTGTTCCTCCTCCTGGATGTGAACATGGTGCCCGGCCACATGGGACCCCAGGCCAGCGCTGCTCGCACCCAGAGCAGCCACCCTGCAGGCCTGGAAACCTGCGTCCTTCCCGGGAGGAGCCCCGCTCCCGGCTCCGGGCAACACACAGCAAGCCGGGCCAAGAGGCTCAGCGCGGCCAGAGCCCGGGATGCAGCACTCAGCGGCTCAGCAACAAAAACAATGGGGGGAAGCCGGTCGGGAGCCAGGGCCGAGGCTGCTGCTCTCAGGAGAGAGGCCTGGCCAACCCCTGACCTTGGACCCAACTCCTGACCTCGGACCTGCGGCCTCGCTCCTGGCGGGAGCCGTCCCTCTCCTGCCCCAAGGGGGGGGCGGCTCAGCACCGAGCACCGTCCTGCACACATTCAAAATACAAAGGTGTGGTTTTTTGGTAGCAAAGAGCAAGAAAACCTAAGTCAAAATATAGTCTAACTCTTCCATCATCGTATATATTTATAAATTTATCAAAATAGGCTTTTTGCGTTCAGAATACATACATCATGTGACACTGTACAGATACACGGAGTGGACACGGCTCCCGCGGTGCGTTACGGCAGCCCGCGGGAGCGCCGGGCCCCGCGTTAAAGCGGTCTCCAGAAGCGGGCACGGTCCGGGCCCGCCGCGGGCAGGCGGGCGGCCGGGTCCCCTGAAGGTCGCGTTAACGGGAGGGAGGGCGGCGGAGGTATCCGTGAGCCGCGGCCGGTGCTGGCGCTGGTCCGGTGCGGCGGTGGCGCTAAGAGCAGCGGCGGTCCGGCGGCCGGGCCTTAGTACTGAGCGTACTCAGACTGAAGGGACTGCCGGGAGAGACAGAGGGAGGTTAATGCGCCGTCAGAGCCCGCCAGCTCATCCGCAGCTCCTTCCCTCCTTCCTTCCCGTCTTCCTTCCGTCCTTCCTTCCTTCCTTCTCTTCCTTCCTTCTGTCCTTCCTTCCTTCCTTCCTTCTTTCCTTCCTTCCTTCTCTTCCTTCTGTCCTTCCTTCCTTCCCGTCTTCCTTCCTTCCATCCTTCCTGTTTTCCTTCCTTCCTTCCATCCTTCTTTCCTTCTGTCCTTCCTTCCGTCCTTCCGTCCTTCCTTCCTTCCTCCCTTCCTGTCTTCCTTCCCGTCTTCCTTCCTGCCTTCCTGCCTTCCTGCCTTCCTTCCTTCCTGTCTTCCTTCCCGTCTTCCTTCCCATCTTCCTTCCTTCCTTCCTTCCATCCTTCCATCCTTCCGTCCTTCTGTCCTTCCTTCCGCCCTTCCTTCCTTCTTTCCGTCCCTCCTTCCATCCTTCCTTCCGTCCTTCCTTCCTTCCTGCCTGCCTTCCTTTCATCCTGTCTTCCTTCCTTCCTTTCTTCCATCCTTCCTTCCTTCAGTCCTTCCTTCCTTCCCGTCTTCCTTCCTGTCTTCCTTCCTTCCTTCCTTCCATCCTTCCAACCTTCTTTCCTTCTGTCCTTCCTTCCTTCCTGTCTTCCTTCCTTCCTCCCTTCTTTCCTGTCTTCCTTCCTTCCTTCCTTCCTTCCTTCCTTCCTTCCTCTTCCTTCCTGCCTGTCTTCCTTTCTTCCTTCCTGCCTGTCTTCCCCGCAGCACTGCCGTCTGCTCTGCAGAGGCCGGCGAGATGCACCAGGGGGCAGATGAGAGACACAAAGCATCGGCTAAGGAGGGGTGTGCAATCCCCAAAGTGGCCGCAGGAAAGGTACACCTGTTTACAGGCTTGCCCACGGCCCCGCTGGCAGCTCAGTTGTCCCGAACACCAGAAGGCCGCAGGTCCGATCCCCGGGCAGGGCACGCACCTAGATTGCGGCCTGGACCCCAGCTGACTGCGCATGGGAGGCAGCTGATCTCTCTCTCAAAGAAAATCAATAAGCATGTCCTCAGATGAGGATTAAAAAGCCCACTAACTGCCCTGGATGGTGTTGCTCAGTGGACAGAGCGTCACTGGCCTGTGAACTGGAAGGTCCTGGGTTCAATTCCGGTCAAGGGCACATGCCTGTGCTGTGGGTTCGATCCCCAGGGTGGGGCGGGCAGGAGGCAACTGATTCTTGATTCTCTCTCATTGATGTTTCTATCTCCTTCTCCCTTCCTCTCTGAAATCAATAAAAATGTATTTTTTAAAAACATTTATTAGTAGTGACGACAAATTAAATATGATTTGAAAATTGGTAGGTAGGGCTCAACTCGCTTCCATGCTCTTGTGCAATAATATTGAATTTTACTCAGAAATATGGACTGACACCTGTAACTAAATTGGGGATTATCAGAATAGACTTTACGAATATATATAATTTTGAATGCAACGCAATACATGGCGAATGAACATCAATGCTTCTAATGCAGTAGAATGGGCAGTCCCTTAAATAAATTCCTTGAGCATGGGCTAATTTCATACAAATATCTCACACAGCCTTTCCTTCTAGGGGAGCACAAAGCACAGGCTTTGAACTCTGACCTCACGTCCCCAAAGCATCCGTGCAGGAGAGTCGGGCAGTGCCCGTTCCTCCCTTATCGCGCCAGACAGAACACAGAAAAGGAGCATGAAGGGGGATGTGACCGGAAGTCTCCGGTCGTGAAAGTAAGCCAGGAAAAGGCAGAGGAGAAACCGGCTGGCGAACAGCGACCTCTGAGCGGACACAGAGGTTAGAACGCAGCAGCACAAATCAGTGCAGACATGAACCGAATTCCCTGCCCGGTTCTCCCACGTAAACACTCAGAGCAGGGTTTACTCCATCTGCTCATGTACCCCCCTTCTCCCCCGAGAATCCTGCCCAGTCGGTCCCCAGCTGCCCTTTTCTGTGACGGTACAGGGATCAGTAGAAAAGGAATCTGTCCACTTTGCAAATACTCTACTAAAAGATTCACACTATCTTTGTTTATCGTTAAAGTCCCAGAATTGTATATTCCAGCGGTCGGCAAACTCGTCAGTCCACAGAGCCAAATACCAACAGGACAACGATGGACATTTCTTTGGAGAGCCACGTTTTAACCTTAAAAACTTCTTCTGACGCCGATTCTTCAACATAGACTCGCCCGGGCCGTGGTGTTTTGTGGAAGAGCCACACTCAAGGGGCCAAAGAGCCGCATGTAGCTCGTGAGCCGCAGTTTGCCGACCGCTGGTGTATCCTCTCCACAACCACTTACTAAGGAAGTCCCCATCACCACCGTGAGCCAAAACCTGACGCCCCTGCCCCCTCAAAGGGCCGACACCACCCTCCCAAACAGACACAAAGACCCTGTGTCCGTGTTTCCTGAGAACAAGCTGAGGGTGAGGCAGCGCCGGGCACAAGTGGGGGATCAGGCGAGGGGTGAGCAGGGACGGTTTGGGGGTTAGGGGCTGGGGGTCTCGAGGCTGCAAGTTTCAAGGATGAGGTGAAAGGTTAAGAGCACCCCTAGGAAGAAGGAAAAGGGCTTGGCACGCCTCTCTACAGGATGTGGTTTATGCCAAGGCTTCAGACCAGGAGAGGATCGGGTGCTGTAACACGCTGTAACACACACACACACACACACACACACGCACACGCACACACATACACACACACACACACACGCACACATACATACACACACACATACACACACACGCACGCGCACACACACACACACACACACAGCTGAACACAGGCGAGGATGGGTAGTAACGTGATTCCCAATAGGACCGAATCCAAACCGCTCTCGGCACTATTCTAAAAAGACATTTTCTTTATAAAACACCCAGGAGTAAGCATTCTGATTCGAGTTTTCATTATGCTTGGCCAATTTTTTTTTTTTATCCTCGCCATAAGAAGTAATACCTAATGCCTCTTAAGTACTAAAAAAGGGGGGAGGGGAAACAGCGATGAAAATAAAGGGAGGCAGACCTGAGGCATAAATACTATTTTACAATATTTATGTAACCAAGCACTTATTTCTACGATCAAGAGATTTTAATTTCTCAACTAGACTATTCCATTTCTTGGGACCAGTAAGGTCACACGGCTTATACTGAGGTCAGACCGGGTAAGCTTATCGTGAAGATGTGAAACGCGTACCATAAAATGAGTCACGCAGCCATAACCCACCTGGAAGTGAGCATAACGCTGCCTTTTACATGTGCAGCCCCCAAAATAAATTATGTCAGAGTAAAAGAAGCCTTCTTCCCGGAGAGCAGTTAGAGTTGACATGAAACAAATGTTAGGTAAGGAGAGCAAGACAATTTGTTCTTCCCTGGAAACCTGCTCCGAGTGTGTGCTGGCAGGTGTAGGCAGTGCCTTTAGAGTTGGCTGTTCTGGGCGATTCTTTCTTAAACAGCCCCGTTACCTAATCGTGGCAGGAAAACAGCCAGTGATCCCAGCTGGACACACGGACAGGTCTTTAATACAAGCATAGAGGCTATCGGAAGCAGAGAACGCTAAGATGGATTGATGAAAGATTACCGTCTTTGCCGGCAAATGAATGAGCTTATCCTCGTGTTCAAACACCTCGGACCCCAGGACCCCGGGGCCCGGAGGCCAGTCTCCTACTGAGTCCAAATCCACGTGCTGTTGCCACGGCTCGCTCCCCCCCCGACCCCCTTCCCCACCTTCCCAAGTCCCTCAAGGAGGACAGAGCAGCTCCTCATTCCCCTCGGTGAGTTCTCACGCAGAGGAAGGAGCAGCTGAAGGAGGGTTTGTCGGAGGCACAGACCGTGAAAGGGGTAAAGCACACACGTGGGCTCCGTTTTTAATGAGCAAACTGGGGGAGGCGGGGTGGACGCCGGGGACAGTAACTGCCTGTGGGACCCCGGCTCCTCCCGCTCCCTCGGAGTCTGTGCTGCGTTAACCACACGCCAGACGTGTGCTCTGGCCCCGCACGCAGAGCGCCCGCCCAGGGGCCCGGGAGCAAGCCGACTGGGGTAACGAAAATGCGGTCTCAGATACTCCCTCTTCCTACAGAACTTGAATAGACCCCTTTCCTCCCACCCCCGCCCCCGGGGGGGTCCAATCTCAGCCACCACAGGCGCTCCCTGTCAGGGACGGGCTGCTGACGCCTGGCTTGCCTCCGCCGCCCCGAGAAGCGCCCCCATTCTCGAGAAGCTGGTGGTCGGGCTTTCAGTTCCCCTGAGCACCAGGAGTGCCCCTGCCTTGTTCCAAGGCGATCTCTCTTCTCCTCCCTGACGGAGCCGCGTGTAGGACAGCCAGCCCCGCAGCTGCCGCCGGTCAGCGAGCGCCGACGCCTGGGTTAGCTTGGCTGAGTGTTCCGGGGAGAGGATAGAGCGCCCCTGGGTCTTCCTCCCAGGGTCGGAGGGGAGGACCACCTGCTCCCTCCGCTCAGCATCCGTGAGCCTCCACACGTTAGCCAGCGTTTCATCCAGCAAACACTTAGAGGCGCCTGCCAGACCCTGGAACCCGAGAAGAACAATAGGCCCCTGAGATGCCCCACAACCAGAAGCGGAGAGAGAACGGGGACCAGGGACGGAGAGCGACGTGGGGACAGAGCACAGTCCCAGGGCGGGCACTCCGCCCGGGGGCTTGAAGACGCTTCATCGGAAACATGGCTCTGTGGTTGAGCACAGACCTATGAACCAGAAGGTCAAGGGTCCATCCCAGGAGACAGCCAATCAATGATTCTCCCTCATGATTAACACCTCTCTCCCTCTCTCTCTCTCTCTCTCTCTCCCCGCCCCCAACCCCTCTGAAATCAATAAAATACATACTTTTTAAAATGCAAAGTGAGAGCCCTAACCGGTTCGGCTCCGTGGACAGAGCGTCGGCCTGCGGACTGAAGGGTCCCAGGTTCGATTCCGGCCAAGGGCATGTGCCTTGGTTGCAGCCACATCCCCAGTAGGGGGTGTGCAGGAGGCAGCTGGTGGATGTTTCTCTTTATCCCTCTCCCTTCTTCTCTGTAAAAAACCAATACAATATATGTTTTTTTTAAATATGCAAAGTGAGAAGAGAGGAGATGAAGACCAAGAGCCAAGGGGAGGCCCCATGACGTGACCTGGGCCTGGGGGCCAGGTGAGGACGGTGTGGGTGCACCGGCTCAGCGGGGAGCCTCTCCCGAGCAGGAGATGGAATATTCAACACAGAATATTCGGTGACGGCACCGGCACCGTGATGGAACACTTCCCCCGCCCGCGCCCGTCACCGCCCCCGCTTCAGCGCCCGAGAACCCCGCCTCTGGGTGTCAGGGCGGGAGCCGCTTCTCGCTGCAAGTGGGTCACGGAGCACTCATCCGGGCCTCGGGACCAGGCGAGGGGCCCGAGAAACAGCGCCGGCTGCCGCGGGGCCCCAGGAGCCGGCCCCCGGCCTGTCCTTCGGGAAGCGCTGAGCTGGGGGTGGGAGGGTAGGGGGTCCGGGGGGGGTGGCACTGGCCGCTGCCCTTCTGGGGGCGGAGCTGCTGCAGAGAAAGAGCTCAGAAGCAATGCCAAGGGCAGCTTCTAACATGTCAGACACCCGAGCCCCAAGGCTTTGGGGTCTTCCTCGCAGGATCGGAGGGGGTGGCCACACAGCTCCTGTCTGCCCTGAGGACTTCGGGCCCTCACACCCTCGGGGGCATCGGAGCAGGGCCGGGTCTTTAGACAGAAACCCACACCCTTAGGACAGCTGCCCAGCCGGCGGGGCGCAGTGGCTGAGCGCCGACCTGTGGACCAGGGGGTCAGGGCTCCATTCCCGGTCAAGGCCACAGTGTGCAGGAGGCAGCCGATCCATGGTTCTCTCTCCTCACTGATGTTTCTCTCTCTCTCCCCCTCTCCTTTCCTCTCTGAAATCAATAGAAATATTGAATGAAAGGAAAGAAAGAAAGAAAAAGAAAGAAAAAGGAAGGAAGGAAGGAAAGGAAGGAAGGAAGAAAGGAAGCAAGGAAGAAAGAAAGAAAGAAAGGAAAGAAGGAAGAAAGGAAGAAAGAAAGAAAAAGAAAGGAAGGAAGGAAGGAAGGAAGAAAGGAAGCAAGGGAGAAAGAAAGAAAGAAAGAAAGAAAGAAAGAAAGAAAGAAAGAAAGAAAGAAAGGAAGAAAGGAAGAAAGAAAGAAAAAGAAAGGAAGGAAGGAAGGAAGGAAGGAAGGAAGGAAGAGAAAGAAAGAAAGAAAGGAAGGAAGGAAGGAAGGAAGGAAGGAGGAAAGGAAGGAAGGAAGGAAGGAAGAAAGAAAAAGAAAGAAAGAAAGAAAGAAAGAAAGAAAGAAAGAAAGAAAGGAAGGAAGAAAGAAAGAAAGGAAAGGAAGGAAGGAAGGAAGGAAGGAAGGAAGGAAGGAAGGAAGAAAAAGAAAGGAAGGAAGGAAGGAAGGAAGGAAGGAAGGAAGGAAGGAAAAGAAAGAAAGAAAGAGAAAGGAAGAAGGAAAGAAAAGAAACGCTGCAGTGGGCCCCCAGGGAAACACAGCCCCTGCGCTGGCTCATGAAGCGGGGGTTTCCGTGGGCACGGAGACCTCCTGCCCCACACCCAGGCGGGCGCAGCCCCCTCGGGACAGGGTGCGAGGCAGAGATGGGGTGCCCCCCGGGACCGGGGCCAGGAGAGAAAACCGTCCCCCGCTGACAGCTCTACTTAGAAACGCGTTTTCTTCTCTTTATAAGAAACTGACAACTTTAGGGGAGAGGAGGGAGCGCACAGCCGCGCCCACACAGACTCCGACTTTAAACCTAATTATTGGAAAATTACCCTCTTCGGGCCAGGAGGAGAGGAGAGGAGGAGGAAAATAAGAAAATAGCGGCTGGAGCCAAGACGAGGTTATGTAAGTAGGAGGCCAGGCCCCGCCGGGCACCTAAGAATCGGCCGGCCACGGGGACCGGGACACGCACTGCTTCCGGCCCCGCCACGGCGGCTGCGGTTCCGCCGCATCTGACACCCGTTCGGCCGGGGGCAGGCCGGCCGCCGCCCCTCCCGGCGAGGGTCTGCCCTTGGGCCCAGCTGTGCTCACACAAATGTGACCGTTCCCATCAGCCGCCGCCCCGAGAATGTAGGCTTGCCGACACGCGTGCGCCCACAGCAGAGTGGGATTCAGGGCACAGGAAGCGGAGGGGTGGGGAGCTGAGCTGGCAACTGCCTGGCTCCTGATTGCCACGGGAATCTAGCGTGATGGTCACATGCGCCCCGGGAATGGAACACTTCCCCCGCCCGCGCCCGTCACCGCCCCCGCTTCAGCGCCCGAGAACCCCGCCTCTGGGTGTCAGGGCGGGAGCCGCTTCTCGCTGCAAGTGGGTCACGGAGCACTCATCCGGGCCTCGGGACCAGGCGAGGGGCCCGAGAAACAGCGCCTGGGGGGCTGAGCTGATGGGTATGTGGACGGGGGAGGGGGGGGGACTTAGAACAAGGCCTGAGGAGAGATGGGGTGGCCGAGAGTTCAACCAACACACACACACATGCATGCGCTCATGTGCACATGGCACACATATGTATACATGCACATACACGTTCGCGCTGTATCTCGTACACATATGCACACTGCACACGTGTGTACACAAGCACACGTTCACACTGTATCTCACACGCGTGCACACTACACCCATGTGTGCACGTACACACATTCACTGTATCTCACACACATGTGTACACGTGCACACACGTTCACACTGGATCTCACACATGTGCCCACTGCAAACAGGTGCACATGTGCACACACAGATTCCCACTGGATCTCCATGTTAGAAAAATGGTTTCCATCTGCAATCTGAGGACGGGGGTCCCACTAACTGTCGTCCTCGGGGCCACCGCTGGGCTGAGGGGCACGCTGTACCCGCACACCCACTCCGCCACTGCCGAACCAGCTCTCCCCGGTAACACGGGAAACGTTTCAAGCACGCGGCCACGAGGGCGACCCGGGAGGATCTGTGTGGCCGCTGACCTTGGCCCGTGTACCCTGACCTGTGCAGCTCTTTCTCCCTCCTTTCCTGTCCTCCTACCCCCAAATCAGATCCCCTGCCCCAGAGACCCCGGTTCCCGTTGAGACAACAGAATGCCCCGCCCGCATGGCTCCGTTGGTTGAGCGTCATCCCAAGTAACCGAGGTCACCAGATTGACAGAGAGCTGATTGGGATAGAGCCGACTGAGAGAGAGCCGACTGAGAGAGAGCCGACTGAGAGAGAGAGCCGAATGAGAGAGAGAGAGCCCAATGAGAGAGAGAGCCGACTGAGAGAGAGAGCCGACTGAGAGAGAGCCGACTGAGAGAGAGAGCCGAATGAGAGAGAGAGCCGACTGAGAGAGAGAGCCGACTGAGAGAGAGCCGACTGAGAGAGAGAGCCGAATGAGAGAGAGAGCCGACTGAGAGAGAGAGCCGACTGAGAGAGAGCTGACTGAGACAGAGAGCCGAATGAGACAGAGAGCCGACTGAGAGAGAGAGCCGACTGAGAGAGAGAGCTGAATGAGAGAGAGCTGACTGAGAGAGAGAGCCGACTGAGAGAGAGCCGACTGAGACAGAGAGCCCAATGAGAGAGAGAGCCGACTGAGAGAGAGAGCCGACTGAGAGAGAGCCGACTGAGAGAGAGAGCCGACTGAGAGAGAGAGCCGACTGAGAGAGAGAGCCGACTGAGAGAGAGCTGACTGAGACAGAGAGCCGAATGAGACAGAGAGCCGACTGAGAGAGAGAGCCGACTGAGAGAGAGAGCCGACTGAGAGAGAGCCGACTGAGAGAGAGAGCCGACTGAGAGAGAGAGCCGACTGAGAGAGAGAGCCGACTGAGAGAGAGCTGACTGAGAGAGAGAGCCGACTGAGAGAGAGAGCCGACTGAGAGAGAGAGCCGACTGAGAGAGAGCTGACTGAGACAGAGAGCCCAATGAGAGAGAGAGCTGAATGAGAGAGAGAGCCGACTGAGAGAGAGAGCCGACTGAGAGAGAGAGCCGACTGAGAGAGAGCCGACTGAGAGAGAGAGCCGACTGAGAGAGAGAGCCGACTGAGAGAGAGAGCCGACTGAGAGAGAGCTGACTGAGACAGAGAGCCGAATGAGACAGAGAGCCGACTGAGAGAGAGAGCCGACTGAGAGAGAGAGCTGAATGAGAGAGAGCTGACTGAGAGAGAGAGCCGACTGAGAGAGAGCCGACTGAGACAGAGAGCCCAATGAGAGAGAGAGCCGAATGAGAGAGAGCTGACTGAGATGGAGAGCTGACTGAGACAGAGAGCCGACTGAGAGAGAGCTGACTGAGACAGAGAGCCGACTGAGACAGAGAGCCGACTGAGAGAGAGAGCCGACTGAGAGAGAGCTGACTAAGACAGAGAGCCGAATGAGACAGAGAGCCGACTGAGAGAGAGAGCTGAATGAGAGAGAGCTGACTGAGATGGAGAGCCGACTGAGACAGAGCTGACTGAGAGAGAGAGCCGACTGAGACAGCCGACTGAGAGAGAGCTGACTGAGATGGAGAGCTGACAGAGAGAGAGCCGACTGAGAGAGAGCTGACTGAGAGAGAGCTGACTGAGATAGAGAGCTAACAGGTCAGCGTGTCCGTGTCCGAGGCTGTGTCCACGGCGCAGGGGCAGAAAGGAGGGAGGAGGAGCCCGGTGGAAGCTGGGCGTTTACTTGTCGGGGAGCCGGGGGTGGACGGGATGCGCCCACAGTCCTGGCGAGAGGGGAGCTCAGAAGGCCTCCTTGGCGCTGTTGAATTTCTTTGGGGGCAGCCGGGGCGAGGAGGGCAAGGAGGGCGAGGAGGGTGACGAGGGCGAGGAGGGCGAGGCCCCGAAGCTGCGGTCTGGGCTGTGAGGGCCGAGCGTCAGCGTCTGCGTACTTACGGGGATGGACCGGCTCAGGAACCGGGCCGAGGAGGAGGACAGGCCGGTGTAGGGGGCCCGGGAGCTGGAGGTGCCAGAGCCGGGGCCCAGCTCCTCCGTCTTGGCGCTCGGGGGGCCCCGCTGGCTGCCGGGGGTGCTGCGGCCATACTGGTTGTTGTTGAGCTCGGGGTAGGTTCTGGAAGACGCCGTAGAGCTGCCGTTGAGGTTGGAGAAGGGGCTGGCTGCGAAGCCCACCTTGCAGGGCGAGGGCTTCCTGTTGTCCGAGTCCTCCGAGGCCGAGCTCAGGTTCCCCAGCGAGCTGGCCAGCCGCGAGCTGACGGAGAAGCTGCGGGAAACGGGAATGGGACCGGGCTGCCTACGGGGTTCCGTCCCAGACACAACACGGCAACGGGGGCCTGCCGAGGTCAGCGCGGGGGCGGAGGGCAGATCGGGGTGCCGTTGGTCCTGAGATTGGGGTGCTCTTGGACGTGAGATCGGGCTGCTACTGGTCCTGAGATTGGGGTGCCATAGGATTCGAGATCAGGGTGCTATAGGATGTGAAATCCGGGTGCCGTTGGTCCTGCGATCGCGATGCTATTGGTGCAAGGTCAGGTGCTGTCAGACATGAGATTGGGGTGCTGTCGGACCTAAGATCGGGGTGCTACGGCTCCTAAGGCAGGACGTAAGTGAACTCTGAGCAAAGAGTGAGGAACGTGAGCTTGAACGCATCCGTATCAAATCACACGGCTCCATGAGCCGCTCGGCCACCTCGGGAGCAACGACCACCACTGGGTCCTCAGCACGGACAACCCAGCTCCCCTCTGCAGCCTCTCCCCACATTTAAGGACAGGGACAGGGGCCCCGGAGAGCTCAGAGCCTTTGGGGTTCCTTCTCCCCACCCCAGTCCCTCCCTCCGACGAAGGGCAGCCAGATTGCCCTGCTGTCTACACCCAGCACCTCGGAGAGGGGCGAGTTACCTCCTCCCGCTGGCGCCCGAGGCCAAGGAGCCCCTGGTGATGCGCTTGGCCGTGGCGGACGGGGACAAAGCCACTTTGCAGATCTTCAGAGTGGACGCGGACCCTTGTGGGGAAGAAGCCAGTCTTCGGGGAGAAAAGAGAACCAAGCGTCAGGGAGGCTGCCGCAGCGCCCCCAGACGGTGGGGCTGCGCCGGGCGCTCTCGGGGGCCTCGGCACTCAGCTCCCTTTGCGAGCAGCCATGCTGGGGGCCAGCCCGGGGCCCCACGCCCTGCTCTTCAGCTCCCACCATCCCGGGGCCCCTCCCCTCCTCACCGCTGCCGTGGGCCTCATGGGTGCCTGCACTGTTCACCTGTCCTCTCTTTCCACCCGCCCCGGCCTGGGCCAGGCATGGCGGGCCTTGTCCCAGCTGCCAGTCCAGCTCTGCATCCGATCCCCTACAACAGCGGTCGGCAAACGCAACGGTCCGCAGAGCCAGAGAGCAACAGGACAGCAACGGACAGTTCTTTGGAGAGCCACACTGTTTAAACTCAAACTTCTTCAGCTCCCCCAGGCCGTGGTGTTTTGTGAAAGAGCCACACTCCAGGGGCCAAAGAGCCGCATGCGGCTCACGAGCCGAGGTTTGCCGACCACGGCCCTAAGATCCCACTGCTACACTCCCATCCCGTGGCTTTGCTGCGTAACCACTTCCTCTCACCTCGGGGCCCAGCGCTCCCCCCGCACCCTCCCCTCCGCCAGGGCACACCCCAGTTTGGGTCAGACCTCTCTCTCCTGTCCTCGCCAAGCCCTGCACTGGGTCCTGGGACCCCGATGGCCTGACACGACAGGAGAGCACTCAGGGGACTTCTCCCCGGGAAAAACACTAACGTGTCCCCTCCGCGTGGAGGGCAGAGGAGGAAAAAATCAAGGGGGAAAGAAAGGAGGCAGCAACACGTGCAAACACAGGAAGAGGGAGAGCAGGAGGGGATCGAGAGCAGCTCAAGAGGGCTGTGGCCGCCAATGTGCTTTATCGGGGACCCCTGCTGGGAGCACCGGGCCCTGTCACAGCCGCCAGCCCCGTGGGCCGCTCGGGGACACGGAACCCCTTCTCCCGGGGAGCGTGGGACATAAAGCCCTCGTCCCGGGGAGGAAGGGGTGGAACAGGGATGCAGTGTGCAGCTCATCTTCACCAGTTTGCCGGGGTGGGGAACGTCCGGCCCGAGGGCCGCGTTGGGCCCGAGGAATCATGGGGCCGGGCCCTGCCCAGGCACCGGGGTGAGTCAACCGTTCGGCCAACCACCGCAGGCTGGTTTCAAAGCGGACGCCTTTGCGAGGCCCTCGGATGACGTTATAAACACCCGGCGGCCCGGCGGGGACCCTTATAAACACCAGGGGCGCGGGCAGGGGCGGGCGATGGGGGGGCGCTGGCCACGGGGCTCCTCCGGGCACCGTACCTGAAAGGCTGGGACACCACCGCCCTCGGGTGCCCTTTCGGATCCTCCAACCTACAAAGAGCAGAGACAGGCGCTCAGGCCCCCGGCCCCTCGCCCCGATGAGGCCCAGGCACGCGCGGTCGGAGCGGCGAGGGGGCCGGGCGGGCAGCAGGGCCGCCTGGGGAGCCACACCAGCTCCTGCACGCGACAAAGCGCCCGAGCCGGCGGGCAGCGACTCCCGCCTTCCTGTCTCGTTGTGAATTCCACTCGGAGGAATTTTTAAAAATGGCTTTGTTTGTTTTTTTATTGCCCCTGTCTCGTTTGCTTTTGTTCATCCTCACCCGTAGACACGTTTCCATCGAATTTAGATCGAGTTGGAGGGAGGGAGGGAGAGAGGGAGGGAAAGAGGGAGGGAGAGAGGGAGGGAGGGAGAGAGGGAACATCAACGTGAGAGCAGCACATGGATTGGTCGCCTCCCGCAGGTGCCTGCAGCCCAGGTGCGTGCCCTTGACCGGGAACCGAACCCAAGGCCCTTCGGTGCCCAGGCCGGCACGCTAACCACTGAGCACACTGGCCAGGGTGCAGCCGATCCAGGATTCTCTCTCATGGTTGATGTTTCTCTCTCTCCCTCTCCCTGTCTCTCTGAAATCAATAAAAATAGGTTTTAAAAAAGAGGGAGGATTGAAAAAAACTTTGAGAGAGAGAAATATTCTGTCCACCTATGGACCCCAACACGAAGGCCCGGGTTTCCAATCTCTCACCTGAGCGCGCAGGGCGGGGAGGAGCGTGGCTGGCGCTGGCTTTTTAAGGCACGTAGTTTGTCTCCCTGGGTTATGCTGTTCTTCACGTCCTCGTCCTCTTCCGCGTTGTTCTGGGGAGAGAGCGCAGGCGCCACGGAAAGGCGGCGGTGAGGAGCTGGCGTTGGGGGGTGGCTCGCCGGACGGCGGGCCAGCTCTGCGTGCAGGTGTGCGTCATGCGGACGGGCCTGCAGCGCTCGGATGCACTATGAACTCGGCTCCCGTGAGCACCGGAGCACGTCACGCACGGCACAGGGAAGACGGTCAATGGACGCCACAGAGGACGCTGGGTAGTGGATCCCCCAAATCTACGCCATGTTACCCACAAGGTCACCCCAACACGTAAGAACTTTGAAATGTACTGTGATAACACGTAGGGTGTGAGAGGGTGACCGCTTCGTCACGGAAAAGTGGGTCCCTAGGCGGTGCCCAGAAACTAGCGGAACATTGGGGGAGGGGGAGGGCGGCCTGACTCGGGGACACGTCACCTCGGGGGAAGGACAGAGGAGGGGGAGCCCGGAATAGAAAGGAGTGAGAACAGAGGCGAGAGGATGGGAGGGAAAGACGGGAACGGAATTCCTAGCAGCAGCATCGCTAGCATTCCTGTCGGCTCCCGGCACCGTGTCTGTGGGACAGAGGGACGTGGACAGCGAAGATGTCCTATTCCTGAGGAGGTGCTTCTGGTCCGTCAAAAGTTTGGGGTTCACAGAGCCCTCCAGTCCCTCTTCTCTCCCTCCTCACTGTCCCTGTGTCCCTGGCCCATCCCCCCATCCCCAGCTCCCTGGCCTTCCCCCTCCCCCGCCACACAGAGGCCTCCATCCACACCACTGCCCGTGAGCCCCCCAGACCGTGACTCCGGGCGTGGTCACCAGTCCTGCTTGAGGGGAGGAGGACTCCGCGCCTGAGATTCTGGGCCTCCAGCCGCCAGAGAAGAAAGAAGTCCACGTGCAGGAGGAGAGGCCTAGGGGCACCCACACCCCCCGGGGAGACTCACCTCTCCGCACCGCTCCACACTCTGCATCTTGGAGAGGTTTCCACCGATAGACATGTCATCCAAGTTGGAAAGGATTTTATTGATACTCTCTTCGCTGGGCGGTCTGCTTTTCAATTTGGACCGGAAAATGTCTCCTTGGACCCACAACGATGCCTGTTTGCTGTAGAAAGGAAAGCGAAATACCTTTACCACACACCCCGTCACCTCGGAAGTATGACGTCTCAGTTAAATGACGACAGGCGCAGGTTTACGCAGCAGAACAGAGCGACGAAGAAGTCTTGGGGTAAGGGAAAGAACGTCACTTTCTGAGCCGCAGCAATCAAATCCTGTACAAAACACACAGGCCCGGCTTCTGATCCGGGTCCCCGATCGTCACAGGGGTGACTGCTGAGGTCTCAGATGCTCAGGACAAATTCCATCGCAGATTGTGAACCCCTTGTTGTTTTTTAAAAAACATATTTCGGTTGATTTCAGAGAGGAAGGGAGAGGGAGGGAGGGAGAAACATCAGTGATGAGAGAGAATCGCGGACCGGCTGCCTCCTGCACGCCCCACGCTGGGGATGGAGCCAACAGCCCAGGCCTGTGCCCTGACGGAGAATCGAACTCTGACCTCCTGGTTCATAGGTAGACGCTCAGCCCGAGCCCCCCAGCGGGCTAACATCTGCTTTTGGAATCCCCCCAAACACAGGCAAGGCAGCTGCCTCGTCTCTGCCTTTGAACTGCGAGCATGCGGTTCCCTGTGGGGCTGCCTGTGATCTGAGCTGACCTCCCTCCTCCGTGCTTCCTGATGAGTGCTCCCCGCGACCTTCATCACCCTCCCAGGCCGACGCCTCCTCCCAGCACGACCCCTTGTCGCCTGCCCGGCAGAGACCACAGGGGCTGGAGGAGGGGGAGCCGGCCCCTGGCTGGACTCCCGGAGCAGGGCCTCCCCTCCTGTGCGGCGTCCATCCCCTGGGACCCCGCGGGGACCCGCCCCGGGGGGGGGGGGCGCCTAGAGACTTACTCCTCCAGGAAGTGCTGCTGGGGTCCGATGATGGAGCCGGGCCGGCATATTCGGATCCAGGAGATGATCTCGGCATGCGTGAACCGGTAGTGCTTCATCACGTAGCAGGCGATCAGCGTCCCCGTCCTGCCCAGCCCGGCTGCAAGAGGGGGGACAGAGCCCGGTGCAAACCAGCCCTCATCCCGTGTAAACCGCTACGGACCGTGCCCTCGGACGAGGACCTGTGGGGGGCAGCCTGTGGCATCGGAGGCAGGGCCACCTCCTGACATGGAGGACCTGTCCCTACACCGAGGATCGGTCCCCACACCGAGGATCGGTCCCTACACTGAGGATCGGTCCCCACACCGAGGATCGGTCCCCACACTGAGGATCGGTCCCCACACTGAGCACCTGTCCCTACACCGAGGATCGGTCCCCACACTGAGCACCTGTCTCCACACTGAGCACCTGTCCCTACACCGAGGATCGGTCCCCACACTGAGCACCTGTCTCCACACTGAGCACCTGTCCCTACACCGAGGATCGGTCCCCACACTGAGCACCTGTCTCCACACTGAGCACCTGTCCCTACACCGAGGATCGGTCCCCACACTGAGCACCTGTCTCCACACTGAGCACCTGTCCCCACACCGAGGATCGGTCCCCACACTGAGCACCTGTCCCTACACTGAGGATCGGTCCCCACACTGAGCACCTGTCCCCACACCGAGGATCGGTCCCCACACTGAGCACCTGTCCCTACACCAAGGATCGGTCCCCACACTGAGCACCTGTCCCCACACTGAGCACCTGTCCCTACACCAAGGATCGGTCCCCACACTGAGCACCTGTCCCCACACTGAGCACCTGTCCCTACACCAAGGATCGGTCCCCACACTGAGCACCTGTCCCCACACTGAGCACCTGTCCCTACACCGAGGATCTGCCCCCACACTGAGGATCGGTCCCCACACTGAGCACCTGTCTCCACACTGAGCACCTGTCCCTACACCAAGGATCGGTCCCCACACTGAGCACCTGTCCCCACACTGAGCACCTGTCCCTACACCAAGGATCGGTCCCCACACTGAGCACCTGTCCCCACACTGAGCACCTGTCCCCACACCGAGGATCTGTCCCCACACCGACCACCTGCCCCGACACGCTGGGAAGAGTGGCGTTTAACTGTGGCCTCCGTGGGCTCTTGTCTAGACAAAGAGTCGGGAGACATTCGTCTGGTCTCTGCCGAGGTCCGCTGAGGCCACAGAGCGTGTGGACAGAACACAGCCCCGGCCCGGAGCAGGTCCAGAGCCCCTCCACTGGCCTCTGGGGGGACCCCGCGCCCCACGCCCTCTCCCTGGGCCGGGGGAGGGGGGAGAGAGGGTCTTTGCCACACACACAACCAAAAATTAAAAGGTGCAGAAAAGGTTCAGATCCCCCTTTCAAAAAGCATGTGCCTTGGCTGCGGGCACATCCCCAGCGGGGGGCATGCAAGAGGCCGCTGAAGGATGTTTCTCTCTCATCGATGTTTCTGACTTTCTAACCCTCTCCCTTCCTCTCTGTAAAAAAAAAAAAAAATCAATAAAATATATTTTAAAAAATAAAAAACAAAATAAAAGTGCCCGGCCAGCCTGCAGACGCTGTCCCGCCCCCTCCCGGAGGCGCCTGGGGAGCGAGGGGACCCCCGTTTAGATGGGGCTCCTGTGGCAGGCCGATCCCCCCGACAGGCCCCTCCGTCCCGTTTCTTAGCAGGAAGGGGCCCTGAGGGCAGGACTCCCCGGCTCTCAGGGGGGCATCTTTCCTTCACTCCTTGCACCCCCAGACCACCACAGGCACCCCCATCCGAGCCACGCTCTTCCTGGGAAGGGGCTGTGCCCACAGGCCACGCCCCCTTCTTCTCAGCCGCAGCGGCTCTGGGGGGGACGGGACGGGGACGGGGACGGGATGGGGCGGCGCGCACCCTTGCAGTGCACGGCGATGGCCCCCTCTGTGTTCTCGCAGATGCTCAGGAAGCGCCGCACGATGTTGTCGCTGGGCGTGCTGCCGTCGATGAAGAAGAGGTCGTAGTGCTCGAACCCGGCGTCGGTGAAGCGCTTGGCCTCGTAGATCTTCTTGTTGAGCCTCACGATGGCCGTCACGTTGTGCTTCTTGAAGTAGGGGAAGTACGCTTCGGGGGCGTGGAGCGGGTACCCTGGGGGAGAGGGCGCCGTCAGCACGGCGGGGGACCCCTGGGGCACCCCGCTCCCCACAGCTCTCTCCCTGGGATGCTGGTTGTTTCCTGAGCCCCGTTCCCCGCCTCTCTCTCTGGGGCTGGGACGCCCCAGCATCAGTCCCGTCAGAGCCTCTTGGGCTTCCTTTGCCAGAGTTGGTTCTTCCACCTGCCCCCCCCCGCTTCCCTCCCTCCCCCAGAGCCCAGGGGTGCCCTGGGCCAAGGTCACCCCATGGAGGCAAGCAAGTCTGAGAGGCAGGCCTGACTAACCCACAGCCCGATACACAGCTCCTACGGAGCAAAGAGGTACCCCGTTTCCCCGAAAGACATCCCCCCGAAAATAAGATCTAGCGCATCTTTGGGAGCAAAAATTAATACAAGACACTGTCTTATTTTCGGGGAAACAGGGTAGGATTGCGAGCTTTCCGTCTCCCACGTGCAGAAGTGACAGAACCACGGCTCTCTCCCCCTTGGGGAAAGTCACGCCGGGTTCCTCGCTGGTGTACGGGCCCAAATCATTGTTCTTCTGAGAACAGGGCGCTGGGCGGTTCCCACGGCGACAGGACGCAGAGTCCCGACCACGATGATGCCCTTGGCAGCTACCGTGTGCCGCGCGCTCACCGTGCACCAGGCCCCGCACCACGTGCTTCCCCGAACCTCGCCATCGGCCGGCTGCCACGGGAGGGGCCTGGCCCAGCACACGCGTGCCGGAGAAAGGGCGGCAGCTGCCCCCCCTCCCCCTGCAGTCAGGCTCCGGGCTGGGCTGGGGCTGATTTCGGGTCAGAACCCACCAGAGGCTAATGGTTGGGCCTCCACTTCCTAAGCTGGTGATCAGGTTTCTTTTCCGATGTGGTCCACCAAACGTGTTCCACCTGCGTTACAACCAGAGCCAGGGACACTGAGGTTTGGGGGTGCTGTCAAAGCTCTGCACGGGCTGCCCTTCTCCGTCCGGCCGCTAGGTGGAGCCCTGGCATCACTGAAGCACAGGCAGGAGCCGGCGCTCACCCAACCAGAGCTCGAGGCAGAGAGATTTAAAAATGCATCTCTTGCTGAAACGGGTTTGGCTCAGTGGACAGAGCGTCGGCCTGCGGACTGAAGGGTCCCAGGTTCAATTCCGGTCAAGGGCACATCCCCAGTGAGGGTTGTGCAAGAGGCAGCTGATTGATGTTTCTAAGCTTTCTATCCCTTTCCCTTCTTATCTGTAAAAAAATGAATAAAATATAGCGTCTTTTTTTAAAGAGAGAGAGAGAGAGAGAGAGGGAGAGAGAGAGAGAGAGAGAGACTCCACGTCTGGGTGGGGATGGAGAATTTGTGACCACTTTTTAAAAATAAAAATAAAAATGTATCTCTTCCTCATCGAACGTTAGGAAACTGAAGACAGCGGAGTCAGGTGACCAGGCCCTCCAGTCATTATTAAAAGCAAAAAACTGCAAAACGGGCAGATGAAGTCAATAGAACACTAGGCTCATTCGTGATACACATGGGCTCTGCATACCTGCTCCCTCGTAAGCACCTATCCTGTGCGGAGCTCTGGGTGCAATCTCTCTAATCCTCACTGCGCGCCCGCAATGCGCCCGTTCCCCCCTTTGATAGAGGGGGACCCCGCTCAGAGGTGTAGGAGCTCACACACCAGCAGGGGGTGCAGCCAGCCCCCACCTGCCCAGCTCTCCCACCTGCTCTCCTTAAAGGGGCAGGCTGGCCTTCAGAGAGTGGGACTGCCTGTCCTCTCTCTCTCTCTCTCTCTCTCTCTCTCTCTCTCTCTCTCTCTGCTTTTGTTCTTCTTTTTAAAACACAGATGAGAAAACATCATCCCCTGAGAGTTCTGGGTGGTTTGGTGCGTTTTTTTTAGAAAATTTGAAATCCAACTATGTTCAGTCTACCACTAAATTATGCATTTATGTCGGCTCTCTGCTTCCCAAGGTCCAAAGCGGCTCTCCGTGGACCCTGAGACTCAGCGCAGCACCCACCACCCAGGACCCGGAGCCCCCCGAGGGGAAGCCGGCGTCGCCTGGCGGAGCGGGGCGGGGTGACCGGTGTGTTTCCCGGATTCTCCTTTGTCAATGGGGTCAGGGGCGTGCGCATCCTCCTCGCGACCCCTAACCCTCGGCCAGATTCACGGCAGTGGCCGTGCCCCGACTCCCGAAGGGGGGTGTCGAACACCACTGACTGCTGTTCCATGTTCAAATGACGCGTGTTCTCTGGAGAACACCACCCAGAGGGGAGCTTCCCGGAGGAAACGGAGGGACAGAGGAGGAATGGGCACACGGTGGTCGGGTGGCAAAGGAAAACCTACCATTTTCAATTTTGCTTTTCGGATGCGGTCCACTAAACGCTAAGAATTTTCCCGGGACGATCCAGTTGAAGTCGCCATTTTCAACTCGCTGCCAGAATTTCGGGAGGGGAGAAAAGAGAAAAATGTGTGATAATTCTTACCCCACCCGGGAAACCCTCAGGGATAGAGCGGCTTTCACGTTATTAGTTCTGGACTAGCTGGACAGGCGTGAAGACAAAGTAACAGAGTTTAACATAAAAACGTGCACCGATTCGCAAAATGGTATTTAGGAATTCAATCCACTTCAGAAAAAAAATGTTTGCCCAGGCCGTCCGTAACTTTAAAACAGGTTCTCAAATTTGCTTAAAGGCATTTTGTCTCCTGGCCACTCGGCAATGGAAAGAAATGAAGACAAACATTGCCTGTCCCCGCGATAAATAAAGGGGAAATAGAGAAAACAGAAAATATAAGCACTTTCCATGAACGTGGGTATTCATACTTTGAGCGATTTTTTAGAACCTATAAATATCGGAGTTATGATGAACACACTTTCGTGGGGGGAGGCGTGTTTCTTCCTGTTTTTATAGGTTGATCGCTGTTGTCAACACTGATTTTCAGACTGGGAAACGGGAGGAGGAGGAGTGAGGGACGGCCAGGGGGTGGCCTCACCCCTCTCACCACCTGAGGACCCAGGAGAGGAGGGCTGTCTGAGGCCGGGGGGCAGGTCCTTCCTAGACACCCAGCCTCCCTCTCCCCACCTCCTCCAACCCGATCCCAAACCTCCAGCCTCCGGAACTGAGAGATGTCGGTGTTCGCTGCGTAAGCCACGCGGCCTACGGTGTTTTTCTTACAGGAGCGCAAACGATGGCACCCATGAGAGAAAGTGCAACATTACATGTGATATGGGGCCTCCTAGAAGTTCCTGCGGCCGAGACCGGTTTGGCTCAGGGGCTAGAGCGTTGGCCTGCGAACGGAAGGGTTCCAGGTTCGATTCCGGTCAAGGGCATGTTCCTTGGTTGCGGGCACATCCCCAGTAGGGGGCATGCAAGAGGCAGCTGGTGGATGTTTCTCTCTCATCGGTGTTTCTAACTATCCTCCTCCCTTCCCCTCTGTAAAAAAGTCAATAAATTATATATATATATATATATTTAAAAGTACATGCGACGTTTAACGGAGCCACCAAGACTGTTGAAAACCAAAGACCCGAAACTCAATCCTCTTTCCTTTATAAAGTACGACTGTCTCTCCACTCTGCCCCACACCTGCAACCAATGCAAAACCACAGCGGAGGTGCAGCGTAACTGAGGAAAGTGTTTAAATCATTGTATACGTGTCGTCTTTGTCCTTGCCTCCCTTCTACATCAATAAGGCGGGCTGGTGGGGGCGTATCCCCTAAACACAAACCCAACCGGCTGGAACGACTGGCATGTGATGAGCTTAAGGCCGAGTAAACATCTGAGGTATTTGGTTAATTTAAGTTGCCGTGTTGTTCGGCTCCAGATCATGTGATCCAGGTTATTAGCTGAGGTTCACCGAGGACCGACCGCTCGGGGGAAGAGGATGTGGGGGAAGGGCGTGGGGAAGGGGCGTGGGGGAGGGGATGTGGGAGAGGAGATGTAAGGGAGGAGACGTAGGGGAGGTGCGTGGGGAGGGGACATGGGGGAGGGGATATAGGGGAGAGGATGTGGGGGAGGGGTGTGGGGGAGGGGCGTGGGGGAGGGCCTCACTCCGCCCTCTGGACTTGTTTCCCCGCTGAGCAGATGCAGAATGAATAAAATTCGCATTTCCCGATGAAATTCGTGCCGGCACAAGTACCCCCAGGCACCCGTCCGTTTTGTTTCCAAAAGAACCCGGACTTTCAGATAAAGTAACTTACAATTTCACCACCAAACCCTGCGATCCTTTTTCTCAGAACGGTGCAGAGTGATTGTCAACACAGACCCGACGGAAGAGCGCAGAGATGGGCAGCTCCCGAGACCGACATGGCGGCCCGGCGAGGCGGCGAGGGGACCCCGGCCGCCCCGTGGCCCCGCCCCGTGGGCCCCGCCCCGTGGGCACTGCCGGGCGCCGGCAGACGGCTCGCCCAGGGCGGCACAGCCCACAGCACCGCGCACCCACCTCGTAGTGCTCGTACTCCTCCACGTCGAACGTCTCGAAGTCGAAGAATCCGTGTTGCAAGCTCTGGAAGCAGGAAAGGCGTCAGTCTCCCCCCTGAGCCTTGGCGGCGCCCGCCAGCCCGGTGCCCTCCCCGCCGCCCCGTGCCCACCCGTGTCCGCCCTGCCACCCCGTGCCCGCCCCGTCCCCCCCCCCCGTGCCCACCTGTGTCCGCCCCGTGCCCTCCCTGCCACCCCGTGCCCCCCCGTGCCCGCCCTGTGCCCGCCCACGGGCTCCGTTTACAGACCGATGGGTCTGGGGGAGCGGAAGCCCCTTCCCCCCGCCTCTGCCCCCAGCACACGGGGCAGTGGCCGCAGAGCCGTTACCTTTCTGATTCCCTGCAAGCAGTCGAGGATGGTGAGGTTGTACGTGCAGTTTCCGAAGGACGCGTCCCTGCGGACACAGAAGGCGCCGTCAGCCGCGCCCGCGGTCGTCTGTGAGAGACGCCCCGTCTGTGAGAGACGCCCCGTCTGCGGCGCCCGCGATCAGCGCGGCCCATCAGCGGCGACTCGTGGGGGCTCACTCCCCGTCGCCAGGCACTTCGGGTGGCCGAGCCCGAGGCTCGGGGGTCGGACTCAAATCCCAGCCCTGCCGGGACGGGGCGGGTGCCGCCACTCAGCGGGCTCGGGGCCTGAGAGCCGCGGCTGCACTCGCAGGACAGAGGTTGGTGACAGAGAGCAGGAAGCCCTTCCTCCAGGGCCAGCACCCGGGAGGCATCACTGACTGCCATCGCTGCTCCCGTAGTTGCTGACAGGCGTCAACAGAGCTGGGCTGCATTGTTTTTATCAGATGCCAGAGGCCCGGTGCAGGAAATTTGTGCAGGGGGCAGGCAGGCGGTATCCCTCAGCCCAGCCTACACTCTCTCCAATCTGGGACCCCTGGAGGGATGTCAGACTGCCCATTTAGGCCCGATCCCAGTTGGGCATCCCTCTCACAATCCAGAACTGCCGGCTCCCAACTGCTACCTGCCTGCCTCCCTGATGGCCCCTAACGGCTTCTGCCTGCCAGCCTGATCACCCCCTAACCACCACCCTGCCAGCCTATTTGCCCCCAACTTCCCTCCTCTGCCAGCCTGGTCACCCCTAACTGCCCTCCCCTGCATGCTTGATCACCCCCAACTGCCCTCCCTTGCAGGACCTGGAACCTCCCAACGGCCCTCCCCTGCTGGACATCTTGTGTCCACATGGGGGCAGGATCTTTGACCCCATGGGGGCAGCCCTCTTGGGTGTTGGAGGGATGGTCAATCTGCGCATTCCTCTTTTATTAGATAGGATTGTTGCTGATCTCAGAGAGGACAGAGAGGGGGAGAGAAGCATCCACGATGAGAATCACGGACCGGCTGCCTCCTGCACGCCCCCCACTGCGGATCGAGCCCGCAGCCCGGGCCTGGGCCCTGACCGGGAATCGAACCCTGACCTCCTGGCTCACACGTCGATGCTCACCCCCTGAGCCAGGCCGGCAGGCTGGGCTTTGTGTTAAGAAAGACACTGATGGTCGCGAGAGGAGCAAGCACTGAGGGGGGGGGGGGGGGGGGGCGATGGATGCAGGTCACAGAACCCAGCAGCTATTGTCCCGGGTGAAATACCAGCCCCCCTCCCCCCGGGCCGACCCCCCAAAACCACAGGGAAAGGCAGCCAGGTCTCCAAGGGACGTCCTCTGGGGACCCAGGACGCGGAGGGGCCGGCCGCACCCAACACCGGCGCTTCATCCTTTATTTACGTTTTCAGAGAACTCCGCGGACCCACTCGCCGCAACCTAAACCGCCGTCTCGGGTTCCGGCCAGCGGAGCAGGGGCTGGCACGGCTCCGGCCGCTGGTGCTCCGGGCTGCCCGGGGCGAGCAACCTGACCTCGGGGCTCCCGTCCGTCCAGCCCCACCACTGCCCCGGGGGCGGGGTGGGGGGACAGAGCTCAGGCCCCGGCCGGACCCGGTGGGCCCTGGGCGGCAGGGGCGGGGGGACCGGGGCGTTCGGAGGGAGGAGGTGGCCTCAGGAGACGGTGCACCGGAGTCTGACCTCACACCGGCCTGGGTGACGTGAACCGGCGGTGGCTAAGCCGTGAATTAAAACGCCACGGCGCCGAAACCGGTGCGGCTCCGGGGAGGGAGCGTCGGCCTGCGGACCCAAGGGTCCCGGGTTCATTTTCCAGGCAAGGCAATGTGACTGGGCTGCGGGCTCGATCCCCAGCAGGGGGCGTGCGGGAGGCAGGCGATCAGTGATTCTCTGTCATCATGGATGTTTCTCTCTCTCTCCCCCTCTCCCTTCCTCTCTGAAATCAATACTATATATACACAAGTTTTTAATACCACAATAGGTACAAGGCCTGGTAGCGGGTCCGATGAGGACTATAATTAAGAAGACATACACATAAACAGTATCTATCTTAAGATACTGCAACAACTGTTAACGGAATAAAAAATGTGGCCGAAACCGGTTTGGCTCAGTGGATAGCTAGAGCTTCGGTCTGCGGACGGAAGGGTCCCAGGTTTGATTCCGGTCAAGGGCATGTACCTTGGTTTTCGGGCACATGTCCCCAGTAGGGGGTGTAGAGGAGGCAGCTGATCGATGTTTCTAACTTCCTATCCCTCTCCCTTCCTCTCTGTAAAAAAGTCAATAAATTATACTTTTTAAAAATGTCTGTGATTTCTATTGGGACAAGGCCACGTATATGGCTAATATTACTGCGGCGTATTTCCGACATTTGTAATTGGATGCCTTCTTATCGGATCCGTGAACATAAAGGCAGCTCTTTTTATCATCCAAATTCACTGACTCTCCCAGTTACCCCCACAGACGCCTGGGTTAAAAGCTGCTGCTTGAGTAAAACGAGAAAAAGTTGTATTTAACAAGAATAAACACATACGAATAGGAATAGAAGGCGTTCCTTAGTCCCGAGCGAATCTCTCCACGCCCGGACTCACCACGGACTCACAGACGCAAGCTGGGCCTGCAGGGTCCCCCCCCCCCCCCCCCCCCCCCGTCCCCCAGAAGGCGGCACCTGCGCGTTGTGCTCGCCGCTGTCCCCGTGCCTGCCCCGTGCCGGGCACACACAGTCTCCTGTACGCGCCGTGAACAGACATTGACGCGAAGCAGGGGGCTTGGGGACTCGTCCCCGAAAGTGGCCTCTGAGAGCCCACGGCCACTCTGGCTGCCCCCGCGGCGGGCGCCTCAGTGCGACAGCCTCTCATCACAAACCGCACGCCACAACAGACACAGGCTCGGGTGGCGGTCGGACGCCAGCCACAGCAGAGCCCCAGTATTCCCGACGGCCACGTCACCACGAGATAAAGAGACACGAATTGCACTCGTTCTAGTAACAGTTTGGTGTGATCCACCATACCGAAAGGCGTGCCATCTCCGCCTGCAGCCGATGCCGTGTGAAATAATTCTAAATGTCACCTCAGATCTTCAAAACCTGAGGTGTCTTTTAAAGTTACAGTCGCCGAACCGGTTTGGCTCAGCGGATAGAGCATCGGCCTGCGGACTGAAAGGTCCCGGGTTCGATTCCGGTCAAGGGCATGGACCTTGGCTGCGGGCACATCCCCAGTGGGGGGTGTACAAGAGGCAGCTGATGGATGTTTCTCTCTCATCGATGTTTCTGACTCTCTATCCCTCTCCCTTTCTCTCTGTGAAAAATCAATAAAATATATTTTAAAAATAAAATTTTAAAAAATAATAATAAAGTTACAATCGCTGACGCCGAAATCAGTTTGGCTCAGTGGCTAGAGCGTCGGCCTGCGGACGGAAGGGTCCCGGGTTCGATTCCGGTCAAGGGCATGGACCTTGGTTGCGGGCACATCGCCAGTAGGGGGTGTGCAGGAGGTGGCGGATCGATGTTTCTCTCTCATCGGTGTTTCTAACTCTCTCCCTTGCGCTCGGTAAAAAATGAATAAAATATTTTTAAAAAGAAGAAGGAAGGAAGGAAGGAAGGAGGCGGCAGCCCAGGGCGCAGTGCCCAGGGCTGAGTGGCTGACCCCTGACCTCTGTGGGATCTGCAGGCTCAGACTTGCCCAGGAGACAATCACAGCTTCGGCCACAGGAAGACTCGCTCAGCAACAGCGGTGTCACGAGGGGTCACCCCACCACAACGCTCCCTCCCAACGCAAACAGGCGGGTGTGTTTCGTGGCCAACGCCCCTGGACAGGCACGGCGGGGGGGTAGGGGGGGGAGCTGGGAGAGGCGGTCTCCCCGGAGAGAAAGCCTGCATTGTCCCCACCACGGAGATAAGCCACCGTTTCCACGCTCCAGGGGGTCGGGGAGCACACGCCGTTCCCGGGGACAGCACGCTGTTCTGAGCCGAGGCGGGGGTGCTCCACGCGGCGGGGGTCAGGGGAGGTGTCCTGGGTGCTTCGGGGCAGAGGGTCACAGAGAGGGGGTGGGGGGAGTGGGAGATTCCAGAGGAGTCTTTACGGGAAAGACACATGCAGGATCTTCAAATGAGGAGCGAGCTTTGTAACCCTCCAAGACAGAGCGCTTCCGCTCCTCGGACCCCCGACCTCCCCGTGGTTATCCTCTCCCCGCATCGACGCAGCGCGCGGCGGCTCTCAGCCCCGAGGCACGCCGACTTCCTGCCCGGAACTGAACCGTGACCCCCTGGCTCAGAGGGCCACGCTCAGCCACTGAGCCACCCCACCGGGCAAGCAAACAACTTTTTAAAAAATATTTTTTTTTATTGATTTTTTTTTTTTTAGAGAGGAAGGCAGAGGAATGGAGAGTTGGAAACATCGATGAGGGAGAAACATCGACCAGCCGCCTCTGGCACACTCTCCACTGGGGATGTGCCCAAAACCAAGGAACATGCCCTTGACCGGAATCGAACCCGGGACCTTTCAGTCCGCAGGCCGACGCTCTGTCCACTGAGCCGCCCCCACCAGGCAAGCAAACAACCTTTAATGCTGTCAACAGGTACGGCGCAGTAAGCTAGTTCTCAGGAAACAGCTTCCTTGGCGGGTGTAAGCTAGCAGTAGAATCGTTCTTGATAACCTGTCCCTCTTCACCTGCCCTCCCGCAGGTCATGCGCTGACTCTGCATTCCTTGGGGCTCTTTCCTCTCCCTGCTGTACCCCCCCCGCCCCGATTTCCCTGAGAAGGTCAAGGACAGCCGGTGCCGTCTTCCCCGTGGCCCCCTCCTGTGGCCTGAGACACAGGTTCGAAGCCGGTGAGCCTTAAGGCATTTTCTCGTAATTTACTCATGGGGGTGATCACTGGGACACTCCTGGGCGTCAGGCACGGGCCCTGGCCCCTGTGAGCGCACAGGGGAGGCGGGGAGGCAGGCCCGCAGAGGCTCCGGGCCTTCCCTGCTCCTTTCGCCACGGCGGCCGGCCACGTGACTTCAGAAGCCAGCAGCAGCCGTCCCCAGGCTGGTACAGGCTTGCACACACAGATAAGCAAAAGCATCGGGGTCACTGACCGCCAGAGAGGACACTGAGGGAGCTTTAGAGTGTGCTCCCTCCTAAAGGGAGCTGAAACAAGCTCAAGTTCACTCAAAATTTTTTAAAGGTCGTCTTTGGCCCTAACCGGTGTGGCTCAGCGGACAGAGCGTCGGCCTGCGGACTGAAAGGTCCCAGGTTCGATTCCGGTCAAGGGCATGTACCTTGGTTGCGGGCACAACCCCAGTAAGGGGTGTGCAGAAGACAGCTGATGGATGTTTCTCTCTCCCTTCCTCTCTGTGAAAAATAAATAAAATATATTAAGTATATATATATGTATATCTTGTTTGGTTCGACAGGCGTGGCTCAGTGGCTGAGCGTGGCCCTATGAGCCAGGAGGTCACGGTTCGATTCCGGTCAAGGGCACCCGCCCGGGGGGCAGGCTCCGTCCCCAGTAGGGGGCGTGCAGGAGGCAGCCGGGCAATGATTCTCTCTCATCATCGATGCTTCTCTCTCTCTCTCCCACTCCTTCCTCTCTGAAATCAATAAAACATTTAAAATAAATAAACGAGGATAAAAAGATCCTCTTTCCGGGATGCTTACAAACGGTTCGCTCCCAGCACTGAGGACGGGACCGCCGTCCTGGCTGACAGCCGCACGGTGCGCCGGGCCGCTGAGCGCCGGCTTCGGGAAGAGGCTGAGCGGGCCCGGTTCTCCCTGCCCGGCCCCCCGCGCGGCTCAGAAAACCACCGTCGCCCGTGACAGGAGGACCGAGCGGGGGGATCAATGAGCTCCATTGCTGAGCGCTCGGGCGTCCTGACAGTCACAGCTGTGAGCTCCCACCTCGGACACGCCTTGCACTCAAACAGCCAGGATATAGCCAGGATAGAAAGGACACCGGGGAAACTAATTCCTAAAAGCAGAAAGCTGTTCTATCTTACTAGATTGGGGGGGAGGAAGGGAGGGAACCGGGCAAAAAGGAAGTAATAAAAACCACCCTCTCGTTTCACTCCATAGACAGCATGGTCACAGCCATGGTCACAGCCAAGGTCACAGCCAAGGTCACAGCCATGGTCACAGCCAAGGTTACAGCCAAGGTCACAGCCATGGTCACAGCCATGGTCACAGCCAAGGTCACAGCCATGGTCACAGCCAAGGTCACAGCCAAGGTCACAGCCATGGTCACAGCCAAGGTCACAGCCCATTGAGAACAATAGCCCGCCGGACAGGAGCGAGCTGTCCAGCAAGGCGCTCCCTCCGACGTCCCTCCCGTGAGCGCCGTACCTGAACGGGAGGTAGGGGGGGTTGGAGCCGGACAGGAGCGCTCGGTAGGCTTCTTCCGGAGTCTTCTTCAGGTAGATGACCTGCAGCAGACAAAAAGCAGCATTCAGGTCGCACCCCAGGCGGCGCCGAGCGAAACGGCTCACCGCACGGGCGGCCCCCCGCCTGCTCTTTGGGGGGGTGAGTCAGTGATCGTGGGGGTGTTTGGACACAACGGGGCTGCCCACGCGTCCTGTGGGCCCCCAGCGGAAGGGTGGGCGAGAGAAGGCAGACCCTGAGCGGCCCAGGCTGTGCTCAAGGCTCGCCAACGGCCGGCCGGCGGGGCTCAGTGGTGAGCGTCGACCCAGGGGCCAGGAGGTCACGGTTCGATTCCGGGTCAGGGCAGAGGCCGGGGTTACGGGCTCCACGCCCAACAGGGGGCGTGCAAGAGGCAGGCGGTCGATTCTCTCTCGTCATTGGTGTTTCTCTCTCCCCCTCTCCCTTCCCCTCTGAAATCAATAAAAATACATCAACACACACACACACACACACACACACACACGTCATGGGGGGTGGGTCCCTTTTTTAATCCTCACTGTGCGTCGCTAACGGTACGCTGTGCTCACCGCAGACCCCCTGACTCCCTGGCCCTCGCGGGAGAGCCGCCTCAAGGTGATCCACGCTGGATTAGACCAGCGGTCGGCAAACTGCGGCTCTCGAGCCACATGCGGCCCTTTGGCCCCTTGAGTGTGGCTCTTCCACAAAACACCACGGCCTGGGCGAGTCTATTTGGAAGAAGTGGCGTTAGAAGTTTAAGTTTAAAAAATGTTGGCTCTCCACAGAAATGTCAATCGTTGTGCTGTTGATATTTAGCTCTGTTGACCGATGAGTTTGCCGGCCACTGGATGGAGCATTGGCCTGCGAACTGAAAGATTCCCAGGTTGGATTCCGGTCAAGGGCATGTGCCCGGGTTGTGGGCTCCATCCCCAGTGGGGGACTTGCAGGAGGCAGCCAATCCATTCTCTCTCATCATTGATGTCTCTCTCTCTCTCCCTCTCCCTTCCCGTCTGACGTCAATAAAAACACATATTAAAACACACAGATACACACACGTCACGGGGACTGGGCCCCCTTTTGTAATCCTCACTCTGCCCACCGCAGACCCCCTGGGCCCTGGCCCTGCGGGAGAGCCGCCTCGGGGAGCCCGCGCTGAATCCGGCCATGAACGCTCATACGACCCCCTGGGCTGAGCAAACCCACGGCCCCCGGGAGCCACAGGCGTCCGTCCGCAGGAGGCAGACGCAGCCCCGGGAACCTCGGCTCTCCGCTGCGTGGCTGAGCACGCATGACCCCTGCGCCCGGGAAAGTGAGCCTTTGTTTTTATTTTTATCCCGGCGTTCAATTATTCATCAGTGCCAAGTGAAACCCCGCCGGGCCTCGCAATTCCAGGAGGCTCTGGGGCAGGGGAGGGCAACGGCCTGCGGGGACCCGCGGAGGGGGGTGTGGAGGGGGGTGTGGAGGGGGGCACGGAGGGGGGTGTGGAGGGGGGTGTGGAGGGGAGCACAGAGGAGGGGCGCGGAGGGGGCTGGGAGAGGCGGGCGCCTATAAACGAGGGTGCTGCTCAGTGCGCACTCCCAGGTCGCCGAAACGCCAGGCGCGTGTTCCGGGAGAAAATGTGTCGCGGACCCTGGTGTGTCCGGCTCTGCCCCGACTGAAGGAGAGGGCCGGGCCGGGCCAGGCGCAGCCCGTGGCTCCTGTCCTCGCCGTCGTCCGCGAGCACCACCACACGCTTGGTTGTCTTCTTTTCGGCCACATTTTTCTCTTAATCCTTTCCCCCCCAGTCTCACCCATGACGGGAAACAGTGCCTGTGTTCCATTCTTAAAAACGGGGGGAAAGCGACCGCTTTCCAGCCACACGGCTGACCCCGCGCCCGCCAAGCGCCCGGAAATAAAGGGCGGCGGCGGCCAGCAGGCACCTCCGGTCCCACCGGGAGTCTGACTGCGGATCAGGGTGCCACGGACGTGGTGCCAGCCGCATGGTACACGGTACCAGCCTGTACGATACCAGCCTGTACGGTACACGGTACCAGCCCGTACGATACCAGCCTGTACGGTACACGGTACCAGCCCGTACGATACCAGCCTGCACGGTACATGGTACCAGCCCGTACGATACCAGCCTGTACGGTACACGGTACCAGCCCGTACGATACCAGCCTGTACGGTACACGGTACCAGCCCGTACGATACCAGCCTGTACGGTACACGGTACCAGCCCGTACGATACCAGCCTGTACGGTACACGGTACCAGCCCGTACGATACCAGCCTGTACGGTACACGGTACCAGCCCGTACGATACCAGCCTGTACGGTACATGGTACCAGCCCGTACGATACCAGCCTGTACGGTACCAGCCCGCAAAATACCAGCCTGCACACGGTACCAGCCGCACAGTACCAGCCACACGGTACCGGCCCACACGGCACTGGCCCGCACAGTACCAGCCCACACGGTACCAGCTGCAGAGTACCAGCCTGCACAGTACAGCCTGTATGGTACCAGCCTGCACGGTACCACTCTGCAAGGTACCAGCCTGCACGGTACCAGTCGCACAGTACCAGCCTGGACACAGTACCAGCCACACGGTACCGGCCCACACGGCACTGGCCCGCACAGTACCAGCCTGCACGGTACCAGCCTGCACGGTACCACTCTGCACGGTACCAGCTGCACAGTACCAGTCGCACAGTACCAGCCTGGACACAGCACCAACCTATATGGTACCAGCCTGCCTGGTACCAGCTGCACACAGTACCAGCTTGCACACGGTACTAGCCTGCACATAGTACCAGCCTGCACTCGGTCCCAGCCTGCACTCGGTCCCAGCCTGCACTCGCTCCCAGCCTGCACTCGCTCCCAGCCTGCACTCGCTCCCAGCCTGCACTCGCTCCCAGCCTGCACTCGGTCCCAGCCTGCACTCGCTCCCAGCCTGCACTCGCTCCCAGCCTGCACTCGCTCCCAGCCTGCACTCGCTCCCAGCCTGCACTCGCTCCCAGCCTGCTGACCCGGCTGCACTGGCCGGCCGTCGAGGGAAGCAGGAGAATGAATGGCCCCGTCGCCAAGCGTCTTGAGCGCGTGTCCGGGAGGCGCATCATTCTCCTGCTCCACGGCTCACGTCTGCTAAGAACTGCAGCGAAATGGGTCCGGGGGGATGGGGGGGGGGGGGAGGCAAAGAAACGGTGACATAAAACGACACCGTGGGTGGTGGGCGCACAGGCAGCGTTCAGATGGCGCGGCGCCGACACGCAGACCTGAAACCTGGACATGCTGTCAGCCCCGTCCCCCAACAAACTTAGTTTGAAAACAAGATCAAGCGCGAGGAGATCAAAGAGCACGTACACGGCACCTCTACCGTGACCCCTGAGTGACCCCCACGCCTGGGGGACACTCTCTGACACCGCAGGCATCTTCCGAACGCACCGCTCTCCCCGGCACGTGGCGCTGTGTCCAGGACTGACCCCAAATCTGAGGTCTGGGGGGGGGGGGGGGCGGGACAGCCGTCAGGGGAGAAAGGTTTCCTCCATGTGAACGGAGAAACGACGGGGAAGAACAGTGAAGGAGAAAAGTCATCAGACTCCCTGGCCCGGCCGGCGTGACTCAGGGGCGGAGCATCGACCCAGGAACCAGGAGGTCAGGGTTCGATTCCCCATCAGGGTACAGGCCCGGGTCTGCGGGCTCGATGCCCAGTGGGGGGCGTGCAGGAGGCAGCCGGTCCATGATTCCCTCTCTCCCTCCCTCTGAACGGTCAATAGAAACATTAGAAAGGAAATAAAGAGACTGAGTTGCCCGGGAGGAAGGCCTCCTAGCTGGACAGAACGGGGGCGGAGGGGAGGGACCCGGCGGGGGGGGGGGGGGGAGGGGTAGGGAGACCGAGGGAGGCTGGCCTCCCAGGAGTCAGGACCACTCGCAAAGGGGGATGGGGGGCTGCACCAGACAACCACGTATTCATTAGTAACTGGAGCGTGTTCCCAGGGGGCCAGCAAAGGCCGGCGTGTCCCTTTTCAGCCTGAAGACGTCTGCAGGTGAGATGTTATCCGAACGCCCAAGACGGAGGCCAGAGAGCACGGGAACCGAATCTCCCGGCCGGGCCCGCGCAGGGACCCAGGCTCCTCCCCTGTGAGCGGACTCAAGAATAGGAAGCCAACAATGGGCCCCAACAAGGCACTGGCTGTTCCCTCTGTGTTTACAGAGCCGTTGCCTGGCGAGGGCAGGGGACAGGGCTGGGGGGGGGGGGGGGGAGGTGCCGGTCGGGTGTCCGCAGGGTAGGGCTGGAGCCGAGTGCCCGCGCCCGAAGGGCTTGGCTTACAGGCCCGGGCCAGAACCGTCCTTCGAGAACATGCAGAGTTCATCGTTCTCCAGAGTTCACGCACCGTTAGCCCGGCCCCCGTGGCTCAGGGGTTGAGCGTCGACCTGTGAACCAGGAGGAAGTCAGGGTTCGATTCCTGGTTACGACACATGCCCGGGTCGGGGGCTCCATCCCCAGTAGGGGGCGTGTAGGAGGCAGCTGATCTATGATGTTTCTCTCTCTCCCTCTCCCTTCCTCTCTGACATCAAGAAAAACACAGACATTGTAGACTGCTTATTCCGCTATTTAATGATGGTTTCCTCGTGTAGATGTAGGTTTTAACTTTTTTATATATTTTTTTTTTTATTATACGCCGGCCAGGATATACACTTTGAAAGCAGCAACCATGGCCGAAACCGGTTTGGCTCAGTGGACAGAGCGTCGGCCTGCGGACGGAAGGGTTCGGGTTCGATTCCGGTCAAGGGCATGTACCTTGGTTGCGGGCACATCCCCAGTAGGGGGCATGCAAGAGGCAGCTGATCGATGTTTTTCTCTCATCGATGTTTCTGACTCTATCCCTCTCCCTTCCTCTCTGTAAAAAATCAATAAAATATTTTTTTTTAAAAAAAGAAAGAAAGCAGCAATCATGTTCCCTGAACACTTTCGTCCACTGATGTCAGGACAGTGGGTCTGAAACACGGGAAGGCGACGTCGGGCTAAGGAGAAGTGACGGAAACACAGCCGGCAGAGGCGCTGCCCACAGAGCCAATAACTGCGCAACGGACCGGAAGCCCACCCTCCCTCCCCGAGGCTGCTGGGGTTCCCGCCCCTTCCAATCACCGCTGCAGGAGACCTCGCTGCTTCCAGAAACCCCCTCCAGTCAGGGCATCCGGGAAGCAAATGCCACAAGCTCTTTCATGGAGCAAATCAGTGATTTTCCAAGGCTGCTAATAAGGTTCAAAGAGAGGCGTGAGCAAGCTGCTGGAAGCGTATACAGTGTGCCAGGACGGGACAGAGCGTGTGTGTGTGTGTGTGTGTGTGTGTGTGTGTGTAAATCTGAGAGCTTTTAAAATAAATATATAGTTACATATAGTTGGTGTCAGAGAGGAAGGGAGAGGGAGCGAGAGAACCATCAACGCTGAGAGAGAATCATAGAGCAGCTGCCTCCTGCACACCCCACACTGGGGCTGGAGCCCACAACCCGGGCCTGTGCCCCGACCGGGAATCGAACCCTGACCTCCTCCTGGTTCATAGTCATCCCTCAGCCACTAGGGCACATGGGCCGGGCGCTGAGAGATGGCTTACAGCACAGACTCGCCTTGTTATCGGGCCCCAAAAGGAGAACAGAAACCAAAAATCCCCGGAAAGATGTGTGTGTTTATTCCGTTGGACGTGAGGGCCAACCCTTGGGCGGATGAAAAGCGCTTTCCTTGCCCCCAGCTGCAGACCCACAGGGCTTCCAGATGCCCGGTCTGTGTGGGTCTGACCTCCTCTAAAGACGCCAAAAACACCGCCAGGGTGAGCGCCCGTCTTGCCCCGCTGCAGGCGTCATGGCACGGTCACCCCGGGCTGCGGCATTGCCCGCACGGAGGGGTCTGTGGGTTTCCCGCTGGGCACCGCGTCCTCCATTCCCTCTCCTTCTTCATCCTCATGACGGCCCCGCGGTCACACAGGAGAATCCCCCCCCCACCCCCCCACACACACACAGAGGGGAGGAAACGGAAACACAGGTGCATCTGGGGAGCACTCGCACGCGTGATGGGCAGGAAACCACAGCACGGCCTGGCCCATGAGGGGCGGCCGAGGCTCCGGGGCTGTGCCCACCCATCTCCTGGTCACCGTGCTCGGCCTGCACCGGCCACGGCTGACCGTCCCCCTCCCCCCTCCCGCACACAGCGGAGCCGAACCCCGCGCGTGCGGTGGTCCCCGGGGCGGTGGGATGTCTAGGAGCCCAGCCTCCCTCGGCAAGGTCTTCAGGAGGCGCCTGGCCCTCCCCAAGGACGACGGGCAAGGATGCCTCTGCCCCTGCCGTTCCCCCAGCGTCTCCCCGCCTGGCCGTCCCTCGTCCCTCAAACGCTATTCGAGCTGAAACCGGTGTGGCTCAGTGGACAGAGCGTCGGCCTGCAGACTGAAGGGTCCCCTCGATTCCGGTCAAGGGCATGTACCATGGCTGCGGGCACATCCCCAGTGGGGGGGTGTGCAGGAGGCAGCTGATCAATGTTTCTCTCTCATCGATGTTTCTAACTCTCTATCCCTCTCCCTTCCTCTCTGTAAAAAAAAAAAAAAATCAATAAAATATATATATATATGTTTTTTTAAAAAGCTAGTCGAGGTCGTAGAGGTGGGTGAAGTCCTGAGGGCTTTGCCCCAGCCCAGCATGTTACAGAAAATTCTAGAAACGGTCACATCCAAACTCGGCAGCGCGCATGCATGTTCTCGGGGGACTCCCGTTGACCTCTCAGTGCTCACAGAAAGTGAAATGTCTCACCCAAACGATTTTCAGAAAGTTTCACATCGTTATTGGGAAGGTTGTACCCTGTTTCCCCGAAAATAAGACAGTGTCTTATATTAATTTTTGCCCCCAAAGATGCGCTAGATCTTATTTTCGGGGGAATGCCTTATATTAGAGCGAGTAGGTCTTATTTTCGGGGGGATGTCTGACTTTCGGGGAAACAGGGTACCTGCAGGGTTTCTGATGGGTTTGCCTACTTGACGGAGGAATGCATGGGCTGGTAAAAACCATTATCATCAGCCTTCCCATTCACTCTAGAATTTCCTCTTATCCAAAAAAGGAACATTTCAACAGCCTTTTAATATGTTGTTGTTGTTGTTTTCCCGGAAATGTCCTCTCTATTCTAACACCTGCACAGCCCTGGAATCCCAGCCACACACCGCGGTTCCGAGATCCTGCCGTCAGCTACGAAAATAAACCCAACAGGAAACAGCCCATCGGCCCCGGGTCCGCTCTCTCCTTCGGTCGGCTCTCAAGCTGCCAGAATCCCGACCGCCCTCTTCCCCGCCCGCCCCCCCCCCCCCCACGCTAGGCTGTGGACAGGGGACAGGGGCACAGGTCAGCACCCGTCACAGAGAGCTGCCCACACCAGGACTTACGGCGTAGGCACCTATCAGGAAGGCCGCGTTCGCTCTTTTCCGCTGGTCGAAGCAGGTGTAGTGCACTATCTTCTTTCTTGATAAACTGTACGACTGGAGAGAGGGGGAGAAGAGAGAGTTAGGGCGGCCACAGCGACAGGTTGGCCGATGCAAGACACACCCTCCCTCTCGGCTCCGAGATGGGCCCCAGGGAACGGGCGCCCTCGGGTGTCTAGGGCGTCTGAACCTGAGCGTCGGGCGGGGAGGGCTCCTAGGCCAGACTTCCCGCAGGTCCTGGTGACGGGAGAGCTGGCGCCGCACCACGCCTGTGTCTCTCCAGGAAAGGAGACGCAACCGTCGGAAATAACTGAGTTACTAAAGAGCATCTTTATCAGCAGGAAGCCTTTCTGAAGATTTACTCTGTGGATCTCCCACGGAAAGTCCGTCTCCACGTCCCGCACACCCCAGCAAGCCCAGGAGCGCGTTCTCTGCCGTGCACAGTGTAGAGCCGGCTTCGACACGCGCCCGCCAGTCCATTTCCGCCTTCCACACGTGTAAACGCCCACATTACCGAGAGCACCGCGCTCATGTTTTCCTCCTAACGTGTCCTGTGCAAAGCCCCTCGTCATGATCTGGAAACACACGGAGCGGCCAGATGATGATGATCTCTGAACGCATAATAACCTGGCCACTCCGTGTCTATCCTATAGCATAAAAGGCTAATATGCAAATGGTCCCCTCGACCAGGAGTTTGATCAGCAGGCAGGCTGGCCAACCGCCCATGTCCCCTCCCCCTGACCAGGCTGGCTGGACCCCATCTACGCTCGTATTCACGCACCAGGCCTCTAATACACACACACACACACACACACACACTGAGTGGCCAGGTTATTATGCATTCAGAGATCATCATAATCTGGTCACTCGGTGTATACCCTATATAATAAAAGGCTAATATTCAAATTGTCCCCTCGACCAGGAATTTGATCAGCAGGCAGGCTGACCAACCGCCCATGTCCCCTCCCCCTGGCCAGGCTGGCTGGACCCCATCTACGCATGTATTCATGCACCAGGCCTCTAATACACACACACACACACACACACACACACACACACTGAGTGGCCAGGTTATTATGCATTCAGAGATCATCATAATCTGGTCACTCGGTGTATACCCTATATAATAAAAGGCTAATATTCAAATTGTCCCCTCGACCGGGAATTTGATCAGCAGGCAGGCTGGCCAACTACGAATGTCCCCTCCCCCTGGCCAGGCTGGCCGGACCCCACCCCTGCACGAATTCATGCACCGGGCCTCATATATAAAAAGATGGAGCATCAACAGGATTCTATCAGCAAACATCTTACTACAGCAGCCGTGCATATAAATTCACAGATTCAAACAGGCACCGAGCACCTGCTGTATGCCAGGCAAGAGCCTGCGTGCTCAAGCGTCCAGCGAAACCCAAAATGAGCAGCATGGTGTCTGTGCGTGCCGAACGGCAAAGACAGGGCTAACGAAAAGGGAATCAAAGTGTTCATCAGAACTCAAACATAAAACACGGGCTCAGTGACAGCCCCTCCATTTCCTCGTTTCCAGCACTACAGCATGTTTTGTTGGTGTTAATTCTCACTAGAGGGCATTTTTCCCATGGTTTTCTCGTGAGAGTGGAAGGGGGAGGAAGCGAGAGAAAGAGACCCTGCTGTGCGAAAAACACACCCCAGCCAGGGATGGGGAGCGAACCCACAACCCAGGCCCTTGCCCTTGACAGGCAGTCAAACCCGAGACCCTTCAGTGAGGGGGAGGGGACAACGCTCTAACCACTGAGCAACACCAGCCAGAACCCGACGTTACGGTCTTTCGACAAACGGCTCTCACGCTACAGGTGCGTAAGCCGCCACGCTTATCCATGAACTCGCACCGACGGTGAGGCAGCCTGCGATGCCTCGCCCACTGGCCGCCGCACAGCGTGCCTGCATGCAGAGACCCCGTGGAGACGTAACGGAGCTCAGCGCTCTGCGCTCGGTGTCAAACTCTCCGTGTC
Source organism: Antrozous pallidus (assembly GCA_027563665.1). NCBI lineage: Eukaryota > Metazoa > Chordata > Mammalia > Chiroptera > Vespertilionidae > Antrozous > Antrozous pallidus. Next base: position 2,369,360 of record CM050527.1, on the reverse strand, counting down.
AAACTCTCGCCCACGGCTGCACGCCTCGTTACGCGGCCCGTGTTCGCCTCCGAGTGTGACATGCGTGCTTTCCCGGTCCCGTCCCACCAGGAAGAGAATCTCGTCCAATCAGAAGCCGTCCGAGAAGGCCTGCACATCCTGGCTTTCCCACGGGCCCAGAGGTCATGTCACAGCTTCAAGGTCACCGCCGGCGGGCTGGCCTGGCCTCCCGGCCTCTGTCTGAGTCTGTCTGCTGGGTGCTTCCTGTTTGGGTTTTATTATCTGTTGGTGTGTTTTGCCACGTACTGCTCTCCATCACTAAGTCCCGTTTGACTCACAGAAAGGGAGCCACGCTTCCTAAGACCTCCCAGGGCAGTGGTCGGCAAACTACGGCTCGAGAGCCGAGGTTTGCCGCTCTGTTGACTCATGAGTTTGCCGATGTTTCTAACTCTCTATCCCTCTCCCTTCCTCTCTGAAATCCATACACAGATACACTTCCTAAAAAGGTAAAGCAAGAGTACATAAAAGGTGGGACTTCGTATGGCCCATCCATCAGTTCCCATCCTGGAACCTCCAGACACCCCCACCCCTGCCCTGCTTCCCCGGGCGAGAGGCAGAGCTTCAGCTCTCTCGTGGGACCCGGGACAGGCGTGTGCCACGGCACACACACGCGTGATGGCACCTGTAAACCAAAGTCCCCTGAGGGCGAGGACAGAACAGCGTCAATCAAGGTGGAGGCCTGGACCCCCGACAGGCACTTCCTGTCTCGGGAAGGAGCGCCTGGGGCCGGCCGCGTCCCACGGGGTGGCTCCTGGTGGAAAACCGGCCTCTCGACTCCGTGACGGAGGGCGAGGCGGGCCGTGGGCCCCGATCGCAGACGGCCCGGCCGGCCGTGGCCGCCGGTGACACGCACCCACCATGCCTCCCTGGGTCAGGAGGTCACCGCGCACAGAGCCATTCAAAACCTAAAGGAGAGGGAGGCAGGTTCACGGCCAGCTCAGAGCAGCTGGCGTGGTCCCTCCCCGCGCCCCCCGGCCCTCCCCGAAGGCTGTGCCACGGGAAAGTGCGGCTTCCCGCGTCTGGTGAGGACGCCGTGCTTCACGGCGGCGTGCCCCCGCCCGGCTGAGCAGAGGGAGACTCCGGCACGGCCTGGGTGACATGCTAATAAAATAAAAGCTCAGCCCTGGCGGGTGTGGCTCAGTGGATAGAGCGTCGGCCTGCGGACCGAAGGGTCCCGGGCTCGGTTCCGGTCAAGGGCATGGACCTTGCTTGCGGGCACATCCCCAGTAGGGGGTATGCAGGAGGCAGCTGATCGATGCTTCTCTCTCATGTTTCTAACTCTCTATCCCTCCCCCTTCCTCTCTGTAAAAAAAAAAAAAAATCAATTAAATATATTTAAAATAAATAAATAAAATAAAGTAAAAGCACAGCCCATGCACCCCACACACGTGCGCTCAGCCGGCGACGGGTCAGATGAAGTGGGTGACAGCCCAGGGCCCCGGGGACTAAGGCGTCATTCTCTTCCCGGTGACCGGGCCAGCCCGGCCATCAGCGTCTCCATAGCAACAGCGTCACCTCCCTGCAAAAGCCGTCAAACGTGCTAAGGGGTCCCCCCCCTGTGCGCAGCCGGCACCTCTGCATAGTTACCTCCAACCTGCCCAGGAAAGGGATGTTCTGGAACGTTCTCTTGGGCTGCACACAAAACAGAGCACGGTTTTCGTCTTCGCCTGGCGCTCCGGTGGGGGTGGGGCAGGGCGGGGGGGTTCAGCAAAAAGGAGCAGGCGTCCAGGACGGCCGTGTCCTTCCAGACCCACAGCCGTGAGCGTCGGGCCAGACATCGGAGGAGAGTGGGGAGCAGGCCGATCCTACGGCCCCCGGCACGGCACGGGGGCGGGGGGGGGGTCTACAACAGGGGTTCCCTGGCCTGGCTGAGCGGTTGAGCGTCAGCCTATGAACCAGGAGGTCATGGGTTCTTTGTTTTGTTTTGTTTTGTTTTTAAATACATATTTTATTGACTTTTTACAGAGAGGAAGGGAGAGTTAGAAACATCGATGAGAGAGAACATCGATCAGCTGCCTCTTGCACGCCCCCACTGGGGATGTGCCCGCAGCCACGGTACATGCCCTTGACCGGAATCGAACCTGGGACCCTTCAGTCCCCAGGCCGACGCTCTATCCACTGAGCCAAACTGGTTTCAGCTGGAGGTCACGGTTTGATCCCTGGTCAAGGGCACAGGCCCACCTTGCAGGCTCAATCCCCCGTAGGGGGCGTGCAGGAGGCAGCCGATGCATGATTCTCTCTCATTGATGTTTCTATCTCTCTCTCCCTCTCCCTTTCTCTCTGACGTCCACAAAAATATTTAAATATGTGTATGTATGTATATTTAAAAAACAGATCAACGTTGACTCTATGACCCAAATTCTATGATGACTGCTAGTTCATCACTTTTGCTTGGCTGTTAACTCTACCAAGACGACGTTCAGGAAAACTGTAACTCCTGTCGGGCGGGAAAACATAGCAACGCTGAGCCCCTCCGCCCGTCCCCCAGCGCCCGGTCAGCACAGACGCGAGGGCCGGAGCATCAGCCTGGGAGGGAACTGGAGGGGCTCAGAGCGAAACCAAAGGCTGTGTGCTTCCTTCCTCCGGTCCCTGCCCACTGACTTCCTTCAGCTCCGACGTCAACTCGCCCTGAAGCAGGGAAGGGTCAGCACGTGCTCGGGAGAAGGGAAGGGGGACACCTGGGAGGACCCATTGCAACATCCGCGGGAGCTTCTCCCAGAAACTTCCAAAGACCGAGATCACCGCAGGGCGGGGGCTCATCCCCCCCCGACGGTCAGAGCTCAGTGCGGGGCGCGGAGAGGCCAGAAGGCGGACGGCACCTGGACACTCACCTTCAGTTTCTTGTTCAGCTTACAGCAGTATCTGTACACCATGGCCAAGTTCAGGGGCCCGAAATCCGCATAGAAACTGAGGTGGAGACAAAAGCGGGGGTTAGGGAAACAGATTTTCAGGCACACTGTGCTCGTCGTCTTCTCATTGAAGCTGCGGTCGAATTTCGATCGTCTGCGGGCTCACAGCCAGCTGACAAGGGACCCACAGGCTCCAAAGGACCCGGCTCTCCCTGGGAGCTGCCTGGACAGCTGTGTGTTCCCCTCCCTTTCTCTCTCCAACCGGCCGGGACCTGCTCCTGCCAGGCAGGGAGAGAACCCCACGGCCCTGACCGGTTTGGCTCAGTGGACAGAGCGTCGGCCTGCGGACTGAAAGGTCCCGGGTTCGATTCCGGTCAAGGGCATGTACGTTGGTTGCGGGCACATCCCCAGTAGGGGGTGTGTAGGAGGCAGCTGATCATTGTTTCTCTCTCATCGATGTTTCTGACTCTCTCTATCCCTCTCCCTTCCTCTCTGTAAAAAAAATCAATAAAATATATTTTAAAAAATAGAATAAATAAAATAAAAGCCAGCTAATATTAATAATAGGAGGAGCGCAAAGGGGAGGCCAGACAGGATCAGCATGGCCACCTGGGCAGCTTCACCAGGAAGCTGCAATGTCACACTCCCCAGGGAGCTGCCGTCCGTTCCCACAGGTCACTGGGGAAGGGGTCCAGCAGAGGGGGAGGTGAGCGCATGCGTGGTGAAGTCGGGGCGACGCAGGGGAGGTGCTTGTCTGTCCGTCTAACCCAGGAACAAAGATCATTGGTTGGAGGGGCAGAGGCCCTGCAAGCACGGGAAATCCTGACATGGTCATGGGTTAGGCTCCTCATCACAACCTCAAGATGAAGAGTCCTCGCTCTCCTTCCCTTTGCTTCACCCCTGCTTCCCGGCGCTCACTTGCCCCAGCCCCTCGCTTCCTACCCACCCCCCTACCCCCGCCCATGGGAATGAACGAATGAACTAACAGCTCTCACTGAGTTGGTTTTGTGTTATTGATTTTATTTTCTTTTATTATTATATTGTATTGATTTTTTTTTTTACAGAGAGGAAGGGAGAGGGATAGAGAGTTAGAAACATCGATGAGAGAGAAACATCGATCAGCTGCATCCTACACACCCCTCACTGGGGATGTGCCTGCAACCAAGGGACATGCCCTTGACCGGAATCGAACCTGGGACCCTTCAGTCCGAAGGCCGACGCTCTATCCACTGAGCCACACCGGTTAGGGCTGTGTTGTTGTTTTTAACAAACTCTCATCTAAGTGGTTCCATTCCCAGAGGAATTATTGCTTAGAGCACTGTGGTACCCTATTTTCCATCCCAGAAGTTTCGTCTGAAAATGTTCCACTCCTCAGTCAAAAGACGAGCTACAGTCCAAACAAGACTCATTCATTCAACAGAATGGACAGCCACCAACAGAGCAAGGCAGTACCGGTTAGCCTATTGGTTTACTGAATGTGTTGGGGTGACATTGGTTCATAAAAGCGTGTGGGTTTCGGGGGCCAGTTCACATATTAATCCAAGAATGCTGACAATACAAAAAACAAAAACAAAAAACAACAACTTAACTGCTTTATAAGTACTGTATTTGCCGGCATATAAAACGACTTTTTAACCCAGGAAAATCTTCTCAAAAGTCGAGGGTCATCCTATACGCGGGGTGTAAAAAATACTGTAGCTTGCAGTCATGCCAGGAATTGCTAACTCGCCAGGGACTTGCCCGGCACTTGCTCTCTCTCTATTGTTTGTTATCTTCCTCCTGTCATCATCAGTGCCGGTCGTCTTATACGCAGGTAGATGGAAAACAAGCACCCCAACTCTTCAGTGTGTTCCCAGCCCGGCTGACATTTGCTCGCTCGCTCGCTCGCTCACGGGGATCTTTACCGAAAGCCTGCTGACCCGCCCTTCCCTTACCCACAAGGCGCTCACCGCCCATGGAGACGCCAAGCATCGTGTTATTCCAGTGTGGCCTCTGAGACAGAGGGTCATACACCTGTGTGTGCGCGTGTACATACAGCACGTGGCTGAGGCTCACCCGCCCAGCCCTCCGGCCACACACGCTGCCGAGCAGCCTCCCTGTCACCGGCGGTTATCAGCATTCCTCCGTCAGACAATACAGCTCCTATGCCTGGCTGAGACTCAGAACAGGCAAGCTTCAAAAAAAGCCGAAATTGCTCAACCGACACTGACCTAAGATCAAAGCACCGTCCGAGTTTCTGCCGCAGCCCTCCCGGGGCAACAAACCGAGAGCGACTGCGCGTCTGAGAGGCGCCCCAAACCCGCATCCGTCACAGGGAACCCGATGGGGAACGGGGAAGAAGGGGGATCTGGGCCCCACTGATGGCTCCGGGTCCCTGGGCTGGTGTCTGCCTGTCTGGGCCTCCTCAGCCTTACCTACCAAAAGCTGCTGAGTTCGGCGGCTTCTAAGTTCCTTCCTGATAGCAGGGGATCTTACCTGCACGCTTCCCACATATCGCATCACATCACCTCCCTGCTGTGTGCGTATTACAGACTTTTACACACCGAGTGGCCAGATGAGGATGATCTCTGAACCCATAGTAATCTGGCCACACAGTGTATGTATGTGTGTGTGTGTGTGTGTGTGTGTGTGTGTGTGTGTGTTTAAAGGCCCGGTGCATGAATTCATGCATGGGTGGGGTCCGGCCAGCCTGGCCAGGGGAAGGGGACATGGGCAGTTGACCAGCCTGCCGGCTGATCAAACTCCTGATCGAGGGGACCATTTGCATATTAGCCTTTTATTCTATAGGATAGACACGGAGTGGCCAGATGATCATGCGTTCAGAGATCATCATCCTCTGGCCACTCGGTGTGTGTGACCGTATTTACACATCTTATCGCAGGTGGAAAGGAGGCTCTATGGAAAGTAGCCTCTGAGCTGACCTGATCATAAATTCCTGCTGGACAAGTTTGGAGGGTAGTCACGTCCCAGACACGAAACTTTTTTAGTGAAAGGTTTCTCTTTGCCTCCAGCCAGCCCTGCCTTGTTCTCGTGCCTCGAGGCTAACGTGCCTTTGGAGGTAGTGAAAAGCCAGGGAGCACCGAGCTTCACTACCCTGGACTGTGAGCCCTGCCTCCTTCTTCCACCTCCCTCCTTCATCCCCAATGTCCAGCTGGCTTTCTTTTTTTTTTTAATTATTTTTATTGATTTTAGAGAGGAAGGGAGCGGGAGAGAGAGATAGAAACATCAATGATGAGAGAGAATCACTGATCAGTAGCCTCCTGCACGTCCCCTACCGGGGATTGAGCCCCCAACCCAGGCATGTGCCCTTGATTGGAATGGAACCTGGGACCCTTCAGTCCACAGGCCGACGCTCCATCCACCGAGCCAGACCAGCTAGAGCCCAGCTGGCTTTCCCGCAGCACCTAAGATCTGGCTGCCCGGCCCCGTCATCAGTGAGGCGCCCATACTTTCTTGTAAAAATCCCCTCCAGGTCCGGAGGTTTCGTGCCCCGGGGCGAGCAGCAGGGCCACATCCGGCTTCCGCGGCGGCTTCTGCACACGGGTCCGACCCTCCAAGCCAAGCAGCCGGCAGGTTCCATGGCATCCGGGCACCTCCCTACATCGGGGTCTGCAATCATGTGACCTCCCTCCTGGGAGCAAGCGGTTAACGACACCCCCGGGGAAGCTGGACAGTGAGCACAGGCCTTCAGGAATGCACCGGAGGCTGCACCCCCGCCCACAGAGCACTCTCAGAGATGGTGCGGGTTAGCCCTCCGTCCGCCGCGGGGTGGGAGGCCAGGGGGCCGCGCAGACGGTAGGTAGGCAGGCACGTGGCTTTGGTAGAAACCAGATGGACGAGCTCGGCCGACGTGGCTCTGTGGCTGAGCGTCGACCTAAGAACCAGGAGGTCAGGGTTCGATTCCCGGTCAGGACACGTGCCCGGGATTGCGGGCTTGATCCCCAGCGTGGGGCGTGTAGGAGGCAGCCGATCTCATGATTCTTTCCCATCGCTGATGTCTCTCTCTCTCTCTCTTCCTTCTCCCTTCCTCTCTGACATCACAAAAGAAAAGAAAAGCACTAAAACGCACAAGATGTTGAGCAAAACAGAAACGGTCTGCGACATAAGCAGAGAGCCCTGATTCTCCGCTGGTCCTGAAAAGGCTTAGCTAATTAATACAATTCAGTGTTGGAAGTAAATCAAAACCGATGCTCAGAAATCCGTCTTTAAAGAAGCCAGGGAGCCCACACTTGGGCGCAGCGAGCCCCGCTCCATCTGGGAGCCAGAAAGGAACCTGAGACCTCGGCCCACCTCCCCCCTCCGCCCCCCCAGACTCTAAAGCAAGAAAGTATCTCAGTATCCAGGCGGCATTGTCTGTTTTCACCTGAAAGAGCACAAAGGACAGAGCCCCTTTGCCTTTCATCATAGACACACACGCCCTGTTTATCTTGCCTCCCCGTCCCCAAAATCAAGCAACGCAACAAAAGGCAGCCCCTCCTTCAATGTGCGTACAAGGCCTACTTTAAGGTCCCACTTTCTCCCATTCACCCAAAACAGAAGCCCTGAATTCACCCTCCGTTCCTCTCCCTCCTTCTCCTCCTTCTCGCCGGTCATCTGGTCAACCCCTCCTTTCCAGCCCCGCCCCCACCTGGCCTTTCTGTTCCGGTGGCTACAACCTAACGCACTCCACCTGTCGGCCACCACCCCGCCTGCTGGCCACCACCCGCCACGGCAGTGCTCTCTGCCACTCGCAAACGAGCACCACCGAGATCCAAGCGCCTTCTTCCCCTAAGCCAGTCCCAGCCCTGTGCCAGCCTCGTCTGTGACCCCTCTGCACCCAAATATTCCCCTCCCCTAACAGAATGCTGCTGTTCCCAAACACTGACTTCTTTCCTCCTTCCCTTCCTTCTTCACTCACTCGTTCATTCGGCTAACACTTCCTGAGCACCATCTGTGAGCCAGGCACTGGGCTGGGTGTAGAGACACAACAGTAAGCTAGTCGGGCAGTGCTTGTCCCCACAGAGACCGTAACGGAGACCTTTGCTCCCCCACACCCCGGCGAAGCTGGTTCAGAGGTCGCTGTGATGTCATCGCGCTGGTGGTCGTCGCCTCTCTCTCTCTCTCTCTCTCTAGGACTCCTACACACGCATCTGCAGCTTGTGGCGTGTATTGCTCGGTGCTTGTGTTCACTTCCTTCTTTATGTCTTCGAGTGGCCCCAAAGCAACGGCCTGGTGCTCTGTAGGGAAACCTATCCCATCTTGAGGTCAGCGCAGTCTGCCACCACTTACACGTTTTAAGGGATGCTTTTTCCTCATCCCGTAAACACGTGTCAGGTGTTTTGGTTTTGGTTTTCATCGCAGAGGCGTAGGGAGCTGTAGCTAAGTAAAATTCATTGACTTGTGGCCCTGGGTTGTGTTGATGCACTTACAAATGAGGACATCTTACATCTTAGGAGCCTCCATCGAACAAAATGAGCTGCCCTGTGGTGATGTGGGCGGGGCCAGCCCCTTCTTCCCCCGCCGGACTCCCCAGCAGCCCATTGGGGGCTCCCTCAAGGCTGCCTGGTGGAGACCAGCCCTCTTTTAGCGGTGCCCTGACCCCCTCCATTAAAACGTGCCTTGTCACCAGCTCTGTGGGAAGGAGCTGACAAGGGTTTGTCCCTAGGGGGACAGGACCCACTGGGAGGGCCAGAGGCCAAAACAGCAGGCGTCTACAGATACATGTGTGCACAGATAGGAGTATGCACAGATAGGAGTATGCACAGATGCCTGTGTGCACAGATGCGTGTGTGCGCGGATGTGAGTGTTCTGTTCCATTCAAGGGCACATACCTCAGTTGCAGGTTCGATTCCCAGCTGCGGGAGGCCACCCATCGGTGGGTCTCTCTCACATCGATGTTTCTCTCTGTGTGTCTCCCTGCTTCCCTTACACGCTCTCTACAAATCAATGGGAAACTATCCTCCGATGATAATTTTTTTAAAAAAAAACTCACACCATCCCCGGATGGTCTCCCTGCCAGTCTTGCCTGAGGAGACAGCAGAAATAATTGCAGGGATGTGGACTGGTAGCCCTACCCCAAAATGCCAGCAGGAAGATCACCCCAAAACGGCGGCCCTCGCCTGTCGGCCTGGAACCAGAAGACCACTGGGCCGCGTGTTTAGTCGGCTCGGTGTCATTTTCTGCCGGGCCCGCCACCTGGCAATCCCAAGAGAAGCCATTCGGGCCTCGGTGTGTTCAGACTCCCCACCTCTGGCGCGTTAGTCCCTGCGGGACTGGCCATGATGGCACACGCACGGTCCTCTCTGCTCAGACGCCGAGAGGTGCCCAAACCCTGAACTCGCCAAAAAGCAGCCCCAGCGATGCACCATCCTGACCACGACCACCGAGGGGCACCCAGTAAACGCTGCCGGCGGATGTCCGTCCCCTGGGTCACCCAGGTACACGGGTCAGCACAGGCCACCTATTCCTGTCGGCCCAGGAGCCCAGCGGTAACCTGACACCAGGCCTCAGCCCCGCTGCAGCCACGCCCCCCACGCCCACGCCCACCCCAACCCTCACGTCAAGCAGCACCTGCTCCCGCACCTCTGCCTCAGAGAGCCGAGGGAGACGTCCCCAGACGCCAGGTTCGAGCACCCCACATGAACGTCTGTCTTCCCTCAGATCAAAGACAGGCTCCTGAGGGTCAAGGACACTCACTCTCGGGTGCCTGGCGGTGCCCACCCATCCAGGCAGAGCCGCCAGCTCCCTTCCACTGGACAGGCCCTAGGATGCTAACTACAGCGACCACGGCTCACGTAATGATGCTCACGTCACTGCCCATGTAGGCAAGACAAGAAAGTGAAATTTACCCACAGAGCCAAACCAGTGAGGGCTGAGTGTCGGCCTGCAGGCTGAAGGGTCCCGGGTTCGATTCACGTCAAAGGCACATGCCCTGGTTGGGGGCTCGATCCCCAGTGGCGGGTGTGCAGGAGGAAGCCAAGCAATGGTTCTCTCTCATCATTGATGTTTCTCTCTCTCTCCCTCTCCCTTCCTCTCTGAAATCAATAAAAACATATTTTTTTAAAAAGCGAAAGTAAAATGAAGTGTTTGCGGAGAAGTAGATTAGACGGCAGGATATAGGAAACACCACAGCTTCCTTTTTTCCTGCTTTTTAAGCTGATTTTAGAAAGATAGGGAGAGAGAGAGAAACTGTTGGCCCCACTTACTGATGCCTTTGCTGGCTGGTTCTTGTCGGTGTCCCAACTGAGCATCGACCCTGACCTTGGCCCCGAGAGAGGCGGCTCTACCCTACTGAGCTGCCAGCCCAGCTACCCCAACTCTTTCAATAGAAGGGCACAACCAAGTCCATTGAGTCTTCTTAGCCCTTGTTATCGGTCGCGTTCACTGAAGAGAGCTTTATCTCTATTTAAATTGCTACTACACTCATTACGTATTGAGATATCTTTTTTCCGGCAAGTCCTTCACAATAACAGGTCCACACGCTTATCTTACGCTCTCAGACCCAAATTCCAAAGAAGCAAGGTAACCACGGAGAGCAAATGGCAATCCTCTCCCCTCCCCAAAGGCGAGGCAAAGAATCCTGGGAGGCTTTGGAGCACCCCCAGAAAGCCACTCCCTAAGTCAAATTTTTTTAAAAACCAGCCTCCCTCGTAGAAAACGCCGGGATCCAACTCGGCGCGCCCCGCTTTCCGAGAGCCAGCAGCAGCAGCAGCAGCCGGCGGCCTGTGCGGCTGGAGCCCGGGGGCACACCCTGCCCGGGTCTCCAGAGGGTCCAGGGGACGGACCCCGGGCTACTGCAGAGCCCGGCGGGGACCGAGTCCAGCAGGGTCCGATGGCGGACCGAATCCCCAACTGCAGTCGGTGCCGGCGGTCAGAACAGGTGCAGACAGACAGACAGACGGCCGGAGGGCTGAGGTGTGGGCAGGTTCACCTGACCCTCACTGTCAGCCCTGGCTGGGTTGCTGGGTGGTTAGAGCCCCCTCCCCCCACGTCCAGGCTGCAGGCTCGATCCCGGTCAGGGCACATCTCGTAAACAAGTGGGACGACAAATCCGGGCCTCTCTTTCTCTGGGTCTGCCTGTCTCCATCTCAAGCGAATAAGTTTAAAAGGTAAAATGAAAGGTACCGTATTTTCCGGCATAAAAGACAACTGGGCGTATAAGACGACCTCCAACGTTTCCAGTTAAAATACGGAGTTTGGGATATACTCGCCGTGTAAGACGACCCCTCTTCCAACCCACACCAAATAAAAATTTTTTAAAAAACACACACACACATCAGATTTGGTTTCAATGTGGTGACTTTGAGAAGATTTTCCTGGGTTAAAAAGTCATCTTAGACGCCGGAAAATACGGTATGCTCACCTCTCCCCGAGCCCCTGCGCCTGAAAAAAACTGGCACGGATCCTCCCACCGGTGGGGAAAAGTGACTAAAACAGCCGTAAAGATAGGGGTGTTTCCTCACCCAGCCAAACGGTTGAGAAAAAAAGCCAAAAACAAAATAATAATAATAATAATAATAATAATAATAATAAGCAGACACTTACTTTTCATAGACCAGCTCCTCGTCGATGGAGAAATAGTGGATATGTACTGTGCTTTTTGGTCTAGTCCTTAAAGTAGCAAAATATAAACGATCTGAAAGACAAGTTCAAAAGCCTTGTGAGAAGCGGGGGACGCTGGAGGGGGGGGGTGGACACAACACAGGACCCACATAAAAGCGACCCCCATTCTTTACAGCCGCCGGCCGGCACGTGGGCTCCCTGCAAAGCCAGAGACCCGAGCGCGCAGCGGCCCCAGGGCACCCAGAGGCGGGGGGGGGGCCCTCAGCGGGGGGTCAGAGCACCCTGAGGCCCTCGGGTCAAGCAGGCGGGAGCGCCTGGCAGCCGGGGGGGTCCCCGCAGAAACTCGATCTCCCCGCAAAGCCAGAGACCCGAGCGCGCAGCGGCCCCAGGGCACCCAGAGGCCCCGGGGGAGGGGCGCGGCGGGGTGAGAGCACCCCCAAGCCCTCGGTCAGGCCGGCGGGAGTTTGGGGGTGAAGGGGGGCGCCTGGCAGCCGGGGTCCCCGCACAACTGGCGGTGCAAGTTGGGCTGGGAAATCTGCAGCCGCTGCGGAAGGGGAAGCGAGGCGCGCCGCCCCCCGCAGCTCCGGGGACCTCGAGAAGAGGAAGGGAGGAGAGACGGGGTGTGATCGTGGGGCGCGGGGGCGGCTGAACCCCGAGGCCACTGGAGGGAGATCAAGGCGACCTCAGGGCTCCCCCGCAGCGGGACGCCCGCCCCCCGGCGGCTGCGTGTGTGTGCGGGGCCGGGCGGGAGCGGAGCTGTCCCGGGACCGGCGGGACGGCCATCGGCGGGGGCTGCGGAGGGAACGGGGGACAGAAAGACAGAGAAGCCGGAAGCGGGGGGTCCTGGGGGAGAGGATGGGGCCGGGAGGGGGGGGGGCGAGCGCGCGCCCCGGCTGCAGGGCGCGGGGGCCCCCCCCGAAGAAGTCGGGGCGCCCAGTGCGGAGTTGGGGCGGGCGGGGCCGGAGGAGGCGGGCGGCCGCTCCTCACCTTTCATGAACTCGCAAGCCCCGATGAGCTCCCCGGGCTCCGCTGCCATCTTAAGCCAGGGACGCTCGGGGGAGGGCCGGGTCGTGGCCGGCGGAGGACGCCCGCCCCCGGGCGCTGCCCCCGTGCCCGGGAGGAGCCGGGGCGGCTCGCGGTCCCTATCGCCGAGCCGGAGCGCGAGGGGCGGCGGGCGCCGAGGGCGGAGGCGGCGCGGGGGTCAGCGCGCCGGGCGCCCCGGGGACATTCCGCGGGAACCCCGAGCCCGCTCCGCGCGGGGCGCACTCGCCGCGGGCTCTGGCCGCTCCGATCGGGACCCGGGCAGAGAGTCCCCCGGCTCCCGGGGCGCTCATGGAGAGCCGCCGCCTGGCCCCGATCGCGCCCGTGGCTCCTCGCGCGGCGGCGGGCGGGACTCCGGGGGCCCGGGGCTGGCGGCGGCCGCCCGGCTCCTCCCGCGCCGCCTCCTTTCGGCGGCAACTCTTCCTCCTCCTCCTCCTCCTCCTCCGCCTCCGCCTCCGCCTCCTGCGCCGCCTCCTCCCCCCGGCCCGCCCCGGACCGTCCTCCCGCCCGCCCTCGGCCCCCGCTGTCAGCGCGCGGCCATCCCTTAAAGGGACCGCGGCTGCTGGCCGCCCGCGCCCGCCCGTCGCCAGGCGCCCCGCGGGTCACCTGGAGCCCGTTGCTACGGCTTTGTTGCCGTCCGCCAATGGCGGGGCGGGGAGCGGGGCCCTGGGGCCGCCGGGGCCCGGGCGGCCTCCAGACCTGCCGGCTGTGAATGAAACGGGGCGCGGGGGGCGGCGATGCGCGGCGCCCCTGCCTCTCGGCGCCCGCGTTCTTCCAAACTCTTGCACATGAACGCGAGCTCGCACAGATACACACACGTATACACACACATATAGATACATACACACACACATACACACAGAGACACATATACACACACAGAGACACACGTATATACAGAGACACACACAAATATACACACGCACATACACAGAGACACACATATTTACACATGCATTTACACAGAGACACACACAGAGACACACGTATATACACACGCACATACACAGAGACACACATATTTACACATGCATTTACACAGAGACACACAGACACACGTATATACACATGCACTTACACAGAGACACATATACACACAGAGAGACACGTATATACAGAGACACACACATATATACACACGCACATACACAGAGACACACATATTTACACATGCATTTACACAGAGACACACACAGAGACACACGTATATACACACGCACATACACAGAGACACACATATTTACACATGCATTTACACAGAGACACACACAGAGACACACGTATATACACACGCACATACACAGAGACACACATATTTACACATGCATTTACACAGAGACACACAGACACACGTATATACACATGCACTTACACAGAGACACATATACACACAGAGAGACACGTATATACAGAGACACACACATATATACACACGCACATACACAGAGACACACATATTTACACATGCATTTACACAGAGACACACACAGAGACACACATATATACACATACACAGAGACACGCACATATATACACACATACACAGAGACACACATATTTACACATGCATTTACACAGAGACACATATACACACACAGAGAGACACACATATATACACATGCACAGACACACACATATATAGATGCACATACACACAGAGAGACACACATGTATGTATACACACGCACATACACAGAGACACACATATATATAGATGCACATACACACATATATACACATGCACAGGCACACACACATATACACACTGGCACATATACACACAGAGACACGCACACATATACACAGGCACATACACTCACAGACACACATATATACACACAGGCACATACAGAGACACACACATATATACACATGCACACTCACAGACACACACACATATATATCCACATGCACATACACACAGAGACACACATACATGTATACACAGGCAAATACACGCACAGACACACACACACATATATATACGTGCACGCGCACACACACACACACGGAACCCTCGGCTCTCCGGGCCCCGCCCGCCCACCTCCCCCCACACACACAGCCTGGACGCACCTCCGCACCCCCCCCTCGGCCGCACCCCCTCCGCCCGGAAAGCGGCCTTGCCGCGACGGTACCTCCCAGCTCGGAAGACCTGGCGCTGGCGTCCTGCGCACATGCTGCGCCCGGGGACGGCGTGCGCTTTGTTCTCATGGGGGTCACCGTGCCCATCCGCTCCCCGCGCCGGACCTGGGCCGCCGGGCGCCCAGGGCATCACAAACGCCCACCTTGACATCGCCGGGCGGGGCGGGGCCCAGGGGGCGGGGGCGGGGGCGGGGGCGGGCGGGGGACAGGCCGGGAGGGGCCGCGCGTCCGCGGGGACACCCACGAGAGAGCGTCTCCCGCCAACGCCGCCGCCCCGGCAGGAGCGCGCGGGGAGTGGGTTCCTCCCCCGGAGACCCCCCCTCCACCCCGGGTTGGTTTCTGGGCAACTTTGAGGCCGGGTGTCCCGCGGCCGAGCCTCGGGAGAGGGTAGGCTGGGTCTGAAAATGGCTCTCTGGGGCCCATCGTCAGAAGAGCATGCGCCCTGAGCGGTGTGTGCAGAAACGCAGGGCCGGCGGCTCCCCTACCCGCCGGGGAGGACGGCGGCGGTGCACGGGGCTCGGCCGGCTGCAGCTCCAGCGGCAGCTTTGCGGGGCTGCACAGAAGCTAGCCAGGCCCGGACGGACGAGGACAGGGGGACACAAGGCGGATCCAGAGCATCTCCTGCTAAGGAACACGGCTTTGTAGGAGAGGGAAGAGGAAAAGCTACCCTAACATCCAAACCCCTAAGCTCCGAGACCAGAACCCCACCCATTGCGAGCTGGAAGAATCACTGGAGAGCACCGTTCACCACCCCCCAGACCTCACAGGAGGAAAACTATCTCAGAAGAGTTTTTTGTTTGTGTTTTAATGTGAGCGCCCTGAAAAGGAGGCGTGGGGAGGCGGGTTCCCCTGGCTGGACAGGCGTTTTCTGTCTTAGGCTCTGAGTTCTGGGAATGGAAACACCCCTGAAGCGCGTGCTCCACACTCACGCCGTGTTGCCTGACGTTTATTCCCCCCCAAATCTTGGTGTCAACAAGCACGTTGGCCAATTCAAGTTGTTACTGGAAAAAAATTCCCATTGAGATGTGTATACGGGAAAGCCAAGCATTCAAATATCTCAATAAATATGCCCGCGTTGTTGAAAGGGTGAAATCAATTCAACAATGGAGAGCTTGATCCACACTCGCCGATTTAAAAGTCACGTGGGACCAAATTCTCAGAACCAGATTCCTTCACAGGTTTCCACCCCAGTTTTGTATTTAGAAATAGGGCATTGGAAAAAGAAGCTGGAGTTCTCATCCAATGCGTCAACTTGACGTTCCCCAAAGGAAATGGGCTGATGAAAAGAACTCAACAGGGCGCTTTCAGAGAAGGCCGAACACCCTTTTGTTGTTTTTTAAATGGAGTTTACAGAAACATGCTCTTTCCGATCATTCTCTAGCTTAGACATTTGGGTCACCAGGAGCGAATCGTGGCCTGAACAAATAGACGGCCTTCCAATTAAGCCTTCAAAATGAAACGGTTTATTTTTTTCCTTAGCACATGTACGATATGAACAGGATCATGAAAATGTTGAAGCCGTGCTATTCATTTCAAAGACTCTTCCATTTTAAAATTTTTGCATGAAAAGAAAGGGAGTGTCTGTGTCATCAAAGCTCTCCAGCAAAGTCTTCAGAACCTCCAAAATGGCCTAGAAAAGCCTGCGAGAAGCACGGAGACAGCGCACACCCCGTCAAGGTTCTAGCGAGATCACAAACACTGTCCTCTCGATTATGACGTCAGAGTTCTCACTGGTTGTCGTTTCATAATAAAGTCATGATTTCACCGTCCACAGAGGAGGACTGTGGAGACGCTCCTTCCCAAGCACCCAGCTTCATATCCAAGTGAGGAATTTGCTTTTAAACAAAGGGTTTCACGCAAAGGAAATGCTGAGAGAATGAGATGTCACTCAACTGCAGGAAAGGGAGCCGACGTTAGTCACAGAAATGTAATAGCAGGGAAGTGACTCGAGTTTGAAAAGAACAGCACTTAGTCTAACCCTGCAAATGCCATGTGAGTGCTGCCTGCGAGGCCCTGAGAATGGGCCCCGGCAGAGCTGGAAAAGTCAGCTCCAAGAAACATCGCCTCCCCGGACTCGAATGCTGCCCCTCGAAGCTGTACTGATCACCCTCAGTCGCTCTTGAACCTAACAACCCTTCTAAAATGCAAAGGCTGAGCCCATCCTATGAACCAGGAGATCTTAGTTCCATTCCCGGTCAGGGCACAAGCCTGGGTTGGGAGCTTAGTCCCCAGTGTGGGATGTGCAGGAGGCAGCCAATCAATGATTCTCTCTCATTTCTATCCCTCTCTCCCTCTCCTTCCAGTGCACAAAATTCATGTCTGGGCGGGTTGTCCCTCAGCCCAGCCTGCACCCTCTCCAATCTGGGACCCCTCGAGGGATGTCCTATCGGGCCTAAACGGGCAGTTGGACATCCCTCTCACAATCCAGGACTGCTGACTCCCAATTGTTCACCTGCCTGCCTTCCTGATTATCCCTAACCGCTTCTGCCTGCCTGTCTGACCACCCCTTAACCACTCCCCTGCCAGCCTGATTGATGCCTAACTGCTCCCCTGCCAGCCTGTTTGCCCCCAACTTCCCTCCTCTGCAGGCCTGGTCACCCCTAACTGCCCTCCCCTGTAGGCCTGGTCACCCATAACTGCCCTCCCCTGCAGGCCTGCCCCCCCCAAATGCCCTTCCCTGCAGGCCGGTCCCTCCCAACTGTCCTCCCCTGGTTCCTCCCAACTGCCCTCCCCTGCTGGCCATCTTCTGGTGGCCATCTTGTGTCCACATGGGGGCAGCCTTCTTTGACCACATGGGGGCAGCCATCTTGTGTGTTGGAGTGATGGTCTATTTGCATATTACTCTTTTATTATATAGGATATACATATGTTTAAATGCAAAGGCACTCTCTCAAACCACTTCTTCCTCTTAGTCTTTCCCAGATTAAGTCCCCCCCCCCTTTTTTTTTCAGCCTTTTCTTAAATTCCCTAGCCCCCTGGCTGTCCAGTCATTCTCTTCTCGAATTGTCTATCTCCCTCAAAGTGTGTCCCAGAATGAATTAGGCCAGTGGTGGCCTGGTCCCGCCAGCTCTGACATCAGAAGGGAGCAGTGAGGGGAGATTCAGATGGGAACGAGGGCCATATGAAACGTAAAAGCCAATTCTATTACTGAGCTATAAGAAAACACCTTCTCGCAAGAAAAAGGCAGCCCAGAATAGTCAACGGCTCGACAGCTGTGATCTGTACACCTTGTGTCTCTTTAAAATTACCATCACTCCTCAGAATGCATCATTGGAACATGCACTTTCAGTTCATCTCATCATCATGGGATCCAAACAAGCGAAAGAAAACATAGAACACATACTTTGCATTCTCTTTAAAAGTAACTTTCGGTTTAACTAGGAAGCCAGGACTGCAGAATCCTGCACTGCTGAGGAATTTGAAACCCAAGGTCACTTTAATTGTTTGAATGTTTGAGAATTAATCCCTTGCCTGGTGCCAAGAATCATTTAAAGCAGTTTTTAGTACAATATACACACAAGAAATTTTTACAGTTACAAGAAGAATGCCAAAAATATGTAGACAATGAGGCTCAGGATACAGCTGCCCACAATGCTATGGCCTGGGCCTACCCCCGCCACATTCTGCATCCCACTAACCACCCATGCGTTTAAGAATTCCGAACCCGGGGAGATTCGGCGGGAACGAGGTGGGACCGGGGACATCAGCTAGTTCCGGGGCTCAGACAGACTTCCTGGAGGCCAAGGCAGCAGAAGCCCCACCGGACAAGGTTTTGCCTATTTCACATATGCCATTTGTGAAAGATCATGTGAAAACATAGGTCAGTGGTCGGCAAACTCATTAGTCCACAGAGCCAAACATCAACAGGACAACGATTGAAATTTCTTCTGAGAGCCAAATATTTTAAACTTAAACGTCTTCTAACGCCACTTCTTCAAAACAGACTCGCCCAGGCCGTGGTATTTTGTGGAAGAGCCACACTCAAGGGGCCAAAGAGCCGCAGTTTACCGACCGCTGACATAGAGGAAAGAAGATAGAAGGAACTGGGGTGCATAGTGGGGAATGGGGTTTCCAAAGTGACATGGCTGCTTGCTGGTAGAAACAAGACCAGCATTCATCATTTGGTCTGATACCAGCAATCTTTTCTCAATCTTCTCCTAACTTAGCGTATTTCACATTGTTTAGCTCTTCGGCTCTTAAATGGTTGAGATGGTCCAGTATCAAGTAATGTGTTTATGCACAATAGCTGAACTACTTTCTTCAAATTTTAGAGAAAATATCGAAATATTTTAAGTTCAGAATGAAAGAAGTAGATGTTGTTGAGCGTTGCCTGCCATTGCTATTGTTGTCATGTGGCTTCTATACAAATCTGAGTTATTTTCCCACTCCTGTGACTTATCAATGGCATACCAGCACTCTGTGGAACATAGCTGGAGAAATATTAGTTCGGTGCGCATTAAACAACTCAATAATCATTCTGGACTGCTGCAGCCATAAAGAATGATGGAGTTTTAGGTCTCGTCAGGGAGCTGGGTTGGAGCATCGTCCAGATACACGTGGGTTCGAATCCCCGATGGGGGCATATACAAGAATCAACAAATCCATGTTCCTTTCTCTCTTCTAAACAAACAACCAAAAATTAATCAGTAAATACACATTTAAAAACATTCTAAAATCAATAAGCTAAAAAAGCTTGTATTAAAGTGTTTCAACAAAATATTAGGAGATGAACTTATGTGAATCATTGGATATATAAGTCAGTTCCTTTGCAGCCTGCAATCACAGGAAACATACTAGATTTTTCATCAGGAGCCCAGGTTTCAGGCATTGCTCTATCGTCAACGGCATGCATTATCTTAGATCAGTGGTCAGCAAACTGCGGCTCCAGAGCCACATGCAGCTCTTTGACCCCTTGAGTGTGGCTCTTCCACAAAATACCTCAGCCTGGGCAAGCCTATTTTGAAGAAGCGGCGTTGGAAGAAGTTTAAGGTTAAAAATGTGGCTTTCCAGACAGATTTCAATCTTTGTCCTGTTGATACTTGGCTCTGTGGACTAATGAGTTTGCCAACCACTGGCTTAAACTGTTTCCTCTGCCGTTAAATAGGAATTGTAATAATTTCTAACACGTAGGAATAATAGTCAAATTAAGGAAGTGTGCCGTGTTGTCATGCCGTTGTACACAAAAATGTGTTATCAACATAAAAGCCTACATTAAATACTAAATTATTTCCAAAATATGGCTTTCACGACTTATTGTGCCTATTTGAAATGTAGGCGATGTTACTTAACTTCCTCCTACTTAACAACATGAGCACAGCGTACACTCACAGAGGCTCTCTGTATCCACGGAGGACAGCTCGCTTCACGTCGGATTGCCTGTGGCCACGGCGCTGGCGCTAGAGCGTGACGGTGTGATGGCGTGATGGGGGCCAACAATCTCCCCCTCCTCACTGCAGGCATCCTCAGGGGGTGCCTACATTGGCCAGCTCTGGCTCGCCTCCTTTCCTCGGTCTGTTCCAGAAGCCTGGGGCACAAATGTTGTTCCCGCAGTTCCCATGGAAACCCTGGATGCCCCTTTGGAACTCCATGTGTCCTGGTGCCTACTCCTGGGCAGGAGTTCCTCCGGGCAGACATAATACAGTCGATCAGCGAGCTTCTCCCGTCACAGAATGCTGTGCTCTTACTGAACAGACTTCCCAAAGGCTCTTACCGTTGTAACAACCCCTAGAAATGGCCCAGTACTGAGCGACTCTCCTGGGAGAAACACATTTTCCCTGTGCCACGCCTCCCCGCCCGAGGGCTCTCTGCTCTTCAGACCAGACCTACAGCATGATGTGAATCTGTTCACGCAGGATAAGCGAGGTAGGAATGACGAATGCAACAGGCACACGCACACACACACACACACACACACGCACACGCACACACACATGATTGCTGCTTATCCTACAGTACACGTCTCAGGTACAATGCCTCTCTTGGTCCCCACGGTTTGTTCCCATAACACAAAATCGCCACGTTCTTTCCAGCTGGGCCGCGTGCATCCCGCGAGTCCTTGTGTGCCTGGCGCTGTGCTAGGTGCCGGGGTTACCATGGAGACCCAGGCGGAGTTCTTGTTCTTAAGAAATGTCCCTTCTAGAAAGGGAGCAGGCAGGCAGGCAGGCAGGCAGGGTCCATAGGGAGAAGGCGGAGGGCTGGCGTGAAAGGGAGTGGGTTGGGGAAGGAGGGGGTGAGACGCCTGAGGGCTGGGGACACCGGTCCAACTCGCTGCTGTTGGACAGGAAGCCTTTCCATGAGAGTGACTGTGGGGAAGAGAGAACCTTGGGGTAGGGAAGGAACTGCATGACGGGCTCTGAGCTCCGTGCAGACATTTCAGAAGAGGCCCTGACCTGTGAGTAAGCACAGACGGTCAGCGATGAATGGGCTTGCAAAAGGCTTTGTCGATGCCAAGGCAATGAAAGCCTGGGGAGAGGAACGCGGCAACGGCTTCCACGGGAGTGAACCATCTCAGTATTTTAGAAATCAGGCAATTGATTTCATTGTTTAATTATTGCCTGTTTATCCAAGCGCTTCCGTTGAAAGTGAGCTCCCAGGAAGAGCGTAGGGAACCAGAGAGGAAGCAAACCCAAATCACCTGGGGCAGCGGTCGGCAAACTAGTTAGTCAACAGAACCGCGAGCCGGTTTGCCGACCGCTGACCTGGGGGAATACCGACATTTCAGGGTGCAGGGCGAGAAGGGGCAAGAAGAGGAACTCTCAAAGGGAGGAAGAGGCGCTTCAGGTGGGATTCCTTTTCCCGAAGGACGCCGACACGGAGACACAGAGGTAGGAGGGTTTGGCTTAACCGGCGCCGGAGTCTCCTCCACTTAACGGGCAGACTCTCAAACGATGCAAGAAGCGTTGCTTTTGAATGTTCTGGAAGAGGAGAGGAAGGGCAAGTGTGTCTCTAGCTACATTACAGAGGGTCTGCGTGTGGGGAGGTCAAGCAAAGACCTGGTATGCACATGTGTTAACCCATGGGCACAGAGTGCGGTCTTCACCGACAGTCAACTGGAGGGTGGAGGGAGGGGGCGGGGGACTTGTAGGGGGAAAGGTGGCCATCTTTAATACTTCCAACTACAAAGATTAATTTAAAAATAAGTAAATTTTAAAAGTTTTAAGAGAGGGATCTTGCCGAAACCGATTTGGCTCAGTGGATAGAGTATCGGCCTGCGGACGGAAGGGTCCCAGGTTCAGTTCCGGTCAAGGGCATGTACCTTGGTTGTGGGCACATCCCCAGTAGGGGGTGTGAAGGAGGCAGCTGATCAGTGTTGCTCTCTCATCGATGTTTCTGACTTTCTATCACTCTCCCTTCCTCTCTGTAAAAAAATCAATAATATATATATATATATATATATTTTTTTTTAAAGAGAGGGATCTAGTACGCTCTTCCTAGTTATAAAGAAGCCTGTCATTTTCAAAGCTGTGGGGTTTGCCGCATCGGGAACAATGCCAGGCCCTCGAGAGCACCACTACCCTGACCACCAAGCCACCTGCCCGCCTCACGGGGCCTGGGCCGGACAATGGCACCCGCAGAGCGTTCCGGAAAGGCGGTCACCCCCAGCACTGAGCATTGCTGCCCAGTTCGCACCTTTCTAGACGCTCCATCACCAGAAACCGCAGCTGTGAACGGCACGAGTTAGACCCCACCCTCATCCCGGACCCAGCTGGTGCCTGCCCAGGGCAGGGTGGCCTTTCTGGGGAATGTTACCTGGGAGCCCTCTCTCCTGTGTCTGCTCACAGCTCCTCCAACACCACGTGTGTGGGGGCGTCCACATCAGGAAGTGCTCCATCTCTTGGGGGTACCCACGGGGACCCCTGCAATCCAGCTGAATTCCGACTCTTCCCCCGGGGGGCACAGACCCCATAGGCCTGTTCCCCAAAAGTGGGCCTGCTTTCCATGCCGTCACCAGGTCCAGGGGTGGGAGGGGGCTGCACTTCTGACCGGCCAGCTCTGGTTCAGGCCTCCCCACAGCTCTCCTTGGCCCCACCATTTGCTAGGATAGCTCACAGGCCTTGGGAAGACATTGTACTGACTCCTGCCCATCTTATATAATAAAAGCCTAATATGCTAAGTTTCCAGTCATCTGGTCGTCCGTTCAACCAATCAAAGTGTAATATGTTAATGATATGCTAAGGCCGAAACTGTGATGCCCACTGACCACCCAGGGGCAGACAGTCAACTGGTTGACCAGTTTCTATGACATGCACTGACCACCAGGGGGTAGATGCTCCGATCAGTAGGTTAGCTTGCTGCTGGGTCTGGCCAATTGGGATTGAGCAAGATGAGTCAAACACACCCTGGAGCCCTCCTGCAGCCCCTCCCCAGCTGGCCAACCTCCCACAGCCCTCCCTGGCCCCGACTGTGCACTGGTGAAGTCCCTCAGCCTAGCCTGGGCCCTCTCACAATCCGGGACCCCTGGGGTGATGTCGGAGAGCCAGTTTCGGCCTGATCCCCCTCAACGCAGGAGCTTCCCTCTGTGGGGAGCACCGCTCAGCCAGACACCGGGCTGACAGATGGCGAGCACAGCTAAGGATGTCTGACTAATGGCTTAGGCCCGCTCCCTGCAGACTCCCAGACTGCGAGAGGGCGTGGGCTGGGCTGAGGGACACCCCCCCCCCCCGCCGCCGAGTGCACACATTTTGTGCACTGGACCTCTAGTTGTTTTTTTTAATATATTTTATTGATTTTTCATAGAAAGGGAAAGGGACAGAAAGTCAGAAACATCGATGAGAGAGAAACATCGATCAGCTGCCTCTTGCACGCCCCCTACTGGGGATGTGCCCGCAGCCAAGGTACATGCCCTTGACCGGAATCGAACCCGGGACCCTTCAGTCCGCAGTCCGACGCTCTATCCACTGAGCCAAACTGGTCTCGGCTGGACCTCTAGTTTTTAAATAAAGGTTAAACAAACCAGGAACAGCCCCGTGGGAGCGAGGCAGAGGCGAGGTGTGGGGAAGGGGCTCAGCGCCCCCCGCCCTCTCTGAAATCACAGCTTTGGGAAGGTCCCCAACACTCTCCCAGCTTCTCTACCTGCCAAACCCTCGTGGCCCGGAGCCAGCTCAGGCGTTCTGTCCGACTCAGGTGTTTCCCCTCCTATCCCCACAGACCTTTTCCCCCAGCCCACGCCTCTCTTTGGGGGGGCGCCTAGCACACCAGCTACCGTCTGCCATCAAGGCCCCTCCATCCACGACGCCACCCCCACTAGGCTGCGGGACGGCCTCCTCTCTCTAAGGGCGCCCCACCCTCCATAAATCCTCCACCGATTCGGCCCCTGAAAAGGTGCCGCCCGTCTGGGGACGGTGAGTGATTGGAGTGGCTGGAGCAAAGGGCGCTTGAACGGCCGCTCAGGATGTAAAGCCGGGCACAACGGCGGCTGCTGACGGGGGCGGTCGGGGTGTCGCAATACAGCCCGTCGGCCTGATCCCTCGTCTCCCCTTTGGAGTAAGTAAGGCTCAGCGGGTGTTGTTGGGGTTTCCAAGCTGGCAGTCTACGTGGGGTTGAAAAGCAGAGCGGTTGCACCATTCGCCGATGGCATTCTAGGCCAGTGGTCAGCAAACCGCGGCTCGAGAGCCACCTGCGGCTCTTTGGCCCCTGGCGTGTGGCTCTTCCACAAAACACCACGGCCCGGGCGTGTCTGTGTTGAAGAAGTGGCGTCAGGAGGAGTTGAAGTTTAAAAAAATGTGCCTCTCCAAAGACATGTCAATCGTCGTCCTGCGGATAGTTGGTTCTGTGGACTCGTGAGTTTGCCGACCGCTGTCGGCAATTGCAGTCAACAGAGGGCAGTTGCTATTAGCTCTGCATTGACCTTCGCTGGAAGAGACTTACCCTGTCTATAACGTTTAAAGGACAAGAAAAAATATAGCCCCAGGCAGCCGTCCCCCAGGAATTCAGAGAGGCGACGGATGAAACAGTGCTGACGAGGCCTGCTGAGTCACGCGGGAGGGAGGTGACACACGGGTGTGGGCGCTTAGCAGGGGACAGGGCTGACCCACGGAAGATCGCCTGCCCGCCTCACCTTTACAGGACAGCAATTCCCACTACAGCGATCGTAAAAGAAACAACCACCCTTGACCTCTAACCCGTGACTAGACGCTGTCATGGGCTCTGAGTCAGCCAACCGGGTACAGACCTAGGGCCGTCACTCTTTGTATTAAAAAAAAAAAACAAAAAAAAAAACACAACCAGGGTGCAAGAAAGATGCCCGGACCCACTCATCCCCCCTCCCCCTGGACCTGGAGACGAAGCAGCCAAGTCTAGGGGTGCACACATATACATGCTTCCCAGGGCAAGTCCTCTCAGACACCTCCTGGGCCCCTGCACCCCCCCCCCCGGACACTAACCTGCGATTTGTGGGGCCCACACTTCCTCTTCGGCATAAGGGTACCCGCTTGGGCTGTACGGACCCCACATATTCCGAGTCACCTTCTCATTCTTCCGGGCGGCGCGAGCCCGTTGTAGCCGGGTGAGAAGACAGGAGCGGTCTGCCCTATCACATGGGCAGGCCCGGGGTTCAGTTACCTTCTATCGGGTAGATTGCAGGCCGAGGGGGGCCGCATCGAGTTACCGGCTAGGTGAGCGGGCGTCGTGAGGCAAGGACGGGTGTGGATGACAGAGCGCGAGGCTCGGCCGTCGGAAAACGCCGGCCTGGCACGGCGCACAGCCCGATCCCACACACCTGCCCTGAGCTGCCCAGGAGCTCGGAGGAAAGCCCACGTGTACCACTGGGCAGGCCAGGCGCGTCGGGGCCTGTGGGGTCACTGAGGCGCCTTGTGATGAGCTCAGGGCCAGCGGCAGGAGGGCTGGCCTCTGAGCCGGAGATGCCGACCGTCTGTGCTGGTGAGAGCAGAGGGCCAGGCTCCCTGGGTTCAACTCCCGGCTCTGCCACGCGGGAACAGTGATGCCCTGGGCACGTCGCCCTATTCGTAGAAGAGGCTGACCCTGATAAATGCCAGCCATTGGTTAAGACCATCAACACCAGGCTAACGGGAGCTTTCCCGGCCGCTGCTCTCTCAGAAACATGAGGATGGACGCGGACACTGGCCAGGGATGCCCCACCTCAGACCTTCGGCCGTTTTAGACTCGATAGCAGCGCCCACGTCTAACCAGCACATCCATCGTCCCAGCGGGGACATCCGAACTGTCTCTGGAATTGCCAGGGCCTCTGTGCTGGACCCAGGAACGGCTGTGTTCAGGACACACCATCTTTGTCATGTCACCCGCGCCTAAATGTCCCATCAGCTACGTCCACTATGTAGCTAACTGAAACATAAACCACAAATGCAAAAGGCTGCCTTAAAGTTACATCTTCCCTTGCCGTTCATTCAACTCTGTGTAAAGATGGACAATGTCTGTCATTTTCCCCTAAGTGTTTTCAGTGCCTATCACGCAATGGACAGTGAATGGATGAATGGATGGACGGATGATGGTGAATGAATGGATGGATGGATGATGGGTGAATGAATGGATGGATGATGGGAGAATGAATGAATGGATGAATGATGAGTGAGTGAATGGATGGATGGATGATAAGTGAATGGATTGATGATGGGTGATGAATGGGTGGATGGATGATGAGTGAATGGTTGGATGGATGGATGGATGGATGGATGATAAGTGAATTGATGGATGATGGGTGAATGGATGGATGGGTGATGGGTGAATGAACAGATGAATTGACGGATGGATGGATGATGGGTGAATGCAGATGAATGGACGGATGGACGGATGGATGGATGGATGGGTGGGTGGATGATGGGTGAATGAATGAATGGATGAATGATGAGTGAATGGATGGATGGATGGATAAATAGATGGATGATGGGTGAATGAATGGGTGGATGATGGGTGAATGAATGAATGGATGAATGATGAGTGAATGGATGGATGGATGGATAAATGGATGGATGATGGGTGAATGAATGGGTGGGTGATGGGTGAATGAATGAATGGATGAATGATGAGTGAATGGATGGATGGATGGATGATAAGTGAGTGGATGGATGATGAGTGAATGGATGGATGGATGATGGGTGAATGAACGGATGGATGGATGGATGGATGGATGATGGGTGAATGAATGGATGGATGGGTGGACGACGAGTGAATGAACACACTCCAGCTCTTTCGTGTTGTTAGATAACTCTGCGTAGCGGTTAGGTTGCCTCGCTCTGACTCCAGTCAGCACGCAGAGGAGGCAAACACGGCTCCCACACTCACCACTGATGAGGAAACAGGGAACGCTGCGACAAGCTGGGCTGGGGTCCCGGGAGGCGGGAAGCAGGAGCACCCTTTCCACAGACTTCGGGGCGCAGAGCCGAAGGCCAAACACCTGATCTTCCCTGGGGAGCAGCGCCAAGAGCCCAGCCTGGGGACGGGGGCCAAATAGGCCAGTGAGCGAGGAGGCCGTCAGCAACTCCCCGGGGGCGGGCTGAGCCGCGGAGCCCCAGCGCAGCAGTGGCAGCAGCTCAGGCCCAGCAGCCCCTGGGAAACCCCAGGAACGGGCAGAGGCACTTTGGGTCCCTCGGAGAAAAAGGTGTCATTATGTGCAGAACAGCTGAAATGTGCCCTAAAGCAACTCGAGAAGCACACAGTGCAGCAGACAGAATTTTCAAGGGAGCATCAGCCAGTTCCGGAGGAGCCCCGAAAAGTGATGCAACTGTGTCTGGTGATTGCATGATGTTTCTGAAGCGCACGACGGAGGATCCCCAAGTCCCCAGCCGCCGCTCCTGAGATAGGAACTGGTAAACAGAGACGGCCTCTCAGAGCCGTCACCCACACCTCCCGCGTCCCCGCTGCCGCTGCGCCTTGCCAGCCCCCCGACTTGAGTTCAGCTGAAAGGGGTATTCTCTGTGTCTTTTTTCTCTTGGGCATCCACAGTGAGCTTCCTTAGAGGGATGGGCTCCATTCCCCCGCAGCAGGGATTGCCTGGCGCTTTCTGGTTGGATGCCAGACACGATGGTTTTTTCCCCGTGCCGGGGGCGGATAGTCTGTGTCCTTGTAAACATCCCTGGGATTGGTTCTGGGCCACAGTTAAGTTAGCGGGAGGCAGTTGAGCCCTTTCGGATGTCTTTTTGTTTGTTTCCTTTCGGATGTCTTTGTAACGTGTTAGGGCAGCGGTCAGCAAACGCATCCGTCCTCAGAGCCAAATATCAACAGGACGACGATGGAAATCTCTTTGGAGAGCCACATTTTCTAAACGTAAACTTCTTCTAGCGCCACTTCTTCAAAACAGACTCGCCCAGGCTGTGATGTTTTGTGGAAGAGCCACACTCAGGGGCCCAAAGAGCCGCATGTGGCTCGAGAGCGGCAGTTTGCCGACCACGGTGTTATGGGGACCAGCCGGCACTGGTTCTAGGACTCGCTACGCCCCGTTTCTGGAGTGGCCATTCTGCGTGCTCTGGGCAAGGCCGTCTTCTCATAAGGTGGGGGCGGGGGTGCTGCGGGTGGGGGTTGGGGTGCAGTGGGCAGGTGAGTGAGCACCCAGTACTGCTCCCTCTGACCCTCTTAGGTGACCGACCGGTCACGGCCCCAGGAAGTTTGTCAGGTGCACGCGCTCTTCGGTCCTCCCCGAGCACCTGAGGGGACTCTCCGCCGATCTCTGGGCTCCTCTCTCTCCTCTCCAGACTCTGTGGTGCGGACTCGAACCCTCCCGGTCCTCCCAGGCTCTCAGTCTGCACCCTCCACTCCGCCAGTTCACCAGGCTCTAGGGCTTCCCCACCCCCAGCCCCTTGCCCCAGGCCTGAAGCTTTCTCCTCGCAGGAGTGGTTGGGTGGTCACGGGCTCCCTGCGTCTGCTCTCCACCTCAGACAGCCTCTCCTCCGTGGCTGATGGGCGACAGCTCGAGCATGCCCGCCCCCTATGTTCCGTTCACCTGTTAAGAGGTCTCGGGGAGAAGGGTGCATCTAGGGCCTGTTCCTCTGGCCCAGCTGGAGACAGTAGCCTGACAGATGTGTTTATGACAGGCCTAACGGGTTTGGCTCAGTGGACAGAGCGTCGGCCTGCAGACTGAAAGGTCCCAGATTCGATTCCGGTCAAGGGCATGTACCTTGGTTGTGGGCATATCCCCGGTGGGCTGTGTGTAGGAGGCAGCTGATCCATGTTTCTCTCTCATTGATGTTTCTAACTCTATCCCTCTCCCTTCCTCTCTGTAAAAAAATCAATGAAATAGATTTTTTTTAAAATGTGTTTATTACATGTTCTAAAAATACTCATAGATAACAAACAGCTACGGCCCAACAGGCGTGGCTCAGGGTTGAGCATCGACTTACGAACCAGGAGGTCAGGGTTCGATTCCCGGTCAGGGCACACTCCCTGGTTGTGGGCTCCGTCCCCAGTGGGGGGCGTGCAGGAGGCAGCCGGTCCATGATTCTCTCTCATCACCGATGTTTCCCTCTCTCTCCCTTTTTCTCTGAAACCCATAAAAATATATGATAATAAATAACAGGGCAAACAAATGTTATGTTTAAAAGATACGTTACTAAATAATAGTACAAACCTTACACAACGAGGTTTAAAGATTTATAAACTAATTACAGCCCGGTCCAAAAGGGAGTGACGGTCGCTCGGATGAACAGCACTATTTTAATGACGGCGTGCAGGTGCTGAGGAGGGGGTCTGCTTCGAACCGGGCGCGGCAGTCCTCGCTCCGAACAGGTCCGCCCCCCTCGGGCTGTGGTGACGCGCGCCTCTCACCGGTCCTCTGTGTTTAAGTCCCTGGAAAACATCCGTCCGCACAGTGTCCCATGATGTCATTCAGCCTCCGCTTTGTTCAGACACGCCAGTCACATGCTGAGTCCCCCCCCCACACACACACCCCAGTTCTCTGTGGTGCCGGGCAATCACACGTGGGAGTGTGAACGCTGGCATGGTGTGACAGCGTGCGACCATACGACAGGCGGGCAGGTGATCCTGCGTGTGCACATGTGAATTTTTAAAACCGTCCCCGATCGGAAAAGCAAACCTTTTACAGTTCCCGTCGAGCGCATACGGTTTGCTACAGACACCGCACTTCCCGTGCAGGACGATAAAACCTCCGTCCGCGCGGTGGCCGCGGGGGGCCAGCCTGCGGGGTCGTGTCTGCCCCGGGAGAAGCGGGAAGCGGGGCTGTGAGGAGCCGCGAGGGAAACATGGGGGGGTGGGGAGGCTACGGGAGTGACGAGGCACCTGCCGGGGAAGGCACCGGTGAAGAAATGAGCTTGAGGGATGTCCTGAGGAAGGAGGCGGGGAGAGAGAGAGAAACCCAAGAGGAGGAATCCACGGCAAATCGGCGTCAGAAAAGCCAAGAGTAAGAATCTGGGGAGCCCTGGCCGGTGCAGCTCAGTGGCTAGAGCGTCAGCCTGTGGACGGAAGGGTCCCGGGTTCAGTTCCGGTCAGGGGCACATGCCCGGGTTGTGGGCACGTGCAGGAGGCAGCCAATCCACGATTCTCTCTCATCACCGATGTTTCCATCTCTCCTTCTCCCTTCCGGTCTGAAATCAATAAAAATGTAATAAAAAAAAAAAAAAAAGCCGGGGAAAACAGGTCACCCAGGATCTTCAGAGAAAACCCCCTCTCCGGGCGGAAGAGGAGATGCCCCGGCCCAGGCCACGCGGGGGCTACGGGCGGCCGTTGCCAGCAGCCGGTGTGGGACCGCGGGGACCTTGTGGATGGGGATCGCGTCAGGATGGAGCCTGGGCCTCCGGCGGGACCAGGGGGAGCTCAGCGCTGGGCACGGGGTGGGGAAGTGGGGCGCCTGGACCCCTCAGACAACGAGAACTCAGCGAGACCGCTGGGAGGACACTGCCAGGCGCCCCCTTCTACAGAGGCCTCGCCTGTGGAGCTGCGCAGCTGCTCCCGGGGCTCCTGGTGCGCTGGGGGCTCTCGATCGGCCTGTGACATGCCCGTGACCCTGACTCCGGGAACACTCTCCCACCGGGGGACGGAGGCGCCCTTCCTCCTCGGTGGGGACTCCCCCTGGCCCGTCCATGGCCTCCCTGAGCCTGGTTCGCTCCCTGCTCGGCTCCTTCCGGGTTCAGTGACGCTCCCCCCACCTCCCAGGGCGCAGGTCAGGCGTCTGGGGAGCAGAGGGGCTGCCCGGGATGGGAAAGGGGGGAGGGCCATCAGAGCAACCAACTCCCGGGAGTGAGGTCCCTACGGAGCCCTCGCTAAGTGTGTGCCAAGGAGAGTCCCCGCTTGGGCCCTGGCTGGTTTGGCTCAGTGGCTAGAGCGTTGGCCTGGGGGCTGGAGGGTCGCAGGTTTGAAGGTCCCGGGTTCGATTCCCGTCAAGGGCACAGGCCTGGGTTGACGGCTCCAACTCCAGTAGGGGGCGTGCAGGAGGCAGCCGATCAATGATTCGCTCTCATCATTTATGTTTCTAATTTTCTCTCCCTTTCTCTCTGAAATCAATATATATGTGTGTGTGTATATATATATATATATATATATATATATATATATATATATTTTTTTTTTTTTTTAAGAGTACCTGCTTGGTACTTGATACCTGCAAGTTCATGTGGCAAGAGTGCATAGTGGGCCCTGGCTGGGTGGCTCAGTTGGTTAGAGCAGTGGTCAGCAGACTGCGGCTCGAGAGCCACATGCGGCTCTTTGGCCCCTTGAGTTTTTAGCAAAGGCCAGCTTGGGAGGACCCTAATTAAGTTAATAACAATGTACCTACCTACAGAGTTTAAGTTTAAAAAACTTGGCTCTCCAAAGAAAGGTCGATCGTTGTGCTGTTGCTATTTGGCTCTGTTGACTCGTGAGTTTGCCCACCGCTGGGCAGGATAGAGCACTGTCTTGTCATGCTGAGGCTGTAGGTTCCGTCCCTGGTCAGGGCACACGCAAGAATCCACCATTGGCCCTCGCTGGTTTGGCTCCGTGGGGAGGGTGTCGGCCTGCAGACGGAGGGGTCCTGGGTTTTATGCCGGTCAAGGGCACGTATGTAGGTTGTAAGCTCGATCCCTGGTCCCGGTCAGGGTGCCTGCAGGAGGCCACCACTCAATGTGTCTCTCTCACATCGCTGTTTCTCTACTTCTGTCCCTCCCCCTCCCTTCCCCCTCTTTCTAAAAACCAATGGAAAAACATCCTCGGGTGAGAATTAACAACAAAAATCAACCAAGGAACGCACAACGAAGTAGAACAACAAATCGATGTGTCTCTCTCTCCCGTCCGCTCCCTCTAAAATCTTTTTTATTTTGAAGAATGAATAACTGGGAGGTTGACTATGCAAAGCCAGCTGAGGGGTATTTGAGAAAAAAAAACCTCAACTGCAAGCATAGGAGCTGAGAATCCCTGCCCCGTGGTCAAGGTCGGCGTCCACACCCGCGTCCCCGTGCGGGGAGGGGCCGGGCGGCCGGACAGGTGAGCGGTGGGAAAGGGCAGGGCTCCAGGCTCCCGGCCCCGCGAGGGCCCCTTTCCCCTTTGTGTTCTCGGGGTGATGGAGCGGGCGCAACCTGAGCCCGGGGCAGGCGTGAGATGAGCCGCCGTGCCCTATTTCGGCTCAAAGGCGCCTTCGGAACCCACGTCACCTGCTTCGCACGGCCGCTCGGAGCCAGCCACCGCGGCGGGCGGGGCGGAATCGGGCTTCTGTCGACGGGCGCTCTTTTCCCAAGGCGGAGAGGCCGCTGAGGACAGTGGCCAGAATGTGGCCGATGAGGCCGCTCTTGGCGGGGCGGGGGCGAAGACGGTCTTGGGTTCAGGAGGCCCGACGGCCTCACCCTGCGGTCTCAGGGCCCCTGCAACGGTCGCCCCACCGTCCGGTGGCTGTTTGCAAACATCCTGTCCACGGCAGCAGCACGATTCTGGTGGCTTTTCCGTTCCAACGTTGTCACTTGCTGTTCCACAAAGGCCCGATGTTCCCACTGAAGATGGAAGTAGGATCCTGGTTGAACAGGCAAAGAATGGTGGAGCTGGGAGGTACAGCAGAGACTCTGCCAGGCCGCTGTGTGGCTCAGTGGTTGAGAGTTGACCCATGAACCAGGAGGAGGTCAAAGTTCAAGTCCCAGTCAAGGGCACATGCCTGGGTTGCTGGCTCCACCCCCAGCTGCAGGCGTGCAGGGGGCAGCCGATCAATGATTCTCTCTCATTATTGATGCTTCTCTCTCTCCATTCCTCTCTGAAATAAAAGCATATTTTTTTAAAAAAAAAAAAGAATATCAGATTCTAGTCCTCATCCTATATAATGAAAAGCATAGTATGAAAATTGTCCCCTCGACCAGGAGTTGTCTGGGAGTTAGACCAGGGGGCGGGGCCCGTGGGGGGAAGGGAGGGAGGCCCTGGCCGCTTGCCGCCGGCCAGCAGTTAGTGGGCAGCCTCTAGGGACCCTACCAGTGCCTGGATTTCGTGCACCGGGCCTCTAGTAATCTTATAAAAGAATGGAGATCTAAGAGTTCTAAGCGTTTCAACTCAACCGATACCTCTGTAAGCGAGAAAAAAATAGGGCTCCCTACCCTAACCGGTTTGGCTAAGCGTCGGCCTGTGGACTGAAAGGTCCCGGGTTCTGCTCCGGTCAAGGGCCTTGGTTGCGGGCACATCCCCAGTAGGAGGAGTGCAGGAGGCAGCTGATGGATGTTTCCCTCTCATCGATGTTTCTAGCTCTCTATCCCTCTCCCTTCCTCTCTGTCAAAAATCAATAAAATGTATTTTTTAAAAGGCCATCAATCCTTAGAGGAGCAGGGCAATCACCAAACTTTGCCCACTTGGTTAATGAAAACAAAAAGCTCCCCTGAAAGCCCACGGCTCCAGGGCTGGTGACCTGACCGGAACTGGCCACTAGGGGGCGGTGGAGCTGTGGCCACCTCGCATCTGCTTGTCTGTGGCTTTGGAGGGGCCCTGACATGGCGGGGAGCGTCACGCTGCGGCCTGACCCCCTCCAGCCGGCAGGACCCTCCGCACACCGAGGGGGGTCACCTGAGCGGGGGTGGGGAGGACACACTGCACTTTGAATCAATGCTGAGCAGGGGCCAGAAGGGATTGGGGCCGCCTTCCTACTCGAGTTTCTGGAACCTGATCCTGGGACAAAGGGGTGAGGATCGGCCTGCGCCTCTTTCCTCTCAGTCGGGCTGGGACTCTGCCAGCTGCCCCCCAGCCTGGCGCCTCCTGGGGCCGGTGCTGCTCCCCGGTGCTGGGGGCCGGTCCGAGCCCGTCGCTCGCCTCGGGTCCTTTTAGAAACACAGAGACTCCTGGTCTCCCCCAGGGACCCCATCAGAGTCCCGGGGGGCTGAGCGGGCAGCTGGGAGCCACAGCCGTAAGCCTCCCTGCCGAAGCTGGCGCACTGGGAGGGTGCGGGAGAAGCCCTGGGTCCCGGAGAAGCGGCCCTGACCCTGACCCTGACCCTGACCGGAGGCCGCACAGCCAGGCCCCGGGCGTCTGAAAAGACAGATTCGTGATGAAAAGACAGAGTCATGAACATCGAGGCGTCTCCTTGCTGGGCTTCCATCAGGGAACGGCTCCTCAGAAGCGCAGCCTGGAAACGTCTTCCATCGCCCCTACGTCGTCCTGTCGTGCCCCCGCACAACTGGGGAAACACGGAGAAAACGGAAAGCAGCGGCAACATCTCCGGGGTGGGCAGTTGGTGGACGGCCGTGAGTACACGCACGTCTATCCGTGTGTTATTACGTATTCACTACTGTACTACTCATGGGCTCGATCTGTCTCTCTACTCTCCGTTACGACGTTACTGTCCTCAGGACGCATCTCCTAGGTAACGGCGGCTGGGAATGGCACCTGCTTTTGCCCTCCTTCCCATGACAGCGTCCCGGGACATTTTCGACGTGACTCCCGTTTCCTTCCTTCCCCTCCCTCCCTCCCTCCATCACTGTCCAGCGAAGCACAACCCGCATACGTGACTTGACCGCCCTGCACAGGCCAGCTCAGCACTCTGAACGTGAGAACGCCACCCCCTCTCTGATCCAGGTCTGGGCCTGTTCGCATCCTCCCGGGTTCAAGCCCCAGACAGAACCAGGCTTCGATGCGGTTCGGCCCGGTTGGCTCAGACGCAGACTGGTGCCCGGGGCGGGAAGCACCGCCGGGCGGGAGCGGCCAGAGGCACGCCGTGCTCGGAGACACCGGTCAGTGGGCCCCGCGAGCGGACCAAGAACAGAGCTGGGCCCTCGTCCCGCAATCCTCCCGTTTGGGGCTCACCACACACGCAACAGGCTCCCCGCCCGCATGTCCCCCGGCCCGGCGAGGGAGGGCGCGTGGAGTTGGGAGGAGATGCTCTCGGATCACTGACCGGCGAGGGCGAGGGCGAGGGCGGGCAGCGGGCCGTCACGCCGTGGGGGAGACTGCGGCGCGGCGATCGGACCACACGGGGGTCACAGGGCACCTCAAACAGCCTGACTTCAGTTATTCCGTAAAGAAGACCAGACGCGGCTCCCGGAGGGAGAACAGAACATTTTATACCGGCACTGTCCCCCTGAACCCGCTGTCAGACGCCCACCGCCGGACAGCGCCCGTCCACCTGCCGGGGGGGGGGGGGACTCGAGGCAGAGGAACTTGACGGCGGGCGGGGTCCGGCAGACGAAGCTCACTCTGAACTCTGCCCGAGTGGGAGCGGCTGTCACAGGCCTCCGATGCGCCGTCTTGCGGGATGCCTGACACGAGTGAGGCCAATAGGCCGCCGCACCCCGAACCCGCGGCAGAGCCCCTACAGATTGGGATTCGTCATCGCGACCCCCTGGCACTCGATGATGTAGGCGTCTCTGGAGGCGTCTCCTTCCTCTTCTGACTTCTTCACCGTGAACTTGGCCTGAAATCAGGAGAGTGCTCAGTGCGGAGGGAGAGGGAGCGCCCCGAACTCCGTAAGCTTAAATGGGGGGGTCGTTCATACCACACTCCTTTTAATGTCGTCATTTTTTAAAAAATGGAAGCCTTTACGTATTTTTCTCCTCTCTCAAAATTGGTTCTCTGCATTTTTAAAAAAATATATTTTATTGATTTTTTTTTTACAGAAAGGAAGGGAGAGGGATAGAGAGTCAGAAACATCGATGAGAGAGAAACATCGATCAGCTGCCTCCTGCACACCCCCCACCGGGGATGTGCCCACAACCAAAGTACATGCCCTTGACCGGAATCGAACCTGGGACCCTTCAGCCCGCAGGCCGACGCTCTGTCCACTGAGCCACACCGGTCAGGGGGTTCTCTGCATTTTTTACGGTTATTGCACACAGCTTTATTTCCTGCCTTTTTCAGGAACATGGAGCACATGTCCACTTTACTAGTCTTTATAATGGAATTTTATAAAACAATGTAAAACGTATAAATGCAGCTGGGTTTCTGGTTATGAAAATCTGACCCCAGATGAGCTATAATGAAACCCAGTTACTGCTTCTGACCGAACGCTCACCTTCGTCAGCTGCTCGGCGAAATGGATAGCCGTCTGCGTGTGGAGGGTCACGGGGCCCGTTTTCATCCGGGAAACTCCGCTGGCCAGAGCCATGAAAACGATCAGCTATTGGAAAGGAAGAGAGGAAACAGCTCACACACTGGCTGATGCCTGGAGTTAAACTTCTCTTGCTTTCCACAAGTAAATCCCAGAAATCCTAACAGCTGAGAGAATTTCTATTTCTCTAGGTTTCCAGAAACCCTAAGAAGACAGAAAACCTGTGTCGCCCCAAGTCTATAGTGTGGTCCCCAAACGTTCCTCAGCAGCCCTCCATATAGATTTTTAAAAATGAATGCTTGAGAACGAACTATTGGAGAAAGGTGACATAGTTAACCAGACCAGCTCTCTGTACAGGCTGGCGTGCGAGTATGACAGGCCTCTTCCACTCTCTGAAAGTACCCTTCCCAGCCGTGCGCCAGCACTAATTCAGAACGACAGCGCGTGTGGCGCAGACCTGGGCAAGGAGGGGGGGACTCGCGATGAGGAAAACGGGCTGAGAAACTGGTCAGGGGCCTGAGGAATGCAGCCTCAACGGAGACTGACTTGGGCTGGGAAGAGAGAAGCGTGGCAGGAGAAAAATCTGTCGGGAGATGCCACTTGGAACCGTTCACTGGTTTCTCCGTGTGCACAGGCATGTCGGTCAGAGGCTGTGGCACGACCAGCGGCAGCGCTGGCAGACCCGAGTGACGGGACGAGGAGCAAGGCGGGGCCAGGGACGGGCACCTGAGAATTGTCACCACAGGTGGAGCTTAACCCACGAGATGGGGCAGTCACTGAGGAGCGGATGCAGACACAGAAAAGAGGGGGAGCCTGAGCCCTAGGCTCCCCAACAGCTCGAGGGTGAGATGATGGGAATGTCAACAGTGACGAGTCAGCAAAGAGACGGGCTAGACGGCCTTGAGACAGCAAGATCAAGTCTGTCAGCACCCCCGGGAAGGAAGTATTTCAGGAAGGAAGGGTGACCGGCTGCACTAAAATGCTTCGGCCAGGGCACGCACAGCGAGGTCTGGAATCCGAGGGATACAATTCCAGAAGACTCTATACTAATAAAAGCCTTGGGGGTGGTCAGGCCAGCAGGGGAGGGTAGTTGGGGGCAATCAGGCCGGCAGAGGAGCAGTTAGGTGTCAAACAGGCCGGCAAGGCAGCAGTTAGGGGGGCAATCAGGCAGGCAGGCAGGCGAGCGGTTAGGAGCCAGCGGTCCCAGATTGTGAGAGGGATGTCCGACTGCAGGTTAGGCCCGATCCCTATGGGATTGGGACATCCCCCGAGGAGTCCCAGATTGGAGAGGGTGCAGGCTGGGCTGAGGGACACCCTTCCCAGCGCACGAATTTTGTGCACGGGGCCTCTGGTACTTCAATAACTCACGCAACTGTGCCACGCCAGCCAGGGGTCTGAAAGTCAGTATTAAAATGTACACTCAATGCAACCACCAAGCGCACAAACCCCACAGGCTGCGAGCTTGTCCCTGGAAGGTGCTACCTGGTCCTGCAGGTGGTCGTCCACGGCCCCGCCGTGCCTGAGGTTTGCCAGCAGCATCTCGGCGGCGTCGATGCCAACCTTGTCCGCGCTGACACCTATGGGGGCACGGCGGAAACAGCTACCTCAGCGCAGAGGCAGAAATGTGACTTCCTAGAGCCCGTCGGCACGGACACGACCCTTTTCAGGCCCCTCCACCCGGTCAGGGCGACTTCCAGGCAGGAGCTGTCCCTGAGCGCCTGGCGTAGGACTGTCCAATCACGAGACAATCAAGCAAACCCAAAAGGCGGGGCATCTTGTGAGAAAATGCTCTGGACTTTTTAAAATGTCAATATCACAAGAGGGGGGGAAAGAAAAGGTGAAGAGACTATTCTGTAGTAAAAAAGACTCAACCAACATGATCACCAAATGCTGTCTATGCTTCAAAAAATAATAATAAAAAAGGAAAATCCGCCCAACCTGAGTGGCTCAGGGGTTGAGCATCAACCTATGAACCAGGAGGTCAGAGTTCCATTCTGGGTCAGGGCACATGCCCAGGTTGCGGGCTAGATCCCCAGTGTGTTTGCGGAGAGGGGGTAGGGGGGCGCGCGAGGGGGGAGAGGGGAGGCATGCAAGAGGCAGCTGATCAATGATTCTCTCTCATCATTGATGTTTCTCTCTCTTTCCCTCTCCCTTCAATAAAAATATGTATTCTTGAAAATCGCACATTGCACTGAGACTTTGGAGGCGGCTGGTTATGTCTGTGGGTGCAGACACATTCTTGGGGGGTAAGGACGGCGATGTGATGATGCTGCCGTCTTCAGTGACCCGGGAGCTCGAAGCTCGGGACGGAGGGGCCAGTGAGAACAGGGGAGGGCGCTCACCAGCCCTGCGACTCTCCTCTGGGTGTGAAACCTTCCCCCGCGTGAGGCTGGGGGAGACTGCTAATGCGACGGGCTCTACAACAGAGCCCTCAACCGGCTCCTCTCCGGCCCGACACCCATCGCGTAACATTCTCCCCCCGACAGAGAAGCAGGGCCCAGGGCGCCCCTTCGTTTGTCCGTACCTCGTTTGCCCAGCGCGGACCCTGCCAGCAGGCAGCCCGTGGACGTCTCAGCAACAATGCTGCAGAGGAGAAAAGCGTGAGCCACCTGTGCCCTGGCGCAGGGGTCGGCAAACTCACTAGTCAGCAGCGCCAAATAGCAACAGAACAACGACTGAGATTTTCTTTGGAGAGCCACGTTTTTAAACTTAAACTTCTAACGCCACTTCTTCAAAATAGACTCGCCCAGGCCGTGGTGTTTTACGGAAGAGCCACACCCAAGGGGCCAAAGAGCCGCATGTGGCTCGAGAGCCGGGGTTTGCCGACCACGGCCCCAGCGTCACATGCCACCGGCACACAGCACGGCACCGGCCAACAGGGAGAACTGGATCTGGCTGGGCCGTGGCAGACGTGAGTTCTTCACGCGGAGAGAGGCGTGATTGGCGTTCTCCATCCTCAGGGAGGCGTGAGGGCCCCTCACCCTCAGTGCTAACCCACCTCAGGGTGGAAAGAGCCCCCCGGGAAGCCCTACCCCCCTCCGCCCCAGCACTGTGTGGTGCCGCCCCTCAGCCGCACTGCGCCGTGAAGCAGTCGAGGGCGATCTTAGACGGAAAGGTCTTTCCACAGAGACGGTCCATTTTGTTTTTAGGTTTCAGATAGCCGGACCATTCCAGAGCATGCCCTTACTATAGCCCCGTTAAAGGAACCCCGAAAAGACCTTAACGTTTAAATACCCACAAAAGAGCCCTGACCAGTGTGGCTCAGTGGGTAGAGCGTCGGCCTGTAGACTGAAAAGTCCCAAGTTCGATTCCAGTCAAGGGCATGCACCTTGGTTGCAGACACATCCCCAGTGGGGGGTGTGCAGGAGACAGATGATCGATGTTTCTCTCTCATCCATGTTTCTAACTCTATCCCTCTCCTTTCCTCTCTGTGAAAAATCAATAATATATATATGTATGTATACGTATATGTATATATATGTATGTATATGTATATGTATATGTATACATACACACACACACTTTTTTTTAACGTGCCTCAGGCAGGAAACAGCTCTGGCCACTAAGACAGGCATCAAGCTAGGATGAACTAAGGACTGTATGCCTGCTTTGCCCCTGATTGATAGAAGAGCAACACCACCAATCAGGTATCTCCTTGCCCATTGCTAGGGGGTTAAAATATATTGTTTGAAAAAATAAATACCCACAAAAGAGACTTTTACACCTCAAACAAGCATTTTCATAACGCTCGAATCACTAATTCCTAATTAGATTAATAGAGTGGTTATAGTTCTAATTCTCCCCCCCTTTTTTTTTTAATCCTCAGAGGAGGATGTTTTTCCATTGCTTTTCAGAGAGAGTGGAAGAGACAGGGAAAGACAGAGAGACATATCGATGTGAGAGAAACAGGGCCCAGGCCAGGGAGGAGCCTGCACCTGAGGTCCGTGCCCTTGACCGGAATGGAACCCGGGACCTCTCAGTCCGCAGGCCAACGCTCTGTCCACTGAGCCACACCAGCCAGGCCTTTGTTTCTTTCCTGAAAGGTCTTGGCCGTTTCTAACATTCCTTTGTAAACTGACTTCCCACGGAGGTACAGAGAAGCAACGGGAAATATTTCTCTCAGATCAGCTTCAAAGGCCAACTGCTGACTAGCGTCGGAGTTGAAGGGCAGCCGACAGACACAGGGCTCCTCCAGCGCGATAAAGGCAACCACTCCCAGAAAAAATCCGGAATAAAACGATCGCTTTCACCCACTGGACAGCTGGTTTAGGTGTAAACGCCTTTTAAAACACCTTCTTAAAACGCTAAAGCTCAACAACAGACACAAACAACCCCCCCCCCCCCAATCTCGCGTGTCAGTGGGACAATCGCTTCGGCCCGGCCCGGGAGAACGCCCGCAGCCGCACATGATCCCGTTGCCGTTGCCGAAGGCCTGGTCTCGGGGCTCCTGCACCGGCTGGACGTTCACGTACAGGTCCCGGAACTCCTTGCGGAGGCACCGCACGGCCGCCGCCGCCGTCTCCTTGGCTACCTGTCGCGGCGGAGCAGAGGCAGAGTCAGCGAGCTCACGACGGCCGCGACCACGGTCTTCACGCCTCAGACACACGTGACTTTTCCACGCGCTACAGAAAGGCTTGACCGGCGCGAGCAGAGAGCACAGAATTTTAAGAAAAAAAATCGTAATAAAAAGACTTTAAAAATTAATTCTGATAATTTCAAAGTCTGGCTGTTAGAATACTTATCAAGACATCATACACCGCCAAGAACATCTATCTGGACGACTTGCTTTAGGTCAGTGATCCTCTCATCACTCATGTGTCGCCCACCCTCTCCTTTCCTCTCTGGAATCAATAAAGAATAATAACAATAATTTCTAAAAACGGACGACTTACTTTAAATGGCAAAGCCCCGGCCACAAACGCCCTTCCGGATATCTTGGTCACGGAGCCCCGCTCGGTGATGTTTATTGGGTTCAGCTGTTTCACCGGAGACACCCGCACAACCACTTCGCCGCCC
Source organism: Antrozous pallidus (assembly GCA_027563665.1). NCBI lineage: Eukaryota > Metazoa > Chordata > Mammalia > Chiroptera > Vespertilionidae > Antrozous > Antrozous pallidus. The sequence goes on along the minus strand of CM050527.1, from coordinate 2,328,332 downwards.
CCTTTGGGGTAGTAGCCCCTACAAGAAAGCATGACCCTCACTCCCTACCCTGACCGCATGACACAAAGAAAGCTCAGTATTTACCACGGGACCACGTGGCAACGACAGCCCACCCCAGGACTGCTGCTTAAAACTTCCAAGTCGCCTGTGAGCTCTGTGCTGCCCCATCCGTAGCCTCCATCACCACAGGGCCACCTACAGGGTCTAAAACGTACCCTCAGCTCCCCCGTCACACCGGCCGCATCCCAAGGGCTCAACAGTCACGCGTGGCGAGTGGCTACCGAGGGGGACAGAGCACATGCCTGAGTTGTGCGCTCCATCCCCAGCAGGGGGCGTGCAAGAGGCAGCTGATCCATGATTCTCTCTCATCGTGGATGTTTTGGTCTCTCTCTCCCTCTGCCTTCCTCTCTCTGAAATCAGTAAAAATATATATTTAAAAAAAAGGGGGGGGGGGACGACAGTGAAGCCAGAAGGAACACTGGAACAGGACTGCAAACACTTGATCGCCACAGCAGAGATGTGGCCTTTCTCTTGGAAAATCACCCCGAGGGACGGTGGCCGAGAACCGCTCCTCGGACCCCGCCGTGCCTGTCCAGCTGCCCGCACACGGGGGGCACTAGATCCGGTCCGAGCCTGGCTCACACTCGACAGGAAGGCGCTCAGAGCAGAATCCCCCTGAAAACCCCTCCCCGCAAACGAGTGAATGTCCCGCGCAGCTGCTTCCAGCTGTTGGCAAACCACAGGGCTCAGCGACTTCCTACAGGAAACACAGGCCAGTGGTGCCAGCCCGCTGTTCTCTACCGCCTACCCTCTCCGCCACCCTTACCGTACGGCGTGGGTCCCACGGCAACGAAATAAGCAACTTACCTCATCTTAATGTCACAATCAAACTTGAAACCAAACTTCTCAGCAATGGGCTTGAAAACCTGAAAAATCAGAGCATTGTTGCCTTAACAACCAATAGCCACCGACTCAACAAGTGCATTTATCAGACACACACGCATGCTCCACACGGAGATCCAGCTAGTAACGAGGGGTTATAGTGACACACACTGTGTAGGCTAGTTCGTTTTCAAATAAAAAAGGGGCATGAAAAAATAATAATAAAAGTAAAAAAGGGGCATGGAGCTGAAATTCAAAGTTAACACTCAATGAACCAGGGCTGCGCCAGTCTGTCATGAAAATAAAAAACGCAACTCGGGGTCCTTGATCCCAATGACCGTTTTACCCGCAAGGCCGCTGTCTCCTACCCTCTCCCTAGAACGCACCGTGAGGAATTAGGGGTTTTTGCTGAAGAGGAATCTACTCTGCCTTCTCACTTTTTTTTAATATAACGCACATTTAGGTTATTCCCACATCCTGGCTATTATGGATAGAACTACAATGAACACAAGCTCTCTCAAAGATCTTAACTTATCAATTCTCTTGAACAAATCCCCAGAAGTTGGATTACTGGGTCAAGCAGTCATTTTCTTTTCTTTTATTTTTAAAATATATTTTATTGATTTTTTTACAGAACAAGGGAAAGGGATAGAAAGTCAGAAACATCGATGAGAAACAATGATCAGCTGCCTCCTGCACGCCCCCTACTGGGGATGTGCCCGCAATCAAGGCACATGCCCTTGACCGGAATCGAACCTGGGACCTTTCAGTCCGCAGGCCGACGCTCTATCCACTGAGCCAAACCGGTTTCGGTGGTCATTTTATTTTCAATTTTTTGAGAGAACTCCCTATTGTTTCCCACGGTGACTGTACCTCGTTGGATTCCCACCCACAGTGCACAGAGGTTCCACTTTCCCCACCTCCTCGCAACGCTCGCCAAGCATAGTATTTCATTCTGCTTTTGAGTGTTTTCCTTACAGATCCTACGTCCCAGATCTGATTTGTATAAAAAGTAAGAGGATTCGCATAATCATGGCCCCGGAGCTTTTTAAGGGGCTCAGCGGGAACACATCGGAGCCGAAACACTTACTCTAAGGTACACGTAAGCCCGCCGTGAAGAAATACACGGGCAAGCACCCCGCACCACGCCGGGGACACTGAGACGCCGGGCCGCGTGGCACGCCGGCGCACCAGAAGCCCCCACTCACCAGGGCCGTGTAGTCGATCTGCGGGGCCATCTCCGCGTTGGTCCCGCCTCGCAGGCGCAGCTCGGAGGGGGACTCGGCGAACAGGACGCAGGGCAGGGACACCTGCAGCAAGAGGCACACGCTCCTGAGGGGAAGGCAGAGCGGGCTCAGCTGGCCGTCCTCCGTGACGCCCGTCGCAACAAAGTGATACCCTGACCCAGTGAGCCCCCTTCTAGGACTACGGCCCAAGAGACCAGAAAGGATAAAAGCACCCCTATGTTCACAGCAGCACCGTTCACCATAGCTAAGAGCCGGAAACAGCCTAAGTGCCCATCGGCAGACGAGTGGATTAGAAAACTGTGGGACATCTACACAATGGAATACTACGCTGCAGGGAAAAGGGAGTTCTTACCATTTGCAACAGCATGGATGGAGATGGAGAGCATTACGCTAAGTGAAATAAGCCAGGCAGAGAAAGACAAAGACCACATGATCTCACTCATTTGTGGAATACAATGAACAACGTAAACTGATGAACAAAAACAGATCCAGAGACAGAGAAGCATCGATCAGACCGTCAAACCTCAGAGGGAAGGTAGGAGAGGGTGGGGGCCAGGGGGAGAGATCAATCAAAGGACTTGTGTGCACGCATATGAGCCTCATCAATGGACACAGACAACAGGGGGGTGAGGGGTGATGGGGGAATAAGAACACATACGTAATACCTTAATCAATAAAGAAATGTTAAAAAGAAAAGAAAAAAAAGAAAGTGATACTGCCACATCCCCGTCGGCGGGAGAACAGATGACCGGGACGGCAGGTGCGTGCCCTCAAGGTTAAACACCATTTTGGTAACTGAACTGAACGACGAAACCCTCCATCCTAAAGTCACAGTCAGAGAAGCCTGGCCCGACATGTGAATGTGATGTACCCACGTCGCCAACAGGGAAAAGAAAAACCAAGCTCATGGCCAGACGAAAAGCAGTAATACAGGTTTGTCATCAGCGGGGAGTCAAGAACGACGTACACTCCTGGGCAGAGAGGACGACCCCACAGCGTGAAAACAGTCGTTTGCACATATGCAATCTCTACTCGTAAAAAGCAGGGAATCACGTGTCTCCACTATACACACACACGAGACAATTCCAGCTACAGTCATAGCTGCACTGAATACACAATTACATACCCCAGAGCCCCAGTCCCTCAAAGGTGTGTTCTCTCCATTTTAAAAAGCAAGGGAACCTCAGGAGGGTGAGGGCATGACTGGGGGTGGGGGTGGGGGAATGGGGCAGTAGTAAAGGGGGGGAAAGGACACATATGTAACACCTTAATCAATAAAGAATTTTTTTTTTTAAGTGAAGAAACGGAAACTCAGAGGGCTCAGCCAGGTGGCAGGTGCGGGTAAAACCTGCGTTCGAACCCGGGTCTAACGCCAAAGCCCAGACGTGGAGGGGAAGGAAGAGCCACGCACCCTGCTGTCTTGGTGTCTGCCGTGTGGCTCCCGCCTTTGATCTTCCCGGGAGTAAATGTGATCTCCGTGGAGCCGATGTCCGCCCCCTCCAGCTGCCCAGCACACAGATCTCGAATCATCTCCAGTCCAGATAAGTGCTGAGGCCTTCAAATCGAAATACCGCGTCAGAACGCGTGCATTCGGACTGCCTGTGGCCCCACGTGTCCTGCTCAGCGCCAAGGCTGTGGGGGCCTGACACCAGCGAGGCCTGCTCACGGCTACGCTGTGTCACCTCCCACCGTCAGCACTTCCTCAGGGGTTTTATGCGCCTGGACTTCCTGCTAGCAGGCGTCTTTTTAAAGGATCCTGCCAGACCATCTATATATATAAAAGGCTAATATGCAAAGTGTCTGCTCTGGAGTTCAACTGGGAGACCAGTAGTTCGACAGCTCACTATGATGTGTGCTGACCACCATGGGGCGGAGCAGAATGAAGAAAGGCCCTGGCTGGCAACCAGAAGGCCTGATTGGCCCTGATTGCTGGCCAGGCCTTGGGACCCTACCCGTGCATGAATTTCATGCACTGGGCCTCCAGTTTAGCTATAAACACATACACGGACATAATGTAAATTAGAAGTATGCAAAAGAGGAAAAGTAATAGAACTGTCTAAGTGCCCCCAGTCTCCCTGGCCCTTTCCTGAATAATCTATGGTCCCTGTTAGAGGATGAACTGTGTTCCCCCAAGATTCATTCGTTGATGCCTTGACCCCCAGCTCCTCAGAATGTGACTCTATTTGAAGACAGGCCCATAAAGGAGGCGATTAAGGTGATGGGGCAGTGAAGGCGATGATCCATTCTCACGGGTGTCCTTATGAAAGGAGGCGATCAGGACAGGCGGAAACACACCTGGGACCTGCTTGCACCACAGGGTGACCCTGAGAAGAGCAAGAGGGTGGCCACCTCCAAGCCAGGGAGAGAGGTCTGGGGCAGAACCCTTCCCCCATGGGGCTCGGAGGAAACCAACCCTGAAAGCACCTTGATCTTGACCTTCAACCTCCAGAACTGTGAGAACATACACTTCTGTTTTTAGGCCGCCCAGCCTGTGGGATGCTGTTTCGGCAGCCCCAGCAAAGCAGTAAGGTACCCAATACAGCCTTAAGGAGCTGGAGGTCCCTGCTGGTGAGAGGGGTGGCCGCAAACTTTGGCAAAGGGAACGAATACTCATCACCTCACTCACTGCCTTGTCATCATTTTGAAATGGCTTGTGGGTAAAGGAAGAGGCTAAGAGATAGCTGACCCACTGCAATGGGCCACATACAAAGTGCACACAGCGGAGTGGGTCTGGCTTGCACCTGGGGCCTCTTCTAACGGGTGCATCCACCGGAACCTTATTGGAGGTCATGGCCTCGCTTCCAGACACGAGGGACAAGGTCAGCATGTTCCTCCGAACCAGCCTTCCTCCTGGTCCCATTCACAGCTTCCCGGGGGCCTGAGTGAAAGCGGGAGGGACCACTCCAGGCCCCTGCCTATTCCCATGTGACAATGTGCCCTGTAATGGGCGGGGTTTCCTCAGACTCCAGGGCTCATCTGCCTCACCTGTCCTCCCGCTGCTCCCCCAGGCAGTGGCGATGGCCCAGGAGAGGGGAAGCATTTGGACTTTAGGACGGAGAACAACTCTAGCCAGAGGGACAGGCCCTATGTTCTTCCTTCCTTTTTTATTGTTTTTATTATTATTATTATTATTGAATATATTGGGGTGACATTGGTTCACAAAATCATGCAGGTTGCAAGGGCACAAGTCAACAAAGCATCATCTGCACACGGCATCGTGCCCATCACCCCAAAAGAATCTTTCCCGCCCCGCCCCACGCCCTGCATGACAGCTGTGGGGGGGGGGGGGGTCTGTTTTCTAAGTTTGCCCCTGGAGGGTTTCAAAAGGTCAACCCAAGCCATGGCTAACAGCCCAGGAGCCCGCCCCTGGGGGGCGAGGGTGAGGGCTGCTGCCCGGATCTTCTCAGCATCGCTGCGGGGGCTCCTGAGTCCCCAGTCCCACGCCATCCCCAAGGCCCCCAGGCCCCGCAACCCGCCCCTCACAGCCTGCCCTCCACCCCAATCCCCCTATCTCAAACCCATCCCCACCCCAGTCTCCCAGCCCGCACCCCCTGGGCCCTACCATCCCCCAGCCCCACACCCCGACCCAGGCCCCTCAGCCCGCCCCCAGCGCCCTGATTACCGCAGGCCGGGCGTGCTGCGGCCGGCTCGGATCTTCTGCACCCGCAAGGGGAGCCCCAGGAGGCAGCTCAGGGCCGTGGACACCCGCAGGATCTGGCCGCCCTGCGCAGGGTGCGGGGGGAGACCACAGAGATCGTGAGACCACAAACTGTCCCCCCGCCATCCCACTCCCCACCCCGCGGCCGCAGCCTCGCACTCACCCCCTCCAGGAGCCCGCCGTCCACCTCCACCCGCGGCCCCGCCATGGAGGGCGCCCTCCGGCCCGGCCCGCAAGCGCCCGGCCTCCACCCAAGCGCGGCGAGCAGCACACGCCGGCTCCCGCCCTGCAGCTCCGAAGGCGGGTCCTCGCGGGGGCCTCGGGCGCCGGCGGAGAGGGAGGATCGGAGGCTCCGAGACCACTAATGGGCGGAAACCACCGGCTCCCGCATCGGTCCGCACCCCGGCAGCCTGTGCGCCTGCGCGGAGCTCCGGGGGGCGGGACTAACCGGATTCCAGCCAATCGGGCGGCGCCAGGGCGGGTTTCCCCCCCCCAACCCCCGCGCCGCCGGAAGTGCGTCCTGGAGACAGTGTCCGGAACGCGGATTGCACGCCTTCCTCCCCCGGGACCGGCCCGACAGCTGCCCGCAGGCCGGTGCGGAAGCTGTGCGGCCCCGCCTTGCCCGGAGCTGCAGCCGCTTAGGCTGAGGATGCGAGACCCTCTCCTCCTGGTCCCCCCAGCCTGTCCCTCGAAAGGCGTGCGCCCTGGGTATCCGAGTATTATCATTTCTTTTCCTCTCGCGAGACACGGGCACAATGCTGCGGCCACTTTTGGAAATAATCCGGCAGTTCTTCGTGATCGTGGGAGGGAAAAAGATCGACTTGTGTGCATGCGTATAAGCACACCATGGACACAGACACCGGGGGTGAGGGGGATGAGGGCATGCGACAGGGGTTCGGGGAGGCTGGGGGAAGGTCATAGGGGGGAGGGGGGAAAGGAGATCTATGTACTAATATATGTAATATTTTAAACAATAAAAATATTAAATATAAAAAATATACATATAATAGAACCCATGTCTCAACAAGCCCACGTTCAGGTGTACATTCTTACCCTATTAATCACATGGCATTTTCCTCCCAGGCCTGCCCTGGTGGGTGGCATCGCAACCTGCAGGTTAGTACACCCCCAGTTGCTATGAATGGTCCGTGCAGGCTGAAACCACTGCCCTAGACTCAGGGACTCAGGCACAGGCCCCAGGAGGAGGGTCAAGAATGTTCATCATGTTGCTGAAACCGGTTTGGCTCAGTGGATAGAGCGTCAGCCTACGGACTGAAGGGTCCTGGGTTCGATTCTGGTCAAGGGCATGTACTTTGGTTGCAGGCACATCCCCAGTGGGGGTGTGCCAGAGGCAGCTGTTTGATGTTTCTCTCTCATCGAGGTTTCTGACTTTCTATCCCTCCTCCTTCCTCTCTGTAAAAAAGTCATTAAAATGTGTGAGATATATATATATATAGATAGATAGATAGATAGATAGATATAGATATAGATATATAAAGAGTGTTCATCCTTTGGACGTTCCCAGGCACCAAAAGGTCCCCAGCAGGTGGCAGTTCCCAGTCGGGGCACAGGCCCAGGTTGCAGCAGCTAGATCCCCAGTAGGGGGAGCACAGCGGGCAGCCAATCAAGGTTTCTCATATCTTATCCACATTTCTCTCTCCCTCTTCCTAAAATAAATATTTTTTTTAAAAACTTACTTGATATTCATGCGGGTTAAAGCAGGAGTCGGTACTTGAGTCATTGTTAAGGATGAATACTCTCCCACCATATAGATGTATCACGTTTTGTTTATCCGTTCACTTGTTGAAGGAAATTTGGGGGTGTTTCTAGTTTTGGGCTATTATGAACAACGTTGTTGCAATCATTGTTGTACTAGCCTTTGTGTAGACACATGTTTTCCTTTCTCTTGGGCAGATACCTTGGAGAGGAATTGCTGGGACATAGTCATATTTATTAGTTTAAAAAAGAGAGAAGACATTAATTCTTGGTGTCTTTTGAGGGAAAGAATTGACTAGTGAATAGGTGACAGGTCTCTTGCTTTTGGAAAGAATGGTAAGAAAACATAATATTGAATTTGGAAGCAGTAATCCATTGAGGTAAAAGAGGACAAAAGAAAGGAAATAAACTAGATATTTTGGGGGGAGAAGGTAGAGATAAAGGTACATTAAGAGGAAGAGATGGTACAGGGACCTTAGGGGGGAACATAATTCACTTCAAAGTGTTTTTATGTAAACACTTGCATGTAGTATTATCAAATATATTAACAGTGCTTATCAAGTGTTTTGTTAGATTTTCTTTTAAAGGTAATGACTGATTTATTGCTCACAGTAGTCCGTGTGTGTGTGTGTGTGTGTGTGTGTGTGTTTGTGTGTGTGAGAGAGAAAGAAATACACTGAAAGGTAAATAAGGCAAAAAAGAAGGGTGAGTTTAGATAATATTAGACATTGAATTTGTGTAATGCCTGACATCGGTGCAGATTTTCGTTCCCACTAAGAGCCCAAAACAGACCAATGTCCTCCAGGAAACTTGACTGTGCAAGCTCTGATCTTATCTTTCCTGGTTCTAAAGTTGACATTTCTCCAAGAGGCAAATAAAGCAGGTTCGTACGTCCGTGACATGAATTTCCTGCGCGGAGAAGGAAAGGACGTGTTGATAACGTGCTTATTTTAGACCTCAGGGTAACCTTGCTCATCTCCGATGAAAAAATATCGAACAGCCCGTTCAAATGGGCAAGAACGCTCGCTGGGAGTGAGAACCGCCAGTCCTGGAGATACAGTTCCGTGTAGGCTCCTACCTCCATCCCTGGGTCGGAGCCTGGCACCAAGTCATTCATCCAGGTGGTTGCAAGAGGTCTTTTCCTGCACATCCTCGGGTGTGAGTCGTACCTTCCTCCGGGCACGTGCCTTTCCTTTGTGTCCCCTTGACACTGTCCCCCCTCTTCCTCCCCTGCACGGACCACAAAGATGACACATCCCCCCCACACCGTCCCAAATGAAACCTGGGCTGCCCTCCTCCCACCTGCTCCCGATCTTCCAGCTTTTTGCCTCCTGGCATCTCCCTCCCGCCCCGCCCCCGCAGTGGGCGGGACTACAGCCCCGCCCCCCTTATTGATTGGCTGTCCGATGGGCCGCTCCTTCTCTCTCATTGGTCACTCAGGGGGAGGTGCGTTTCCCGGATCCTGATAGGTGGCCGGGCAGAGGCCACGCCCCCCAGCCGCGGGGCCGCTGTCGTTTCCGGGGTAAGATGGCAGCAGTGCGCGTGCTGCGGACCTGCAGCCAGAGAGCCGGGCGGCTGGTGAGCGGGTCGGGGCCGGGCTGAGGGCGGGGAAGCGTGCCGTGGCCGCGGTCTTGCGGGGGAGGTCGTGTTCGTGTGTCCTCCCGAGGGCCACGCGTTCCGGGCACGCGTGATGGAGAGGTGGTGGGGGCACACGCAGAGCGAAGGGCACGGAAGGTGGGAGCCCACGGGGCTGGAGAGCCGCTCCCTCCTCTCACCTGGACGCGCACCTGGCGGGGCTCGGTGGCCCTCCGGGTCCCTCCACACCCCGAGGCCCAGCCGGCCTGTCACCGAGCGGCATCGGGGTGCTGGGCGGTGTGACAGGCGCTGGGGGTGCAGTCGTGGAGCATTTGGGGAGCACCCCGCTGTCAAGGGACTTACAGTCCAGGAAGAGGGCCCTTGGAGCAAAGCATAACTGCACGGTCCTTGCCCCAGAGCCCCGGTGACACCCGCTGCAGCCTCACCCCTGGGGCGGGTCCTTGCCTGCCAGGTCTGCACCAGTGTCTCCCCAACCTTTGTTTCCGTGCAGCTATCACCCTCCAACCCACCACCCTCCCCGCTGCTGTTCCCCACTTTCCCACGACTTCTAGCCCTAAGCAGTGAGCATCTCGTCGTCATAGTGTTTCATCTGATTTGTATGGCGTTCCTACCTCCCCCCCGCCCCCCGCCCCGTCCCCTCTGCCCCAGAGCTTTCTGCAGCGGCCGAGCCCTAACCTTACCAAGCCTCTCAGGGGGTCTTGTGCTGGGCACCCAGGATGCAAATATAAATAAGGCCGACACCGTCCCTGCCCGCACGGAGGTTAATGACAGCCTGTGGTGGAGGACAGATGAGGGACAGAGGTAGGCCGTAGACAAGCCAGACAGCACAGGGTAAGACGGGCTATGCACGGACCAGTCCTACAGCTGCAGGAACACCTGGGGAAGGTCCCGGAGTCCAGACCCGAGTTCCCAGAGGACACTGCCTAACTGAGGTTTGGGAAGGAGAAGCAGGAGGTAAAGAGGAGGAGGAGGAGCCAGCCGGCCCCAGCAACAACTGACGGGGCCCCGGCCTTGCTCCCCTGAGAGTTTCCCCGTCCTTGGTTTCCCCGGCACCCGCTCCCCATCTCCCCATTGATGTCTGGCATTCTGATTTGGGCCTAGATCCGTTCACGTCCCTTATGCCGCGATGATGATCATTCCACTATTACAGGGGTCGGCAAACTCACTAGTCCACAGAGCCAAATAGCAACAGGACGATTGACATTTCTTTTGAGAGCCACATTTTTTAAACTTCTTCTGACGCTACGTCTTCAACACAGACTCGCCCGGGCCGTGGTATTGTGTGGAAGAGCCACCCTCCAGGGGCCCAAGAGCCGCATGTGACTCACGAGCCGTGGGGTTTGCCGACCGCGCCACTCTTAGAACAGACGTGAACTTGTGTTGATGCTTAGAGAGCCTCTCCTTTGGGTCCTCTCCCCGCCAGGTTTGTGTCCGCTACTTTCAAACACGGAGCGGTGTTCCCGCGGTGAAACCCAGATATGTGTGTTTCTCTGGCCGCCCTTCCTTCCCGCCCGGCCATCCGCATCGACCGCTGAGGACCACCGCCGGTGAGTGCGACCAGCATCGCCTTGCGAGATAACGTTCCGTGTCGTCCCCAGCACTTTCTTTTAAGCGAGTGTAGACTTACCAAAGTTGTGTTTTTTAAGTGGACCTTTTCTTTATTCCTAGCCTGGCCCTCCTTGCTCTCTCCACATGTATCCTTTTTCTGTTTTTAAATCATCTTGGCACCCACCTCTGCCCCGCTCCCCTTGCACACACTCTCCCTGGGGACGTGTGTGTCCTGGAGCTGGGAATGGCTCGTCTCGGGCCATCTCTTCTTTATCAGCGGCTCATCTGCGTGCCGTCAGCAGCGTGGTCAGACTCAGTGCGGGAGAGTGTGGCCGGATTGTTCGGTAGAATAGTGTGTGCCCGGGGACTCCCTGCCGTGTTGGCTGTTGGAGGAAGGCTTCATCTGTCCCCGTGGATGGTGGGATAAAACCAGCCAGAGCTGCCCCTACAGGCAAGGTTCCCTGCTTTCACCATTTAATTATACACACACACACACACACACACACACACACACTGTTCTCTCCCCTCTCTGAAGAACTCATGGCTTTAAGGGTTAGATGTGCAAGGACACTAAAACTCTTTGTTTTCTGCCGAAACCGGTTTGGCTCAGTGGATAGAGCGTCAGCCTGCGGACTGAAAGGTCCCAGGTTCGATTCCGGTCAAGGGCATGTGCCTTGGCTGCGGGCACATCCCCAGGAGGCAGCTGATTGATGTTTCTCTCTCATTGATGTTTCTAACTTTCTATCCCTCTCCCTTCCTCTCTGTAAAAAATCAATAAGATATATTTTTAAAAAATAAAAATAAAAAACAATCAAACTCTCTTTTCTGACATTCTCTTTAGAAACCTGGTAAGGAACCCTGACTCCTGTTGTAGCGTTACCCTTTGGCCATACGGGCACCTGGGGCTGGGCTAGCAGGGAAAGTAGGGGGGGTCCAGGCAGCCCCACCTGAGGCCAATCAGTCCTTCCGTGCCTTGACACGCCGTCTTCCCCAGCACCCCAAGATATGTAAACCTAATTTCATCATTTGTGTTGTTTTTAAGTTTTTTATTTTCAAAAGTCAGTCTTTGGTGAGAGAAAATAGAGTATGAAGCTCCCGTGTGCGGGCAGCTATGAGCTCCAGGTTCGTGGCCTGCCAGGTGCTGGCTGTGTGACTTACTTCACCTGGAAAATGGGTGGTCGTAGTACTGACCCTTTTATCGGTGTGGGGATCAGTTCAGGCAGCACAGATGTTTACTGAGCACCTACTGTGTGCCCAGGCCCTGCTCCAGGGGCTGGGGCTGCGTCCTCTTCTTTACTAGCTGAGCTGGAAGCCTGGGGCCTGAGGCCTTTCTCATCTCAAACTGATGACCACGATCTGTTCATTTTACCGCCTAGGTGTTTCTAAACCTGTCTTCTCCTTTTCCGGCAGCTTCGAGACGTGTAAACCTATTCAGCTTCTTAGCCTGCAGTAGCCTCCTAGCTGCCTTCTCTGCCGCCCCTTCCCCCGCTCCGCCACACGCCCCGGGGGAGAACTGTCCCCTGCATGGCAGACCTAACGCTGCCGCCCGAAACGGCCCCCGGACTCCCCGGCAGCAGATCCCCAGTAGAGCCCTCCTCAGAGGGGCTGACACGACTGTGCTTCATTCCCGTCGGGTTCTGGGCGTCGGCCCGCTCACTGATGTGACTGTGTTTGGCTAGAGCAGTGGTCGGCAAACCGCGGCCCTTTGGCCCCTGGAGTGTGGCTCGTCCACAAAACACCACGGCCTGGGCAAGTCTATTTTGAAGAAGTGGCATTAGAAGAAGTTTAAGTCTAAAAAACGTGGCTCTCCAAAGAGATGTCAATCGTTGTGCTGTGGCCGTGTGGCTCTGTTGACTAATGAGTTTGCCGGCCACTGGGCTAGAGCATCATCTGGGCTGGAGGGTCCAGGACGCTCTCCCTCACACGTCCAACCCTCAGTGTTAGTTTTCGGCTGGGACTTGGCATTGCTCCACTGCCTGGCCTCTAACGCTCCGCCGAGTTCGGTCGGCCACCTTGCAGCGGGGGGGTCTCGGAGCAGCATTCCCAGAGGGACAGGGAGAAGCTGTGAGGTGGAGGTCCTCTGAGGCCGAGGCTCCGGAATTTACACCTTTCGCCTGGCCCGTGTGGCTCCGTGGTGAGCGTTGAACAGGAGGTCACAGTTTGATTCCTGATCAGGGCACATGCCCAGGTTTTGGGCTCGATCCCCAGTGTGGGGCGTGCAGGAGACAGACGGTCCATGAATCTCTCTCATCATTGATGTTTCTATCCCTCTCTCCCTCTCCCTTCCTCTCTGAAATCAATACACACACACACACACACACACACACACACACACATACTTTTTAAATAATTTACACACTTTCACTTCTGCTATACTCTATTGGTGAAAGCAGGTGGCAGGCCAGCATAGGTTGTAGGGATGGCGAAACAGACTAACCCGAACTGGCCGCTGATTGCCTATAGGATGCATTTCAGACACCCCACCTCCGCCTGACACACAACGCCTTTCAAAGTCTGGGCTGACTTCTCGCCACCTGCCATGGCCTCGGCCGCGTGGAACTGCCGGCCATTCCCCGACCGAGTTGTCACATGTCCGTGCCTTGCATAGAGGTGCCATCGGGTATTTACTGTCTCATTTTAGTCACTCAGGTTGGGTCCCGGTCTCCATGGTAACTGTTCTGGAGCACTGACCTGTGTTTGCCTTTATGTCCTCAGGCAAAAAAAAAAAAAAGCCTTCAAACTAGTTGCTGGCTCAAAGTTGTGGGCTTTTTTTTAATTAAGGCTTTTGATACTTAGCACCCAACTGTTTTTCCGGAAGGTTCCAGTTTAAATGAGCAGCAGGCTACTAACGTACCTCCTCATATTTGTTGAAGAAAATATGCTCCTTAATCAGCTTGTGTGTGTATTTTATAAGCAATTGTAGCCATTAGCAGTCTAAAAATAGAGGCACATTCTTCAATCGGTTCAGAGCCATTTTGCTAACCAAAAATATTGAGTTTCTTGGCAACCATTACCGTCAAGTTTCATTGGCATGCAAGTGTTATAAAAAGGGGGTAGGTCTTTGAAAAGAGGTAAAGTGGAAGGAAAAGACTCAAATTTAATGATAAGTTGGCAGAACCTAGTTTGAGCAAATGAGGATTTCCCATCGCATTTTCTATGTAGGGGTCTGTCTGACCTTTAGCCACTAAGAATGAGAGGATGGAGCCGAAATACCAGGTCAGAGGGATCTAGAAGCAGGCTGTTGGCGGTTCTTACAGTTTCATAACATGAAGCGAGGGGATGCCGTGGGATCTTCCTCCGTACAGGGCGTGTGTGACAGTCTGCTCGCTGTCATTGTGGCCACATGCCATTTGTCAGAGCCCTCCGTCCCCTGTAACGGACGTTGCTCTGGAAACTGGAAAAGAGCAGTTCTGTGGCAGTGGCGGTGGCTCGGTATCCTCGAGGAACTTACCCAAATCTCCGATGGCTGTGAATGATGATTGTGCTGTTAAAAATTGTGAAATTTTTATCCGTAAAATGCAATCATTTTTTCCTCTGCTGGAGAACACTTTCTGATTTTACGGGTAAAAGCTTCTCTTAACAACACGTGACACATCTAAGGAGATTATGTCTATTCGTCTTTGAAGGTCAACAGGGACAGATTGTTCAGTTCAAGCTCTCGGACATCGGAGAAGGCATTAGAGAAGTGACTGTCAAAGAATGGTAAGTGACTGGGAGGAAAGTGGACGTCGGTCTGCCGAAACCGGTGTGGCTCAGCGGATAGAGCGTCGGCCTGCGGACTGAAGGGTCCCGGGTTCAATCCCGGTCAAGGGCATGTACCTTGGTTGCTGGCACACCTTCAGTGTGGTTGTGCAGGAGGCAGCTGATCGATGTTTCTGGCTTTCTATCCCTCTCCCTTCCTCTCTAAAAAATCAGTTAAATGTATTTTTTTTTAAAAGTGGGCGTCAGTCTTAAGATAATCAGAGTGGCAGTAAGCAGGTCCCTGTTCACATGGAGAAGTGTGCTCTCACACCGGGCCTGTCTCGGAGCGGCGGGCGCTCCTGGCTGGTGGCGTCAGCGGGCGGCCCAGCCGTCCACACACCACTGCGTGTTGTTCTGGGCCACGTCGTAAGCATCATTTTCTCCTTAAAGACGTCCACAGCCCGCCCCCATTCCCACCGAAGGAAGAGACATCCGCTGCTAAGGGGTGACGTGTGTCCGTACTTGGTGCTCCTCTGGAGGAGTGGGGTCCCGAAGCCCTGCCTCTGTCTGGGGGAGCCCCCAGAGGCACTCTCATACCCACGTCCCTTGCACGGGCGGAGTGTTGTATGGCCCGAGAACTGGTTAGGACAGGAAGGCAAGGCCCAAGAATGGCTGAGCAATAGCGTTGTCAGTGAAGAATCAACGTGAAACGTCAGGAATGTGCTAGATACGTCAAGAGTGGCGTTAGATTCAGCATAACCAACGGACACAGACACCAGGGGGGTGAGTGCATGGGCAGAGGTGTGGGGGGCAATGGGGGGATAAGGACACATATGTAATACCTTAATCGATAAGGAAAAATAATTGAAAAAAAGAATGATATTGGACTCAGAATCACATGTAGTATTTGAGTTTGGTCTCTCTCCTGTTGTTTGGTAAAGCGCGCTTAAAATGGTTATGGGATAAAGAGAGCCATAGACAAGGATAGGCAAAAATAATTAGAAGAGAACTCAAGCCAAAATTAATGAAATTACAAAGGATGTGTGCTGGGGACATCAATTTTTCTAATTCTAGAAATAAGAGGCATCCCAAGAAGTCTGATATAAGCTAATATCCTATCTAATAAAATAGGAAAATGCAAATTGACCCCGTACCCCCATGCCCACCAGCCAATCAGGAGCAAGTATGCAAATTAAACCAAGATGGCAGTTAATTTGCATATCCAGGCGCAGAGCGAGGATTGAAGACAGCATAGAAGGAAGCCAAGCAACATAGAAGGGAGCTGAGCTGCAGAGACGGCCGCAGGAAGCCCTTTTCTTGCAGGAATCTTCCTGCAACGGGCCTCTGGTAAAACAATGAAAGGGAAACACACACACATTTAAAATACTTTTTTTAGAACTTTTCCCAAGGAGGGGGTGGAGCAGAACACCTGAAAGTTTAATTAAATTTTCCGATCACAGATCCATGAATGGTTTTTAAAAAGTCAGTATTGGAAATAACACCAAAGAGGTTCTGGAAACCATGATGGTCTTTTCCGGAACATTCTTTGGTGCACCTCTGGGACTAACTGCGAGCCTGGGTGGACAGGACCTCGCTCGGCCTGGCGTCGGGGGTGCAGGCTAGTGGTCCTTGGTCACGCAGCAGGTCTGACACCTGTCTCCTGCAGGTACGTGAAGGAAGGAGACACCGTGTCTCAGTTCGACAGCATCTGTGAGGTTCAGAGCGACAAAGCGTCCGTTACTATCACCAGTCGCTACGACGGGGTCATTAAGAAGCTGTACTACAACCTCGAGGACACGGCCTATGTGGGGAAGCCACTCGTCGACATAGAGACGGAAGCTTTGAAAGGTACCGAAACGCATGTCCCCATTTGCCACATTGATCGCTGTGTCCTTGCGTCCGTGGGTACCAATCAAAAGGGATGTTTGTTTTTAATAACTTACAGGAAGTCAGGGAAAGAGAAAGGGTCCTGGGTGATGTGTGATTAGTTTTGGACCAGTCGCCATGGCCACTGCTTGGACAGTAGCAGTGACCTGGTGGCCAGGCTTCTGGTAGCCATAGTGGTGACCGAGGCAGCAGTGAAGAGTCAGGACACGGGTCACTGCTAACGGAAGGCGTAGTGTGCACAGGTTGGCTTGGTGTGCCGACGCCACGGAACCAAACGGCACCCGTGGTGAGGGCTGGGAGAGCCAGGCTCCCGGAGAGGAGACGCAGGAGAGGAAGGAGGAGCCGGGGACAGGGAAGAGACGGT
Source organism: Antrozous pallidus (assembly GCA_027563665.1). Classification (NCBI taxonomy): domain Eukaryota; kingdom Metazoa; phylum Chordata; class Mammalia; order Chiroptera; family Vespertilionidae; genus Antrozous; species Antrozous pallidus. The sequence continues at coordinate 2,311,753 of CM050527.1, read as the reverse complement.
CTCACAGCGGTACCCGCCCCGACACAGAGTCCCACATGAGAACGCTCCAGGGTCGTGGTCGGCAAACTGCGGCTCGTGAGCCACAGGCGGCTCTTTGGCCCCTTGGGTGTGGCTCTTCCACAAAATACCACGGCCTGGGCGAGCCTATTTTGAAGAAGCGGCGATAGAAGTTTAAGTTTAAAAAATTTGGCTCTCAAAAGAAATTTCAGTCCTTGTATTGTTGGTATTTGGCTCTGTTGACTACAGAGTTTGCCGTGTAACTTACCTCCCATCTGATCCTTATTTCATGCTGCTTATAAAATAAATTTTTAAATGGTTTTATTTTATTTTATTTTATTTTAGTATATTTTATTGATTTTTTTCTTTACAGAAAGGAAGGGAGAGGAATAGAAAGTCAGAAACATCGATGAGAGAGAAACATCAATCAGCTGCCTCTTGCACACCCCCTACTGGGGATGTGCCCGTAGCCAAGGTACATGCCCTTGACCGGAATGGAACCCGGGACTCTTCAGTCCACAGGCCGACACTCTATCCACTGAGCCAAACCGGTCTCGGCTAAAATAAGTTTATTAGGAAAGTGTTTAAAATACAACATGTTTGAAAATTTATGGAAAAATTCTTTACCTGGTAGCTGGCTCCATGATTTCACCAGAAATGAAGAAGACGCCAGGTAACAAGAGCCGTGAAACCCCAGATACCAGCACCCCCCTCACCCCCCAACACACTCACCTGTGTGTTTCTCCTTTCCAAAGCACCCCAACCATTGTGCCTCTTGACAGTAATGTAGAGTTTATTTATGTATTCTCAACTGAAGAGCAAACATTTCCTTGTTGCCAGATTCCGAGGAGGACGTGGTGGAAACGCCCGCCGTGTCCCATGACGAACACACTCACCAGGAGATCAAAGGCCAGAAGACGCTGGCCACCCCGGCAGTGCGCCGCCTGGCCATGGAGAACAACGTACGTGCGTGCCCTTAACGTGTCCGCCTGACACACGGGGTGCTGCCCCTGACACTTAGCCCGCCGTCCGGATGAGATGGCTCTCGTCGGGATGGGAGAAAACACAAGGGCACGTCTGTTACCGAAAGCGGTAGCTGCAGAAAGGTGCTCGTGAGACGTGGGAAAGCCACTGTGAACGCACTGCTGCTGCGCATTGAGGAGCGCGTTCTCCTAGAGCTGGTAACAGTCACCACTGATGCACTGCTGCTGCGCATTGAGGAGCGCGTTCTCCTAGAGCTGGTAACAGTCACCACTGATGCACTGCTGCTGCGCATTGAGGAGCGCGTTCTCCTAGAGCTGGTAACAGTCACCACTGATGCACTGCTGCTGCGCATTGAGGAGCGCGTTCTCCTAGAGCTGGTAACAGTCACCACTGATGCACTGCTGCTGCGCATTGAGGAGCGTGTTCTCCTAGAGCTGGTAACAGTCACCACTGATGCAGCTCTTGGAAATGCACGTGTTGTAGGTCAGGTGCCCCGGGAGCGCAGATTGTGACAAGGATTGGGGACGTGTGGTGATTGATTGGTTGAAAGAGTGAGCACCTTGACTGGGCGTGAGCATAGGGGAGGGAAGAGGCGGGTCATGGCCAGGCAAGGAGGTGGTCTCTAGGATGTGCCCTGGTCCCGGGGAGGTGGGGAGAGCCCCAGAACCGAGTCAAAGCGGCCGGCCTTTGGCATTCCTCTCCTCGGCCGGTCCCTGGTGCCTCCCCTCCCCGGCAGGCAGTGAGAATCCACCCGGTGTTTCACCTGCTCTGCACCGCTCTGTGAGATAAGAGAGCAGGAGGCCAGGACCGCCCAAGGTCACAGGCTGTGGTGGAGCCAGGATTCTGAAGTCCGTCTCCAGGGCTCCACCAACTGCTTCCGTCGTGGGAGACCTGAGCCCGAAGCTGCCCACTGACCCCCACAGTGGCCCCTGGGTGGGGGGGGGGGGGGACTGTCCCCATTTTGCAGATGGGGGAGGGCAGGTTGATGAAGGTGCCTACAGTCGAGGAGGGAGCTGACCTGGGAATGGGAACCCAGATCTGCCTCCTTCCGGGGCCCGAGCTCTCCCCGGTATGCCCGCCGCAGGTGTTTTGCTGTCTGTCTTTGAGACCAGTAGCTCTGTTCCGGTGGGAAGAACAAACGTGTACTTTCTGGAAGTAGCAGAGTCACTGAGGGCTCACATCCCTTCAGGAGTTATCGGCCATTGTCCCAGGAGCTGGCCCAGGGGAGAGTCCAGGGCGTATCCCTTCACGGACTTTATAGCCAGGAATTAGAAAGCCCGGGTTCCAATCGGGTAATGGCCACATAAGTAATGGTCTAGAGCCTTCCTGGCAGTTTACTCACCATCAAACATATTCGAAGATGAAGACCATTTGTTTATTTACTTTTTAAATAAGGTTTATTTATCATTTTAATTTTAACTTTATTTGTCCTAGGTTATGGACAATAAGTGACATTAATTAAACTGCTCCAATTAGCCTTTAACTTTATATAAAATTTATCAGGGAGGCAATCCCACAAATTATTTACCTTAGTTTAAGAGGCCAAGTATATAGGCTTTTAATTATAATCCTTAAGATGTTTGAAGGAAACCTGACTTCATTTATTGCCTTCTAAAATAACTTCCAGGTTACCAAGAGTTTTATTCAAAAATCTTTGTCTTTCTTTACACCAAAACAGCCCACAGGGCTGCAGCTTAGAGTCGATGAAGACCATTCAGCATAACAGAACATAGAGCTAATCCTATGGAACACTGGATCATTAAGAGCATCAGGTGACCTCTGTTCTCCGTGGTTTCTAAAAATAAAAAAAATCAATTAAGAATCATGCAAGAAATTTAAGAAGAGTTGATTGTTTAAAAACGTAAGTTTGCATAAATAGGTGTGGATCACCTATAACCCAGGTCCCGCAGGCTACCACATGGGCAGGCGCACAGTGTGTGCGCGAGTAACATGATGGCAGGAGGGAGCCTTCTTTCCCGCTCTGTTAAGATCGTGGAAATGGTACTTCCTTACAGTAACTTACTGGGCAGAGTGCTCTTTTTTTTTTTTTTTTTTTTTAACCTACAGGGCATTAAATTCCACTTAGCGACCTTAATGTGTATTTCTTTATTTTCAGGGAGTTTTATTTTTCACAGTAAGTGTATCCTCTTTTAGATTAAGCTGAGTGAAGTTGTCGGCTCAGGAAAAGATGGCAGAATACTCAAAGAAGATATTCTCAACTTCTTGGAGAAGCAGACAGGAGCGATATTACCTCCGTCACCCAAAGCCGAAATCGTGCCCCCTCCGCCGAAACCAAAACACGCCCCTCTTCCCACCGCAATAGCAAAACCTCCGGTGTTCACGGGCCAGGACCGGACAGAGCCCATCACAGGTGATGATAACCAGACGGCGGGTGAGAGTGCGATTTATTGGGGAGAAGCTGCCTCCGTGGGCCCCTGCATCCAAGGTCTTTTGATTTTTTTTTTTAATTTTATTTATTTATATGTTCTTAATACCATGGTGTTTGTAATTCTTACTGAAGGGAAAGCTCAAGGTCAGCATATAATTTCTTTTTAACGGTGAAATAACAGTTTTCCCAGTTTATACTGTTAGTTTCTGAAGAGTAGCTTGTTAGCCAGCTTCTTGAAATATCAATGTGTAAACGAAGAACTGTTCTGTTTGAAGTGTCCAAGTAGCCTATATAATAAAAGCAATATGCAAATTGACCGTACCTTCACTACACCGAATAAGCCACACCCACAAGCCAATCAGGAGTGATATGCAAATTAGCACCCAAACAAGATGGCTGCTGCCCATGGTAGGCCGGAGTGGAGGCAGAGCCAGCCAGCGATGGGCCTCGATCGCAGGATGATCGCCTCACTTGGGTCCCCTGGCCAAGGTCCCTTGCCCAAGAATGGCAGCCAGAGGCTTTCGGCCTTGGGCAGGCCGGGGGGTGAGGACATCCCCTGAGGGCTCCCAGTATGTTAGAGGGGACAGGTTGGGCTGAGGGACCACTCACCCCCAGTGTACAAATTTCATGCACCGGGCCCCTAGTCTTAAATTTGGGGGTATTTTTTGTTAGCTCTTAAAGTAACTCCGTCTGGCCGGTTGTCTCTGAACACGCAGGGTGATAACTTCCTGAGGAGGGATAGAGAGGAAAGCCGCCGGTGGGTCCTGGCCTGCAGCTGTAGGATTATCCGCACACGCAGCCTGGAAAGCGGCCGCCTGCTGTGCTGTTGAACTTGGCACTGGGGCTGTGCGGCATTCAGGGCCTCGGCAACGAAACTCGTGCCTTTCGAGCTCCCTGACGGCGTGGGGAGGAATGTAGTTGAGAGGAAACGACATTGACCTTCTATTTTGGGTTAAAAGGAGGCAGGTTAAAGGATTTAGGAACCGAAAATGCACTGTTTTCCAGGCTTTCAGAAGGCCATGGTCAAGACCATGACCGCGGCCCTGAAGATCCCGCACTTCGGGTACTGCGACGAGGTCGACCTCACCGAGCTGGTCAGGCTGCGAGAAGAACTGAAGCCCGTGGCTTCTGCCCGTGGGGTTAAGCTCTCCTTTATGCCCTTCTTCATAAAGGTGAGGGCCGTTCGGTGCCAGCCAGGCCGGAGGGGACGCCTCAGTGCTCTCTTCCGAACGGCCGGCGTGTTAACGATGGGTTTGAGTAAAGTACCGCCGCTCACCGTATCACCCAGAACCGTGGTCGGCAAGCTGCGGTTCGCGAGCCGCATGCGGATCCTCGGCCCCTTGAGTGCGGCTCTTCCACAAAACACCACGGCCTGGGCGAGTCTGTGTTGAAGAAGTGGCATTAGAAGGAGTTTAAGTTTAAAAAATGTGGCTCTCCAAAGAAATGTCAATCGTTGTCCTGTTGGTATTTGGCTCTGCGGACCAGTGAGTTTGCCGACCACTGGGCTAGAAGTACGTGCCCTGCTGTTACCCACTTGCATCTTGTAGCTGGTGAGGCTGGCCGGTCAGCGGGTGAAGCCTGTGTTCTGTAAGGCCCACGCCAGCGAACCTCCAATTTAATCAAAGGGAGTCTTGGTATTGAGCTTGCGTATCACTGTAAATCTACCATTGTCCCACCCTGCGGTAGTTTTGAACACTTTTTAAATTAAAATTTTGTGCGTGTGTTTGTGGGGATCGGGGGGGATCTTGATGTTTGCCATCAAGATGTTAGCAGCTAGCTGGCAGTCATCTGCCCGGTGATGTGGCCTTGCAGTGGAGCACGGCATGAGCAAGAGCCCCCTCTCCCCCTTCCTGAGTTCCGCACGCTAACCCCCCTCTCTGTTGGCAGGCCGCTTCCCTGGGATTGCTACAGTTCCCCATCCTCAACGCCTCGGTGGACGAGAGCTGCCAGAAGGTCACCTACAAGGTCGGCTGTGTGTGTGAGGCTGTGCTTGGCTGCCCAGCACGCGGTGCAGGTGTGCTTGTCAGGGAGGCGTGGGGGTCCCGCAAACTCGACCCCTTTTAGACTAGACTCTTGGGACGGGGGAAGCAGGAAGCTGAGTCTGATTGGTGGTGGTTGTGGCCGTGAGCTGGTTAACGATACGGTTCAGCTATGCGTTTGTAAGCCCTTTTGGATTTTGGCTCAAATAATGGAAATATAAAACATGGGGCAATGGGTCGTACCACCCATCCCATCAACCCTTCCCTCAGAGTAAGCTCCCTCAAAACAGAACTCGTGCAGTGTTTAAAGCAAGGATGATTTACATGAGAGAAGTAAGGAAAGTTGAACTCCGTCTGAGTGAACGCTTATGTTTGGAGTGAAAGTTGATTAAGACAGCTCTTGGGGATGCTCGTTCTCACCCGGGTGTCTCGCTGGAAATGTACAAGCAGGAAGTGGGCGTGGCTATTCTGAGGGGTCGTGTCTAGAGTCTTCCCAGGCGAGCGGGACCATTTCCTGATTGAGGAGAGGCTGGTTACCAGTTCAGACAAGGAAATAATGATGTTTATCTTGGACCCCATGATCCTAGGATAACTCAATTGTGTATGTTGAGATGTGCATCCTTCCAGAATTTCCTTTTTACATATATTAAATGTCTGTCTACATACATACATTAAATATACGTACATACATTATATATGTACATCTATGTGTGGAATTGCATGTACTGCTTCATATGGCTTATTTAATTTTGGAACTCTATGAAAACTCTTTCTGGATGAGTGGCGCTCCCCTGTGGGCCTTTCCACCCGCTGGCTGATATGCATATTAGCCTTTTATTATATAGGATCATTACTAGGGGCCTGGTGCACGAAATTGGTGCACTGGGGGTAGGCGATTCCTCAGCCCAACCTGCCCCCTCAATGGGGACGTTGGCTGGCTCTGCCCTGGCCGCCTCGGCCCCGCCCCCTACTCCTGATTGGCTGGTAGTGTATGACAGGTGCGGTCAAATTTGCATGTTTCTCTTTTATCGTATAGGATTATGGTTGTTGTTTCAGGCGTCTCATAACATCGGGGTGGCCATGGACACCGAGCAGGGGCTCATCGTCCCCAACGTGAAGAACGTGCAGGCGCGCTCCGTGGTGGACATCGCGGCGGAGCTGAACCGCCTGCAGGAGCTGGGCTCCCTGGGGCAGCTCAGCACCGCCGACCTCACGGGGGGCACCTTCACCCTCTCCAACATCGGCTCCGTGAGTGCCTGACTCGGGGGGGGAAACGTCAGGGCCGCCTGCTCCTCACGCTGACGCGCCCGCTCCTCTCGGTCTGTCTGGTTTCAGATCGGCGGAACCTACGCCAAAGCCGTGATCCTGCCGCCCGAGGTCGCCATTGGGGCTCTGGGCTCGATTCAGGTGTGTTAGTGGAGTAGCCCGGAGCGTCTGGGCGGGGCGGGAGGGTGAGCGAAGCAAGGGGAACCTTTGTTATCATTATTATTGATTTCGGAGAGGACGGAGAGGGAGAGAGAGATGGAAACACTGATGATGAGAGAGAATCACGGATCAGCTGCCTCCTGCACGCCCCCCACTAGGGATGGAGCTCACAATCCGGGCCTGTGCCCTTGACCGGAATCGAACCTGGGGCCCTTCAGTCCACAGGACGGTGCTCTATCCACTGAGCCACACCACGAGGGCAAGAGTAGGTTTCCCCTCACTTTGCAGAGTTGAGTGCAGTGCTCGGCTGGGTGAGCCTTGTTTCTTCCTGATGCCCCGGCCAGTGATCCCAGCTGCCTCCAGGGAGGCGGGTCATCTGACTGTGCCCATGCCGGTCCTCCCATATGGGTCCCCCGCTGTGGGTTCCCCCCTGTGGGATCCGCCCCTGTGGGGTCGGTCCCTGTGGGTCCCCTCCCATGGGTTCATCCCTGTGGGTCCGCCCCTGTGTGTCCCCCCTGTGTGTCCCCCCCTGTGGATCCTCTCCTGTGAGTCCCCCCCTGTGAGTCCTCCCCTGTGTCCCACCTGTGGATCCTCCCCTGTGAGTCCCCTGTGTGTCCCCCCCTCATGTGCCCCCCCCCGTGGGTCCCCTCCCATGGGTTCATCCCTGTGGGTCCGCCCCTGAGTCCCCTGTGTGTCCCTCCCGTGTGTCCCCCCCGTGGCATCCGCCCCTGTGTGTCCCCCCCCGTGGGTCTCCCCCTGTGGGATCCGCCCCTGTGGGTCCCACGGGTCCCACTGGAGTCTTTGTGGAGAACCACAGATAAGCCGCCTGCCTCTACCACAATGCCCGGCTTCAGAATGCCAACAGAGGGGGAGTAAGTGTTGTAAGGGTGGTTAACCGGGCTACATGTGAGAGTCATGTGGGTTTTTCCTTTTTTTCTTTTTTAATGTCCAAGCTCACCCCATACCAACCGAGTCAGCATTTGGGGGGTGGTGCTGGGCATCCCTATTAACTCAGGGTCCAGAACCCCCAGGGGTAAAACTGTCGGGTCCTGAATACCGTTTCTGTGGCCCCATTATTGCGTGTCATTGTCACTACATCAGCCTCGATTTTGATCTTTAGGATTTCAAAAGAACCTTTCTGCTTTTCTATTTCATGTTTTTTAAGTCATTCGCTTTTAAATAGCCGTCGGTGGGCTGGAAATTTGGGGAAACATGGGTTCTTGACCAAAGACAGACAGACGGTGGCTCCGAACAGCGTGCTCCATACGTGACTGCTCCCACCTCCAGCCGCCTGCCCCCTACTGGCCCCGCCCTGTCTCCCCCCCGCCGGCTCTGTGTGGGCATCCGCATGGCGGGGTCCCCACTGCCCGGTGAGGAGCTGCGTGGCGAGGCCCCCTCTCCCTCCTGTCCACAAAGACGCCCTCCCCTCTGCTCTCTACACGCTGCCCCCCTGCCAACTGCCCCGCGTTTTCTTCTGCACTTTGCACCGTCTGACCCGCTGTGCATTTTACTTGTTTTTCCTGTCTGTCCCGTCCCCCCCCCACTTGACCCCCTTGTTAAAATGCTCGCTCCAGAGGGAAGGGTTCTTGTCTGTTCACGGCTCGTCCCCAGTCTAGAAGGGCTGGTACGTAGCAGGTGCTCAGCAAACTCCAGTTGGGTAGCGGAAATCTGAGATGACATTCGAGGTGCAAATGGAAGTACCGGGACCAGCTGCCAGTGGGGGGGGGGGGGGGCAGGGGGAAGCTGAGACGGGGGCTCGTCCTCCGAGGGGGGCCGGCAGGATGGCATTTCCGGGAGCCTGTGGGTCCCTGCTCTTGAGGAAGGAGGTGGCAGCCTCTCCGGCTCCCGCTCGGCTCTGACTCCTCTCCCTGCGTCCCCAGGCGCTCCCTCGGTTCGACCGGAAAGGAGATGTGTACAAGGCGCACATCATGAAGGTGAGCTGGTCGGCCGACCACAGGGTCATCGACGGCGCCACCATGTCGCGCTTCTCCAACCTGTGGAAGTCCTACCTGCAGAGCCCGGCGTCCATGCTCCTGGACCTGAAGTGAGGCCGGAGCCCGGCCGCCGGAGCCCCGGGGGAGCGGACTCCCCGCGCCGCGCCCCGACAGTCCGCATCCTGCCCGCCGTGTTGGGCGGTTCGATGCCGAGGCGCCACGCGTACCCCTGCTCCGACACCCTCTCTCCCGGAAGCGAGGAGCGGTGGCTGGCTCTCCCGCGGCTCGGTCACTCTGTGTAGGTCATGGTGTCAGTTCCCAGTGGTGCTGAGGTCGCTGTGTCCGTGGATTGAAACTCGTGTCCCTAGGAGACAGCATTTGCCCTTTCCTTTCCCTCCCTCTGAAGCTGACTCAGCGACACGATTCGGTCACACCGAGGTGGGGAAAGGACTGTACAGAAACACCCTCCAGTTCCCCACAGTGATGCCCTTGCCGTATAAACTAAGTGCAATTACACTTTGGATCTCAGATACCCAGGGGTGTGTCCTGTGCACAGGTCTTCGTCGTCAATGCCTTATTTATGGAAATTAGTACCTTTTAAAGGGGGCGCTCTAAGCGGATCTGGACGCCCAGGTACAGTTTTACAACCAATGAAAAAGAGAGCGCCCTCCGACTGGTGTGGCTCCGGGGTCGAGTGTCGACCTCTGACCCAGCAGGCCCGGTTCGATCCCAGTCGGGACACAGGCCCCGGCTGCCGTCCCCGGGCACGGCATACCGGGGGCCGCCGATGGCTGACTCTCTCTCATCGTTGATGTTTTTCTCTCTCCCTCTCCCTTTCTCTCCGAAATAAATATTTTAAAAAAGAAGGCGAGTGAGAGAGAGGAGTCAAATGGGTAATCACGAACATTCAAATAAAATAACCCATCTCACATAGAAATGAAGATACATTTGGGTAGAGGCCCAGTCTAATCAGAAATAGCACCAAGATGAATACAATGCGACATTCTGATTCGATTCAGAAATGGAGTTGTTGCAAACGTCTAAGAAACTTCAAGTGAAGTCACGTGTTAGAAGACACTTGTTTGAGCGTGTGCCTGATTGATCGCACACGTTAATGATGGAAGCAACGGTTACGTTGGGAAACAGATGGGCCCTGCCAGGTAGCTCGGTGGGTTGGAGCGCTGTCCCCGTAACACAAGGTTGTGGGTTCCGTCCCCGGTCAGGGCACAGGTGACAGGCAGCCAGCGAATGCGGGACAAATCGATGTCTCCCTCTCTCTCTCTTCCCCCTTCCTCTCTAAAAATCAATATACAATAAAAATAAATAAATTAATGAATCAACTGAATGCTGTTCTATTTTAAATTCAGATAATAGGAAGCGTTGCAAAGGAAAGAAAGCATCCGTAATCCTACCGCTACGAACCTGTTGATCCATGTATCTCTATACATAGCAATTCTTTTTATAAAAATGAGGTCATACTATGCTATTTTATAATTTTTTTAAATTTAACATGTTCTGGGTAACTGGATGTCAATAAACACTTCTGCATTATCATACACTCAAACGGCTGCAAAGTATTCTATTGTGTGTGTTTCGTAGACATTTCAATATCAGACGGCCACTGCGTACAGGCCAGGCGCGCCGGTGGGGGGGGGGGGGGGACCTGCAGGCTTTGGTGTGTTCCTGGAGGGTGACACTGAGGGGAGAAGCCAGAGGGGGTCTCTGTGCTGATGTGGGAGGGGAAGGGGGCAGCAAACTGAACCATTGATGCTGAACCTGACATGGTCCATGTTACCGTTCCCCCACCGAAGTGACCAGAGGACTCTTTCCTGTTACCGGACCCACCACCACCACCTAAGCCAGCGGTCGGCAAACCGCGGCTCGCGAGCCACGTGCGGCTCTGTGGCCCCTTGCGTGTGGCTCTTCCACAAAACACCACGGCCTGGGCGAGTCTGTGTTGAAGAAGTGGCGCTAGGAGAAGTTTAAGTTTAAAACATGAAACTTAAAACATGAAATTTCCGTCGTGGTCCTGTTGCTATTTGGCTCTGCGGACGGATGCGTTTGCCGACCGCTGGGCTAAGCGAACACGACGCCTGGAGGTCTGCCAGCTCAGAACGCAACGGGGATGGATGGATCCCGAGGCGAGGCGGCCCCAGGACCGAGCTGGTGGCCCCGGGGGAGAAGGCAGGCAGGCCACTGGCCCACACCAGCCGAGCCGGGGAAGCTGGAGAGTCCGGACTGAGCCCCAGAAACAGACCGAGGAGCACAGCTGTTGTAAGACGTCTCCCGCCCTCACTGCCCTCAGCGCCCGGCACGTCGCAGGCCGGGCACCCGGGCGGCTGTGGGGCCGCGAGGGCGAGCACAGAGCGCTGCAAACCGGCGGAGTTAGATCCGGGAGTCAGGACCGCCCGAGAAGGGTCCCCCTCATCTCGGCCTGTGGAGGAGGCAGCACCCTCAGCCCTGCCGCCCCCGTTCCCAGAGCAGCCGCCGTCCCTGCTTCACTCAGTGTCCGGCCAGAAGGTCCCGCCTGTGCCCCACATACGGAGTCAATGGTTCGAAAACCACAGGGAGCGGGAGGCCTAAGCGGGTGGTGCTGAAACTGTGATTTAAAAAGAACGTTAACAGAATCAAGGCTGGCCCTAGCTGGTATGGCTCAGTGGCTAGAGCATCGACCTGCGGACTGAAGGGTCCCGGGTTCGATTCCAGGCAAGGGCATGTACCTTGGTTGCGGGCACATTCCCAGTGGGAGGAGGCAGCTGATGGATGTTTCTGACTCTCTCCCCCTTCCTCTCTGTAAAAAAATCAATAAAATATATATATTTTTTTAAAATCAAGGCTGTGATGAAGTCTGTACGGGAGTCACAGAGTGCAACCGTCTGGAAAAACCTAGTGATTTAATTTCCTGGGAAAATGCAGCAGCAGAGGCCGGTGACGTGACAGCAGGTGCGACCCGGTTAACTCCGCCTGTGGGGACGCGAATGAATCAGACGATTGGGAACGTTAGCCATTCCAGGGGGGCCGGGGGAGGCCCGCGCTGGCACCGCCCTCCCCAGGCTGCGAACCAGGGGCTTTCTGATGGCACGCGACCCGGTCTCGGCCCCCGTGTTCCGGGCGCAGGGCCGCTCGGACAGAGCAGGACAAACTCGCGCCGGGGCCTGATTCCCTCCAAACCACCGCTGTCATTTCGGGTGCTCTTCCCCCCAATAAGTGGGTGGACACTAGAAACATGGATATGTCCATGCAAGGCGTTCCCATTTTAAAAAAATATTATGCTGAGTATGTATATGTGTATGTGTCTATATGTATACACGTGTATGTATGCGTGTAAAATTTTTGTTTTTGAGGTCAGAGAGGAAGGGAGAGAGAAACATCCATGATGAGAGAGGATCACTGATCAGCTGCCTCCTCCACGCCCCCCACTGGGGATGGAGCCCACAACCCGGGCCTGTGCCCTGACCTGGAATTGAACCCTGACCTCCTGGTTCCTAGACTGATGCTCAACGGCTGCACCACGCCGGCCAGGCCTGCGGAAGCCTCTGGAAGAGCCGCTGGCCAAGCCCAGCCTGGGGGTCGTCTGCGGAGGTGAGCCAGGTGCCGCCGCCTTCCTGATGAGCTTCACCTCCTGCCCCGGAAGTGGTTCTGCAGGAAGGAGTCAGCCAGCCTGAGGGGCAGCAGGCAGCACCAAGGCTGCAGGGGCACAGGGGCCGGTTCAGGCTGCTCTCCAAGCCCCCGTGGCCACCAGCATCCCCGAGTGTCACCCTCCCCCCGGGAAGAGGAGCAGCTGCCGCGCTGGCTTTGCATCTTTAGGGGACCCGGGCGGCCTTGGCCTCTCCTGGACTCTCGACCCTCAGAACGCAGCCCGCACCCCCAGAGCCGCATCCTGGCAGGGGGAACAGAGGCGCGGAGAGAGGTGGGTGTGGAGGCGGCAGAGGCTGGGTGAGCAGGTGGCTGACGGGGCCTCCACCGCGGGGAATAATTCCGGGTGCTGGGCAATAAGGAGTCAAGGTCAGGAAGCCGGGGCTGGCTGCTCTCCGAGGCCAGGATGGCTGGGGTGGCCCTGAAGGTGGCGCCCGGATAAGCGGTCGGAGGGCGGTCAGAGGTGAAGGAGACTGAGGAACAGGTTGGCAGGAAAAAGCGCCCTAGAGCCCGAGCCTGAAGAACAGCTATCGCTCAGGGGTTGAGCACGGACCCATGAGGCCGGAGGTCACGGTTCGATTCCCAGTCAGGGCACAGGCCCCAGTTGTCAGCTCCAGTAGCGATTTGGGGGGAGGGGAGGTGCTGGAGGCAGCCGATCAGTGATTGTCTCTCATCATGGATGTTTGTCTCCCTCTCCCTCTCCATTCCTCCCCGAAATCAATAAGCATATATGCATATTTAAATTATAATAGCCCTACCCAGTGTGGCTCAGTGGATAGAGTGTCGGCCCACAGACTGAAGGGTCCCGGGTTTGATTCCAGTCAAGGGCACAGGGCAGGGCTGTGGGCTCGATCCCCAGTTGGGGGGCATGCAGGAGGCAGTCGGTCGATGATTCGCTCTCATCACTGATGCTTCTCTCTCCCTCTGCCTTCTTCTCTGGAACCCATAAGCATGTACATTTGCAATGACATTGAATACTGGCGATGTGGAAGTCGGGAAAGCATGTACATTTATAATGACATTAAATACTGGCGGTGTGGAAGTCGGGAAAGCATGTACATTTACAATGACATTAATTACTGGCGATGTGGAAGTCGGGAAAGCATGTACATTTATAATAACATGAATAACTGGCGGTGTGGAAGTCGGGAAAGCATGTACATTTACAATGACATTAATTACTGGCGATGTGGAAGTCGGGAAAGCATATGTATTTACAATGACATTAATTACTGGCGATGTGGAAGTTGGGAAAGCATGTACATTTATAATAACATTAATTACTGGCGATGTGGAAGTCGGGAAAGCATGTACATTTATAATGACATTAAATACTGGCGATGTGGAAGTCGGGAAAGCATGTACATTTATAATAACATGAATAACTGGCGGTGTGGAAGTCGGGAAAGCATGTACATTTGCAATGACATTAATTACTGGCGATGTGGAAGTCGGAAAGCATATGTATTTACAAAGGACATTAATTACTTGGCGATGTTGGAAGTTGGGAAAGCTTGGTACAATTATAATAACATTATTACTGGCGATGTGGAAGTCGGGAAAGCATGTACATTTGCAATGACATTAATTACTGGCCGTGTGGAAGTCGGGAAAGCATGTACATTTATAATAACATTAAATACTGGCGATGTGGAAGTCGGGAAAGCATGTACATTTACAATGACATTAAATACTGGCGATGTGGAAGTCGGGAAAGCATGTACATTTACAATGACATTAATTACTGGCGATGTGGAAGTCGGGAAAGAATGTACATTTACAATGACATTAAATACTGGTGGTGTGGAGGTCGGGAAAGCATGTACATTTATAATAACATTAATAACTGGCGGTGTGGAAGTCGGGAAAGCATGTACATTTACAATGACATTAATTACTGGCCGGTGTGGAAGTCGGGGAAAGCATGTACATTTACAATGACATTAAATACTGGCGGTGTGGAAGTCGGGAAAGCATGTACATTTATAATAACATTAATTACTGGCGGTGTGGAAGTCGAGAAAGCAGGTACATTTATAATAACATTAATTACTGGCAGTATGGAAGTTGGGAAAGCATGTGCATTTATAATAACATTAAATACGGGCGGTGTGGAAGTCGGGAAAGCATGTTACATTTACAATGACATTAATACTGGTGGATGTGGAAGTCGGGAAAGCATGTACATTTATAATAACATTAATTACTGACGGTATGGAAGTCAGGAAAGCATATACATTTATAATGACATTAATTACTGGCGATGTGGAAGTCGGGAAAGCATGTACATTTACAATGACATTAAATACTGGCGATGTGGAAGTCGGGAAAGCATGTACATTTACAATGACATTAATTACTGGCGATGTTGAAGTCGGGAAAGAATGTACATTTACAATGACATTAAATACTGGTGCTGTGGAGGTCGGGAAAGCATGTACATTTATAATAACATTAATAACTGGCAGTGTGGAAGTCGGGAAAGCATATGTATTTACAATGACATTAAATACTGGCGGTGTGGAAGTCGGGAAAGCATGTACATTTACAATAACATTAAATACGGGCGGTGTGGAAGTCGGGAAGCATGTACATTTACAATGACATTAAATACTGGTGGTGTGTGGAAGTCGGGGAAAGCATGTACATTTATAATAACATTAATTACTGACGGTATGGAAGTCGGAAAGCATATACATTTATAATGACAATTACTGGCGATGTGAAGACGGGAAAGCATGTACATTTACAATGACATTAAATACTGGCGATGTGGAAGTCGGGAAAGCATGTACATTTACAATGACATTAATTACTGGCGATGTTGAAGTCGGGAAAGAATGTACATTTACAATGACATTAAATACTGGTGGTGTGGAGGTCAGGAAAGCATGTACATTTATAATAACATTAATAACTGGCAGTGTGGAAGTCGGGAAAGCATATGTATTTACAATGACATTAAATACTGGCGGTGTGGAAGTCGGGAAAGCATGTACATTTATAATAACAATTAATACTGGCGGTGTGGAAGTCGGGAAAGCATGTACATTTATAATAACAATAAATACTGGCGGTGTGGAAGTCTGGAAAGCATATGTATATACAATGACATTAAATACTGGCGGTGTGGAAGTCGGGAAAGCATGTACATTTATAATAACAATAAATACTGGCGGTGTGGAAGTCGGGAAAGCATATGTATATCAATGACATTAATACTGGCAGTGTGGAAGTCGGGAAAGCATGTATATTTACAATGACATTAAATACTGGCGAGTGTGGAAGTCGGGAAAGCATTGTACATTACTAATGAAATTAATACTGCGGGTGTGGAAAGTCGGGAAAGCATATATATTTACAAGACATTAAATACTGGCGGTGTGTAAGTCGGGAAAGCATGTACATTTCAATGACATTAAATACTCGTGCGTGTGGAAGTCGGGAAAGCATGTACATTTATAATACATCTAATACTGGCGGAGTGGAAGTCGGGAAAGCATGTACATTTATAATAACATTAATTACTGGCGGAGTGGAAGTCGGAAAGCAATGTACATTTATAATAACATTAATTACTGCGACTGTGGAAGTCGGGAAGCATGTACATTTACAATGAACATTAAATTACTGGCGGTGGTGGAAAGTCGGGAAAGCATTGTACATTTACAATGACATTAAATACTCGTGGTGTGGAAGTTCGGGAAAGCATATGTATTACAAAGACATTAATACTGGTGGTGTGGAAGTCGGGGAAAGCATGTACATTTACCTTGACCTTAAATATGGCGGTGTGGAAGTCGGGAAGCATGTACATTTATAATAACATTAATTACTGCAGTGTGGAAGTCCGGGAAAAGCATGTACATTTATAATAACATTAATTACTGGCGGATGTGGAAGTCGGGAAAGCATGTACATTTATAATAAAATTAATTTACTGGCGATGTGGAAGTCGGGGAAACATTACATTTACAATAGACATTAATTACTGGCGGTGTGGAGTCGGGGAAAGCGGGGAAAGCATGTAATTTACAATGACATTAAATACTGGTGGTGTGGAAGTCGGGAAGCATGTACATTTACAATGACATTAATTACTGGCGATGTGGAAGTCGGGAAAGCATGTACATTTACAATGACATTAAATACTGGTGATGTGGTGAAGTCTGGAAAGCATATATATTTACAATGACATTAAATACTGGCGGTGTGGAAGTCGGAAAGCATATGTATTTACAATGACATTAAATACTGGCGGTGTGTAAGTCGGGAAAGCATATATATTTACAATGACATTAAATACTGGCGTGTGTAAGTCGGGAAAGCATATGTATATACAATGACATTAATACTGGCGCTGTGGAAGTCGGGAAAGCATATTTATATACAATGACATTAAATACTGGCGGTGTGGAAGTCGGGAAAGCATGTATATTTATAATGACATTAAATACTGGCGGTGTGGAAGTCGGGAAAGCATGTACATTTACAATGACATTAAATACTGCGGTGTGGAAGTCGGGAAAGCATATGTACATTTACAATGACATTAAATACTGGCGGTGTGGAAGTCGGGAAAGCATGTACATTTACAATAACATTAATTACTGGCGGTGTGGAAGTCGGGAAAGCATGTACATTTATAATAACATTAATTACTGGCGGTGTGGAAGTCGGGAAGCATGTACATTTATAATAACATTAATTACTGGCGATGTGGATGTCGGAAAAGCATGTACATTTATAATAAGACATTAATTACTGGCGATGTGGAAGTCGGGAAAGCATGTACATTTATAATAACATTAATTACTGGCGGTGTGGAAGTCGGGAAGCATATGTATTTACAATGATATTAATTACTGGTGGTGTGGAAGTTGGGAAAGCATGTACATTTACAATGACATTAAATACTGGCGTTGTGGAAGTCGGGAAAGCATGTACATTTACAATGACATTAAATACTGGCGGTGTGGAAGTCGGGAAAGCATGTACATTTATAATGACATTAAATACTGGCGATGTGGAAGTCGGGAAAGCATGTACATTATAATGAAATTAATTACTGGCGGTGTGGAAGTCGGAAACCATGTACATTTAAATGACATTAAATACTGGCGGTGTGGAAGTCGGGAAAGCACATATGTATTTACATTGACATTAAATACTGGCGGTTGTGGAAGTCGGGAAAGCATGTACATTTAACTAACATTAATTACGGGGCGATGTGGAAGTTGGGAAAGCATGTACATTTATAATATCATTAATTACTGCCGATGTGGAGTTGCGGAAAGCATGTACATTTACAATGACAATTAATTACTGGCGGTGTGGAAGTCGGGAAAGCATGTACATTTACAAGACATTAAATACTCGTCGGTGTGGAAGTCGGGAAAGCTATGTATTTACAATGACATTAAATACTGGTGGTGTGGAAGTCGGGAAAGCATGTAATTTACATTGACATTAAATACTGGCGTGTGGAAGTCGGGAAAGCAAGTACATTTATAATAACATTAATTACTGGCGGGTGGGATAGGTCGGGAAGCATGTACATTTATAATAACATTAAATACTGGCGGTGTGGAAGTCGGGAAACCATGTACATTTACAATGACTTTAATTACTGGCGATGTGGAAGTCGGGAAAGCATGTACATTTACAATGACTTTAATTACTGGCGATGTGGAAGTCGGGAAAGCATGTACATTTACAATGACATTAAATACTGGCGGTGTGGAAGTCGGGAAAGCATGTACATTTACAATGACATTAAATACTGGGTGGTGTGAAGTCGGGAAAGCAATAATATTTACAATGACATTAAATACTGGCGGTGTGGAAGTCGGGAAAGCATGTACATTTATAACAACAATAAATACTGGCGGTGTGGAAGTCGGGAAAGCAGTATTATATAAATGACATTAAATACTGGCGGTGTAGAAGTCGGAAAGCTATGTACATTTATAATAACAATAAATACTGGCAGTGTGGAAGTCGGGAAAGCATATGTATATACAATGACATTAAATACTGGCGGTGTGGAAGTCGGGAAAGCATGTACATTTACAATGACATTAAATACTGGCGGTGTGTAAGTCGGGAAAGCATATACATTTACAATGACATTAAATACTGGCGGGTGGAAGTCGGGAAAGCATATGTATTATACAATGACATTAAATACTGGCGGTGTGGAAGTCGGGAAACATATGTATATTTACAATGACATTAAATACTGGCGGTGTGGAAGTCGGGAAAGCATGTAACATTTACAATGACATAAAATACTGGCGGTGTGGAAGTCGGGAAAGCATGGTACATTTAAATGACATTAAATACTGGCGGTGTGGAAGTCGGGAAAGCATATATATTTACAATGACATTAAATACTGGCGGTGGTAAGTCGGGAAGCATGTACATTTTACAATGACATTAAATACTGCGTGTGTGGAAGTCGGGAAAGCATGTACATTTACAATAACATTAATTACTCGCGGTGTGGAAGTCGGGAAAGCATGTACATTTATAATAACATTAATTACTGGCGGTGTGGAAGTCGGGAAAAGCATGTACATTTATAATAACATTAATTACTGGCGATGTGGAAGTCGGAAAAGCATGTACATTTATAATAACATACTGCCGATGTGGAAGTCGGGAAAGCATGTACATTTACCATGACATTAATTACTGGCGGTGTGGAAGTCGGGAAAGCATGTACATTTACAATGACATTAAATACTGGTGGTGTGGAGGTCGGGAAAGCATGTACATTTATAATAACATTAATAACTGGCGGTGTGGAAGTCGGGAAAGCATGTACATTTACAATGACATTAATTACTGGCGGTGTGGAAGTCGGGAAAGCATGTACATTTACAATGACATTAAAATACTGCGAGTGTGGAAGTCGGGAAAGCATGTACATTTATAATAACATTAATTACCTGGCGTGTGGAAGTCGAGAAAGCAGGTACATTTATAATAACATTAATTACTGGCAGTATGGAAGTTGGGAAAGCATGTGCATTTATAATAACATTAAATACGGGCGGTGTGGAAGTCGGGAAAGCATGTACATTTACAATGACATTAAATACTGGTGGTGTGGAAGTCGGGAAAGCATGTACATTTATAATAACATTAATTACTGACGGTATGGAAGTCAGGAAAGCATATACATTTATAATGACATTAATTACTGGCGATGTGGAAGACGGGAAAGCCTGTACATTTACAATGACATTAAATACTGGCGATGTGGAAGTCGGGAAAGCATGTACATTTACAATGACATTAATTACTGGCGATGTTGAAGTCGGGAAAGAATGTACATTTACAATGACATTAAATACTGGTGCGTGGAGGTCGGGAAAGGCATGTACATTTTAATAACATTAATAACTGGCAGTGTGGAAGTCGGGAAAGCATATGTATTTACAATGACATTAAATACTGGCGGTGTGGAAGTCGGGAAAGCATGTACATTTACAATAACATTAAATACTGGCGGTGTGGAAGTCGGGAAAGCATGTACATTTACAATGACATTAAATACTGGTGGTGTGGAAGTCGGGAAAGCATGTACATTTATAATAACATTAATTACTGACGGTATGGAAGTCAGGAAAGCATATACATTTATAATGACAATTACTGGCGATGTGGAAGACGGGAAAGCATGTACATTTACAATGACATTAAATACTGGCGATGTGGAAGTCGGGAAAGCATGTACATTTACAATGACATTAATTACTGGCGATGTTGAAGTCGGGAAAGAATGTACATTTACAATGACATTAAATACTGGTGGTGTGGAGGTCAGGAAAGCATGTACATTTATAATAACATTAATAACTGGCAGTGTGGAAGTCGGGAAAGCATATGTATTTACAATGACATTAAATACTGGCGGTGTGGAAGTCGGGAAAGCATGTACATTTATAATAACAATTAATACTGGCGGTGTGGAAGTCGGGAAAGCATGTACATTTATAATAACAATAAATACTGGCGGTGTGGAAGTCGGGAAAGCATATGTATATACAATGACATTAAATACTGGCGGATGTGAAGTCGGGAAAGCATGTACATTTATAATAACAATAAATACTGGCGGTGTGGAAGTCGGGAAAGCATATGTATATACAATGACATTAAATACTGGCAGTGTGGAAGTCGGGAAAGCATGTATATTTACAATGACATTAAATACTGGCGGTGTGGAAGTCGGGAAAGCATGTACATTATAATGACATTAAATACTGGCGGTGTGGAAGTCGGGAAAGCTATATAATTTACAATGACATTAATACTGGCGGTGTGTAAGTCGGGAAAGCATGTACATTTACAATGACATTAAATACTCGTGGTGTGGAAGTCGGGAAAGCATGTACATTTATAATAACATTAATTACTGGCGGTGTGGAAGTCGGGAAAGCATGTACATTATAATAACATTAATTACTGGCGGTGTGGAAGTCGGAAAGCATGTACATTTATAATAACATTAATTACTGCGATGTGGAAGTCGGGAAAGCATGTAATTTACAATGACATTAATTACTGGCGGTGTGTGGAAGTCGGGGAAAGCATGTACATTACAATGACATTAAATACTCGTGGTGTGGAAGTCGGGAAAGCATATGTATTTACAATGACATTAAATACTGGTGGTGTGGAAGTCGGGAAAGCATGTACATTTACAATGACATTAAATACTGGCGTGTGGAAGTCGGGAAAGCAGGTACATTTATAATAACATTATTTACTGGCAGTGTGGAGAGTCGGGAAAGCATGTACATTTATAATATCATTAATTACTGGCGGTGTGAAGTCGGGGAAAGCATGTACATTTATAATAAAAATTAATTACTGGCGATGTGGAAGTCGGGAAACCAATTACATTTACAATGACATTAATTAC
Organism: Antrozous pallidus; assembly: GCA_027563665.1. Taxonomy (NCBI): domain Eukaryota; kingdom Metazoa; phylum Chordata; class Mammalia; order Chiroptera; family Vespertilionidae; genus Antrozous; species Antrozous pallidus. The sequence goes on along the minus strand of CM050527.1, from coordinate 2,290,474 downwards.
TGGCGGTGTGGAAGTCGGGGAAAGCATGTACATTTACAATGACATTAAATACTGGTGGTGTGGAAGTCGGGAAAGGCATGTACATTTACAATGACATTAATTACTGCGATGTTGGAAGTCGGAATGCATGTAATTTACAATGACATTAAATACTGGTGGTGTGTAAGTCGGGAAAGCATATGTATTTACAATGACATTAAATACTGGCGGTGTGGAAGTCGGGAAAAGCATGTACATTTACAATGACATTAAATACTGGGGCGGTGTGTAAGTCGGGAAAGCATATGTATTTACATGACATTAAATACTGGCGTGTGGAAGTCGGGAAAGCATATGTATATACAATGACATTAATTACTGGCGGTGTGGAAGTCGGGAAAGCAATGTATATTTACAATGACATTAAATACTGGCGGTGTGGAAGTCGGGAGAAAGCATGTACATTTATAATGACATTAAATACTGGCGGTGTGGAAGTCGGGAAAGCATATGTATTTACAAGGACATTAAATACTGGCGGTGTGTAAGTCGGAAAGCATGTACATTTACAATGACATTAAATACTGGCGGTGTGGAAGTCGGGGAAAGCATGTACATTTATAATAACATTAATTACTGGCGGTGTGGAAGTCGGGAAAGCATGTACATTTATAATAACATTCATTACTGGCGGTGTGGAAGTCGGAAAAGCATGTACATTTATAATAACATTAATTACTGCCGATGTGGAAGTCGGGAAAGCATGTACATTTACAAATGACATTAATTACTGGCGGTGTGGAAGTCAGGAAAGCATGTTCATTTATAATGACATTAAATACTGTGGTGTGGAAGTCGGGAAAGCATATGTATTTACAATGACATTAAATACTGGTGGTGTGGAAGTCGGGAAAGCAGTACATTTACAATGACATAAATACTGGCGGTGTGGGAAGTCGGGGAAAGCATGTACATTTACAATGACATTAAATACTGGCGGTGTGGAAGTCGGGGAAAGCATGTACATTTATATTGACAATTAATTACTGGCGGTGTGGAAGTCGGGGAAAGCATGTACATTTATATTAAAAGTAATTACTGGCGATGTGGAAGTCGGGGAAACCTTGTACATTTACAATGACATTAAATACTGGCTGGTGTGGAAGTCGGGAAAGCATATGTATTTACAATGACATAAATCTGGCGGTGTGGAAGTCGGAAAGCATGTACATTTATAATAACATAAATTACGGGCGATGTGAAGTTGGGAAAGCATGTACATTTATAATAACATTAATTACTGCCGATGTGGAAGTCGGGAAAGCATGTACATTTACAATGACATTAATTACTGGCGGTGTGAAGTCGGGAAAGCATGTACATTACAATGACAATTAAATACTCGTGGTGTGGAAGTCGGGGAAAAGCATATGTATTTACGAATGACATTAAATACTGTGGTGTGGAAGTCGGGGAAGAATGTACATTTACAATGACATTAAATTACTGGCGGTGTGGAAGTCGGGAAAGCTTGTACATTTATAATAACATTAATTACTGGCGGTGTGGAAGTCGGGAAAGCATGTACATGTTATAATAAAATTAATTACTGGCGATGTGGAAGTCGGGAAACCATGTACATTTACAATGACTTTAATTACTGGCGATGTGGAAGTCGGAAAGCATGTACATTTACAATGACATTAATTACTGGCGATGTGGAAGTCGGGAGAAGCATGTACATTTACAATGACATTAAATACTGTGGTGTGGGAAGTCGGGAAAGCATGTACATTTACAATGACATTAAATACTGGCGGTGTGTAAGTCGGGAAAGCATATGTATTTACATGACATTAAATACTGGCGGTGTGGGAAGTCGGGAAAGCATGTACATTTATAACACAATTAATACTGGCGGTGTGGAAGTCGGGAAAGCATATGTATATACAATGACATTAAATACTGGCGGTGTAGAAGTCGGGGGAAAGCATGTACATTTATAATAACAATAAATACTGGCAGTGTGGAAGTCGGGAAAGCTATGTATATACAATGACATTAAATACTGGCGGTGTGGAAGTCGGGAAAGCATGTACATTTACAATGACATTAAATACTGGCGGGTGTGTAAGTCGGGAAGCATATGTATTTCAATGACATTAAATACTGGCGGTGTGGAGTCGGGAAAGCATATGTATATACAATGACATTAAATACTGGCGGTGTGGAAGTCGGGAAAGCATGTATATTTACAATGACTTAAATACTGGCGGTGTGGAAGTCGGAAAAGCATGGACATTTACAATGACATTAAAATACTGGCGGTGTGGAAGTCGGGGAAAGCTTGTACATTTATAATGACATTAAAATACTGGCGGTGTGGAAGTCGGGAAAGCATATATATTTAACGAATTACTTAAATACTGGCGGTGTGTAAGTCGGGGAAAGCATGTACATTTACAATGACATTAAATACTCGTGGTGTGGGAAGTCGGGAAAGCATGTACATTTATAATAACATTAATTACTGGCGGTGTGGAAGTCGGGAAAGCATGTACATTTATAATAACATTAATGACTGGCGGTGTGGAAGTCGGAAAAGCATGTACATTATAATAACATTAATTACTGCCGATGTGGGAAGTCGGGAAAGCATGTACATTTACAATGACATTAATTACTGGCGGTGTGGAAGTCGGGAAAGCATGTACTTTACAATGACATTAAATACTCGTGGTGTGGAAGTCGGGAAAGCATATGTATTTACAATGACATAAAATACTGGTGGTGTGGAAGTCGGGAAAGCATATACATTTACAATGACATTAAATACTGGCGGTGTAGAAGTCGGGAAAGCATGTACATTTATAATAACAATAAATACTGGCAGTGTGGAAGTCGGGAAAGCATGTACATTTATAATAACAATTAATACTGGCGGTGTGGAAGTCGGGAATGCATGTACATTTATAATAAAATTAATTACTGGCGATGTGGAAGTCGGGAAACCAATTACATTTACAATGACATTAATTACTGGCGGTGTGGAAGTCGGGAAAGCATGTACATTTACAATGACATTAAATACTGGTGGTGTGGAAGTCGGGGAAAGCATGTACATTTACAATGACATTAATTACTGGCGATGTGGAAGTCGGGAAAGCATGTACATTTACAATGACATTAAATACTGGTGGTGTGTAAGTCGGGAAAGCATATGTATTTACAATGACATTAATACTGGCGGTGTGGAAGTCGGGAAAGCATGTACATTACAATGACATTAATACTGGCGGTGTGTAAGTCGGGAAAAGCATATGTATTTACAATGACATTAAATACTGGCGGTGTGGAAGTCGGGAAAAGCATATGTATATACAATGACATTAATTACTGGCGGTGTGGAAGTCGGGGAAAGCATGTTATATTTACAATGACATTAAATACTGGCGGTGTGGAAGTCGGGAAAGCATGTACATTTACAATGACATTAAATACTGGTGGTGTGTAAGTCGGGAAAGCATGTAAATTTACAATGACATTAAATACTGGCGGTGTGGGAAGTCGGGAAAGCATGTACAGTTACAATGACATTAAATACTGGCGGTGTGGAAGTCGGGAAAGCATATGTATATACAATGACATTAATTACTGGCGGTGTGGAAGTCGGGAAAGCATGTACATTTACAATGACATTAAATACTGGCGTGTGGAAGTCGGGAAAGCATGTACATTTATAATAACATTAATTACTGGCGGTGTGGAAGTCGGGAAAGCATGTACATTTATAATAACATTCATTACTGGCGGTGTGGAAGTCGGAAAAGCATGTACATTTATAATAACATTAATTACTGCCGCTGTGGAAGTCGGGAAAGCATGTACATTTACAATGACATTAATTACTGGCGGTGTGGAAGTCAGGAAGCATGTACATTTATAATGACATTAAATACTGGTGGTGTGGAAGTCGGGAAAGCATATGTATTTACAATGACATTAAATACTGGTGGTGTGGAAGTCGGGAAAGCATGTACATTTACAATGACATTAAATACTGGCGGTGTGGAAGTCGGGAAAGCATGTACATTTACAATGACATTAAATACTGGCGGTGTGGAAGTCGGGAAAGCATGTACATTTATAATGACATTAATTACTGGCGGTGTGGAAGTCGGGAAAGCATGTACATTTATAATAACATTAATTACTGGCGATGTGGAAGTCGGGAAAGCATGTACATTTACAATGACATTAAATACTGGCGGTGTGGAAGTCGGGAAAGCATATGTATTTACAATGACATTAAATACTGGCGGTGTGGAAGTCGGGAAAGCATGTACATTTATAATAACATTAATTACGGGCGATGTGGAAGTTGGGAAAGCATGTACATTTATAATAACATTAATTACTGCCGATGTGGAAGGTCGGGAAAGCATGTACATTTACATGACATTAATACTGGCGGTGTGGAAGTCGGGAAAGCATGTACATTTACAATGACATTAAATACTCGTGGTGTGGAAGTCGGGAAAGCATATGTATTTACAATGACATTAAATACTGGTGGTGTGGAAGTCGGGAAAGCATGTACATTTGCAATGACATTAAATACTGGCCGTGTGGAAGTCGGGAAAGCATGTACATTTATAATAACATTAATTACTGGCGATGTGGAAGTCGGGAAAGCATGTACATTTATAATAAAATTAATTACTGGCGATGTGGAAGTCGGGAAACCATGTACATTTACAATGACTTTAATTACTGGCGATGTGGAAGTCGGGAAAGCATGTACATTTACAATGACATTAATTACTGGCGATGTGGAAGTCGGGAAAGCATGTACATTTACAATGACATTAAATACTGGCGGTGTGGAAGTCGGGAAAGCATGTACATTTACAATGACATTAAATACTGGCGGTGTGTAAGTCGGGAAAGCATATGTATTTACAATGACATTAAATACTGGCGGTGTGGAAGTCGGGAAAGCATGTACATTTATAACAACAATTAATACTGGCGGTGTGGAAGTCGGGAAAGCATATGTATATACAATGACATTAAATACTGGCGGTGTAGAAGTCGGGAAAGCATGTACATTTATAATAACAATAAATACTGGCAGTGTGGAAGTCGGGAAAGCATATGTATATACAATGACATTAAATACTGGCGGTGTGGAAGTCGGAAAGCATGTACATTTACAATGACATTAAATACTGGCGGTGTGTAAGTCGGGGAAAGCATATGTATTTACAATGACATTAAATACTGGCGGTGTGGAAGTCGGGAAAGCATATGTATATACAATGACATTAAATACTGGCGGTGTGGAAGTCGGGAAAGCATGTATATTTACAATGACATTAAATACTGGCGGTGTGGAAGTCGGGAAAGCATGTACATTTACAATGACATTAAATACTGGCGGTGTGGAAGTCGGGAAAGCATGTACATTTATAATGACATTAAATACTGGCGGTGTGGAAGTCGGGAAAGCATATGTATTTACAATGACATTAAATACTGGCGGTGTGGAAGTCGGGAAAGCATGTACATTTACAATGACATTAAATACTGGCGGTGTGGAAGTCGGGAAAGCATGTACATTTATAATAACATTAATTACTGGCGGTGTGGAAGTCGGGAAAGCATGTACATTTATAATAACATTCATTACTGGCGGTGTGGAAGTCGGAAAAGCATGTACATTTATAATAACATTAATTACTGCCGATGTGGAAGTCGGGAAAGCATGTACATTTACAATGACATTAAATACTGGCGGTGTGGAAGTCGGGAAAGCATGTACATTTACAATGACATTAAATTCTGGTGGTGTGGAAGTCGGGAAAGCATATGTATTTACAATGACATTAAATACTGGTGGTGTGGAAGTCGGGAAAGCATGTACATTTACAATGACATTAAATACTGGCGGTGTGGAAGTCGGGAAAGCATGTACATTTACAATGACATTAATTACTGGCGGTGTGGAAGTCGGGAAAGCATGTACATTTATAATAAATTAATTACTGGCGATGTGGAAGTCGGGAAACCATGTACATTTACAATGACATTAAATACTGGCAGTGTGGAAGTCGGGAAAGCATATGTATTTACAATGACATTAAATACTGGCGGTGTGGAAGTCGGGAAAGCATGTACATTTATAATAACATTAATTACTGGCGATGTGGAAGTTGGGAAAGCATGTACATTTATAATAACATTAATTACTGCCGATGTGGAAGTCGGGGAAAGCATGTACATTTACAATGACATTAATTACTGGCGGTGTGGAAGTCGGGAAAGCATGTACATTTACAATGACATTAAATACTCGTGGTGTGGAAGTCGGGAAAGCATATGTATTACAATGACATTAAATACTGGTGGTGTGGAAGTCGGGAAAGCATGTACATTTACAATGACATTAAATACTGGCGGTGTGGAAGTCGGGAAAGCATGTACATTTATAATAACATTAATTACTGGCGGTGTGGAAGTCGGGAAAGCATGTACATTTATAATAAAATTAATTACTGGCGATGTGGAAGTCGGGAAACCATGTACATTTACAATGACTTTAATTACTGGCGATGTGGAAGTCGGGAAAGCATGTACATTTACAATGACATTAAATACTGGCGGTGTGGAAGTCGGGAAAGCATGTACATTTATAATAACATTAAATACTGGCGGTGTGGAAGTCGGGAAAGCATATGTATATACAATGACATTAAATACTGGCGGTGTGGAAGTCGGGAAAGCATGTACATTTATAATAACAATAAATACTGGCAGTGTGGAAGTCGGGAAAGCATATGTATATACAATGACATTAAATACTGGCGGTGTGGAAGTCGGGAAAGCATGTACATTTACAATGACATTAAATACTGGCGGTGTGGAAGTCGGGAAAGCATATGTATTTATAATGACATTAAATACTGGCGATGTGGAAGTCGGGAAAGCATGTACATTTATAATGACATTAATTACTGGCGGTGTGGAAGTCGGGAAAGCATGTACATTTATAATAACATTAATTACTGGCGGTGTGGAAGTCGGGAAAGCATGTACATTTACAATGACATTAAATACTGGCGGTGTGGAAGTCGGGAAAGCATGTACATTTATAATAACATTAATTACTGGCGATGTGGAAGTTGGGAAAGCATGTACATTTATAATAACATTAATTACTGCCGATGTGGAAGTCGGGAAAGCATGTACATTTACAATGACATTAATTACTGGCGGTGTGGAAGTCGGGAAAGCATGTACATTTACAATGACATTAAATACTGGCGGTGTGGAAGTCGGGAAAGCATGTACATTTACAATGACATTAAATACTGGCGGTGTGGAAGTCGGGAAAGCATGTACATTTATAATAACAATTAATACTGGCGGTGTGGAAGTCGGGAAAGCATATGTATATACAATGACATTAAATACTGGCGGTGTGGAAGTCGGGAAAGCATGTACATTTATAATAACAATAAATACTGGCGGTGTGGAAGTCGGGAAAGCATATGTATATACAATGACATTAAATACTGGCGGTGTGGAAGTCGGGAAAGCATGTACATTTACAATGACATTAAATACTGGCGGTGTGGAAGTCGGGAAAGCATATGTATTTATAATGACATTAAATACTGGCGGTGTGGAAGTCGGGAAAGCATGTACATTTATAATAACATTAATTACTGGCGGTGTGGAAGTCGGGAAAGCATGTACATTTATAATAACATTAATTACTGGCGATGTGGAAGTCGGGAAAGCATGTACATTTACAATGACATTAAATACTGGCGGTGTGGAAGTCGGGAAAGCATGTACATTTATAATAACATTAATTACTGGCGATGTGGAAGTTGGGAAAGCATGTACATTTATAATAACATTAATTACTGGCGGTGTGGAAGTCGGGAAAGCATGTACATTTGCAATGACATTAAATACTGGCGGTGTGGAAGTCAGGAAAGCATGTACATTTACAATGACATTAAATACTCGTGGTGTGGAAGTCGGGAAAGCATATGTATTTACAATGACATTAAATACTGGCGGTGTGGAAGTCGGGAAAGCATGTACATTTACAATGACATTAAATACTGGCGGTGTGGAAGTCGGGAAAGCATGTACATTTATAATGACATTAATTACTGGCGGTGTGGAAGTCGGGAAAGCATGTACATTTATAATAAAATTAATTACTGGCGATGTGGAAGTCGGGAAACCATGTACATTTGTAATGACTTTAATTACTGGCGATGTGGAAGTCGGGAAAGCATGTACATTTACAATGACATTAATTACTGGCGATGTGGAAGTCGGGAAAGCATGTACATTTACAATGACATTAAATACTGGTGGTGTGGAAGTCGGGAAAGCATATGTATTTACAATGACATTAAATACTGGCGGTGTGGAAGTCGGGAAAGCATGTACATTTACAATGACATTAAATACTGGCGGTGTGGAAGTCGGGAAAGCATATGTATTTACAATGACATTAAATACTGGCGGTGTGTAAGTCGGGAAAGCATGTACATTTACAATGACATTAAATACTGGCGGTGTGGAAGTCGGGAAAGCATGTACATTTATAATAACATTAATTACTGGCGGTGTGGAAGTCGGGAAAGCATGTACATTTATAATAACATTAATTACTGGCGGTGTGGAAGTCGGGAAAGCATGTACATTTATAATAACATTAATTACTGCCGATGTGGAAGTCGGGAAAGCATGTACATTTACAATGACATTAATTACTGGCGGTGTGGAAGTCGGGAAAGCATGTACATTTACAATGACATTAAATACTGGTGGTGTGGAAGTCGGGAAAGCATATGTATTTACAATGACATTAAATACTGGTGGTGTGGAAGTCGGAAAAGCATGTACATTTATAATAACATTAAATACTGGCGGTGTGGAAGTCGGGAAAGCATATGTATTTACAATGACATTAAATACTGGCGGTGTGGAAGTCGGGAAAGCATGTACATTTATAATGACATTAATTACTGGTGGTGTGGAAGTCGGGAAAGCATGTACATTTACAATGACATTAAATACTGGCGGTGTGGAAGTCGAGAAAGCATGTATATTTATAATAACATTAAATACTAGCGGTGTGGAAGTCGGAAAAGCATATGTATTTACAATGACGTTAAATACTGGCGGTGTGGAAGTCGGGAAAGCATGTACATTTACAATGACAATAATTACTGGCGGTGTGGAAGTCGGGAAAGCATGTACATTTACAATGACATTAAATACTGGCGGTGTGGAAGTCGGGAAAGCATATGTATTTACAATGACATTAAATACTGGCGGTGTGGAAGTCGGGAAAGCATGTACATTTATAATAACATTAAATACTGGCGGTGTGGAAGTCGGGAAAGCATATGTATTTACAATGACATTAAATACTGGCGGTGTGGAAGTCGGGAAAGCATGTACATTTACAATGACATTAATTACTGGTGGTGTGGAAGTCGGGAAAGCATGTACATTTACAATGACATTAAATACTGGCGGTGTGGAAGTCGGGAAAGCATATGTATTTACAATGACATTAAATACTGGCGGTGTGGAAGTCGGGAAAGCATGTACATTTATAATAACATTAATTACTGGCGATGTGGAAGTTGGGAAAGCATGTACATTTACAATGACATTAATTACTGGCGGTGTGGAAGTCGGGAAAGCATGTACATTTACAATGACATTAAATACTGGCGATGTGGAAGTCGGGAAAGCATGTACATTTATAATAACAATTAATACTGGCGGTGTGGAAGTCGGGAAAGCATATGTATATACAATGACATTAAATACTGGCGGTGTGGAAGTCGGGAAAGCATATGTATATACAATGACATTAAATACTGGCGGTGTGGAAGTCGGGAAAGCATGTACATTTACAATGACATTAAATACTGGCGGTGTGGAAGTCGGGAAAGCATGTACATTTATAATGACATTAAATACTGGCGATGTGGAAGTCGGGAAAGCATGTACATTTACAATGACATTAATTACTGGCGATGTGGAAGTCGGGAAAGCATATGTATTTACAATGACATTAAATACTGGCGGTGTGGAAGTCGGGAAAGCATGTACATTTATAATAACATTAATTACTGGCGATGTGGAAGTCGGGAAAGCATGTACATTTACAATGACATTAATTACTGGCGGTGTGGAAGTCGGGAAAGCATGTACATTTACAATGACATTAAATACTGGCGCTGTGGAAGTCGGGAAAGCATATGTATTTACAATGACATTAATTACTGGCGGTGTGGAAGTCGGGAAAGCATGTACATTTACAATGACATTAATTACTGGCAGTGTGGAAGTCGGGAAAGCATGTACATTTACAATGACATTAAATACTGGTGGTGTGGAAGTCGGGAAAGCATATGTATTTACAATGACATTAAATACTGGCGGTGTGGAAGTCGGGAAAGCATGTACATTTACAATGACATTAAATACTGGCGGTGTGGAAGTCGGGAAAGCATATGTATTTACAATGACATTAATTACTGGTGGTGTGGAAGTCGAGAAAGCATGTATATTTATAATAACATTAAATACTAGCGGTGTGGAAGTCGGAAAAGCATATGTATTTACAATGACGTTAAATACTGGCGGTGTGGAAGTCGGGAAAGCATGTACATTTACAATGACAATAATTACTGGTGCTGTGGAAGTCGGGAAAGCATGTACATTTACAATGACATTAATTACTGGCGGTGTGGAAGTCGGGAAAGCATATGTATTTACAATGACATTAAATACTGGCGGTGTGGAAGTCGGGAAAGCATGTACATTTATAATAACATTAAATACTGGCGATGTGGAAGTCGGGAAAGCATATGTATTTACAATGACATTAAATACTGGCGGTGTGGAAGTCGGGAAAGCATGTACATTTACAATGACATTAATTACTGGCGATGTGGAAGTCGGGAAAGCATGTACATTTACAATGACATTAAATACTGGCGGTGTGGAAGTCGGGAAAGCATATGTATTTACAATGACATTAAATACTGGCGGTGTGGAAGTCGGGAAAGCATGTACATTTAAAATAACATTAATTACTGGCGATGTGGAAGTTGGGAAAGCATGTACATTTACAATGACATTAATTACTGGCGGTGTGGAAGTGGGGAAAGCATGTACATTTACAATGACATTAAATACTGGCGATGTGGAAGTCGGGAAAGCATGTACATTTATAATAACAATTAATACTGGCGGTGTGGAAGTCGGGAAAGCATATGTATATACAATGACATTAAATACTGGCGGTGTGGAAGTCGGGAAAGCATATGTATATACAATGACATTAAATACTGGCGGTGTGGAAGTCGGGAAAGCATATGTATATACAATGACATTAAATACTGGCGGTGTGGAAGTCGGTAAAGCATGTACATTTATAATGACATTAAATACTGGCGGTGTGGAAGTCGGGAAAGCATATGTATTTACAATGACATTAAATACTGGCGGTGTGGAAGTCGGGAAAGCATGTACATTTACAATGACATTAAATACTGGCGGTGTGGAAGTCGGGAAAGCATGTACATTTATAATAACATTAATTACTGGCGGTGTGGAAGTCGGGAAAGCATGTACATTTATAATAACATTAATTACTGGCGCTGTGGAAGTCGGGAAAGCATGTACATTTATAATAACATTAATTATTGCCGATGTGGAAGTCGGGAAAGCATGTACATTTACAATGACATTAATTACTGGCGGTGTGGAAGTCGGGAAAGCATGTACATTTACAATGACATTAAATACTCGTGGTGTGGAAGTCGGGAAAGCATATGTATTTACAATGACATTAAATACTGGTGGTGTGGAAGTCGGGAAAGCATGTACATTTACAATGACATTAAATACTGGCGGTGTGGAAGTCGGGAAAGCATGTACATTTATAATAACATTAATTACTGGCGGTGTGGAAGTCGGGAAAGCATGTACATTTATAATAACATTAATTACTGGCGGTGTGGAAGTCGGGAAAGCATGTACATTTATAATAAAATTAATTACTGGCGATGTGGAAGTCGGGAAACCATGTACATTTACAATGACATTAAATACTGGCGGTGTGGAAGTCGGGAAAGCATGTACATTTACAATGACATTAAATACTGGCGGTGTGGAAGTCGGGAAAGCATATGTATTTACAATGACATTAAATACTGGCGGTGTGGAAGTCGGGAAAGCATATGTATTTACAATGACATTAAATACTGGCGGTGTGTAAGTCGGGAAAGCATATGTATTTACAATGACATTAAATACTGGCGGTGTGGAAGTCGGGAAAGCATGTACATTTATAATAACAATTAATACTGGCGGTGTGGAAGTCGGGAAAGCATATGTATATACAATGACATTAAATACTGGCGGTGTGGAAGTAGGGAAAGCATGTACATTTATAATAACAATAAATACTGGCGGTGTGGAAGTCGGGAAAGCATATGTATATACAATGACATTAAATACTGGCGGTGTGGAAGTCGGGAAAGCATGTACATTTACAATGACATTAAATACTCGTGGTGTGGAAGTCGGGAAAGCATATGTATTTACAATGACATTAAATACTGGTGGTGTGGAAGTCGGGAAAGCATGTACATTTACAATGACATTAAATACTGGCGGTGTGGAAGTCGGGAAAGCATGTACATTTATAATAACATTAATTACTGGCGGTGTGGAAGTCGGGAAAGCATGTACATTTATAATAAAATTAATTACTGGCGATGTGGAAGTCGGGAAACCATGTACATTTACAATGACTTTAATTACTGGCGATGTGGAAGTCGGGAAAGCATGTACATTTACAATGACATTAATTACTGGCGATGTGGAAGTCGGGAAAGCATGTACATTTACAATGACATTAAATACTGGTGGTGTGGAAGTCGGGAAAGCATGTACATTTACAATGACATTAAATACTGGCGGTGTGTAAGTCGGGAAAGCATATGTATTTACAATGACATTAAATACTGGCGGTGTGGAAGTCGGGAAAGCATGTACATTTATAACAACAATTAATACTGGCGGTGTGGAAGTCGGGAAAGCATATGTATATACAATGACATTAAATACTGGCGGTGTAGAAGTCGGGAAAGCATGTACATTTATAATAACAATAAATACTGGCAGTGTGGAAGTCGGGAAAGCATATGTATATACAATGACATTAAATACTGGCGGTGTGGAAGTCGGGAAAGCATGTACATTTACAATGACATTAAATACTGGCGGTGTGTAAGTCGGGAAAGCATATGTATTTACAATGACATTAAATACTGGCGGTGTGGAAGTCGGGAAAGCATATGTATATACAATGACATTAAATACTGGCGGTGTGGAAGTCGGGAAAGCATGTATATTTACAATGACATTAAATACTGGCGGTGTGGAAGTCGGGAAAGCATGGACATTTACAATGACATTAAATACTGGCGGTGTGGAAGTCGGGAAAGCATGTACATTTATAATGACATTAAATACTGGCGGTGTGGAAGTCGGGAAAGCATATATATTTACAATGACATTAAATACTGGCGGTGTGTAAGTCGGGAAAGCATGTACATTTACAATGACATTAAATACTCGTGGTGTGGAAGTCGGGAAAGCATGTACATTTATAATAACATTAATTACTGGCGGTGTGGAAGTCGGGAAAGCATGTACATTTATAATAACATTAATTACTGGCGGTGTGGAAGTCGGAAAAGCATGTACATTTATAATAACATTAATTACTGCCGATGTGGAAGTCGGGAAAGCATGTACATTTACAATGACATTAATTACTGGCGGTGTGGAAGTCGGGAAAGCATGTACATTTACAATGACATTAAATACTCGTGGTGTGGAAGTCGGGAAAGCATATGTATTTACAATGACATTAAATACTGGTGGTGTGGAAGTCGGGAAAGCATGTACATTTACAATGACATTAAATACTGGCGGTGTGGAAGTCGGGAAAGCATGTACATTTATAATAACATTAATTACTGGCAGTGTGGAAGTCGGGAAAGCATGTACATTTATAATAACATTAATTACTGGCGGTGTGGAAGTCGGGAAAGCATGTACATTTATAATAAAATTAATTACTGGCGATGTGGAAGTCGGGAAACCAATTACATTTACAATGACATTAATTACTGGCGGTGTGGAAGTCGGGAAAGCATGTACATTTACAATGACATTAAATACTGGTGGTGTGGAAGTCGGGAAAGCATGTACATTTACAATGACATTAATTACTGGCGATGTGGAAGTCGGGAAAGCATGTACATTTACAATGACATTAAATACTGGTGGTGTGTAAGTCGGGAAAGCATATGTATTTACAATGACATTAAATACTGGCGGTGTGGAAGTCGGGAAAGCATGTACATTTACAATGACATTAAATACTGGCGGTGTGTAAGTCGGGAAAGCATATGTATTTACAATGACATTAAATACTGGCGGTGTGGAAGTCGGGAAAGCATATGTATATACAATGACATTAATTACTGGCGGTGTGGAAGTCGGGAAAGCATGTATATTTACAATGACATTAAATACTGGCGGTGTGGAAGTCGGGAAAGCATGTACATTTACAATGACATTAAATACTGGTGGTGTGTAAGTCGGGAAAGCATATGTATTTACAATGACATTAAATACTGGCGGTGTGGAAGTCGGGAAAGCATGTACATTTACAATGACATTAAATACTGGCGGTGTGGAAGTCGGGAAAGCATATGTATATACAATGACATTAATTACTGGCGGTGTGGAAGTCGGGAAAGCATGTACATTTACAATGACATTAAATACTGGCGGTGTGGAAGTCGGGAAAGCATGTACATTTATAATAACATTAATTACTGGCGGTGTGGAAGTCGGGAAAGCATGTACATTTATAATAACATTCATTACTGGCGGTGTGGAAGTCGGAAAAGCATGTACATTTATAATAACATTAATTACTGCCGATGTGGAAGTCGGGAAAGCATGTACATTTACAATGACATTAATTACTGGCGGTGTGGAAGTCAGGAAAGCATGTACATTTATAATGACATTAAATACTGGTGGTGTGGAAGTCGGGAAAGCATATGTATTTACAATGACATTAAATACTGGTGGTGTGGAAGTCGGGAAAGCATGTACATTTACAATGACATTAAATACTGGCGGTGTGGAAGTCGGGAAAGCATGTACATTTACAATGACATTAAATACTGGCGGTGTGGAAGTCGGGAAAGCATGTACATTTATAATGACATTAATTACTGGCGGTGTGGAAGTCGGGAAAGCATGTACATTTATAATAAAATTAATTACTGGCGATGTGGAAGTCGGGAAACCATGTACATTTACAATGACATTAAATACTGGCGGTGTGGAAGTCGGGAAAGCATATGTATTTACAATGACATTAAATACTGGCGGTGTGGAAGTCGGGAAAGCATGTACATTTATAATAACATTAATTACGGGCGATGTGGAAGTTGGGAAAGCATGTACATTTATAATAACATTAATTACTGCCGATGTGGAAGTCGGGAAAGCATGTACATTTACAATGACATTAATTACTGGCGGTGTGGAAGTCGGGAAAGCATGTACATTTACAATGACATTAAATACTCGTGGTGTGGAAGTCGGGAAAGCATATGTATTTACAATGACATTAAATACTGGTGGTGTGGAAGTCGGGAAAGCATGTACATTTACAATGACATTAAATACTGGCGGTGTGGAAGTCGGGAAAGCATGTACATTTATAATAACATTAATTACTGGCGGTGTGGAAGTCGGGAAAGCATGTACATTTATAATAAAATTAATTACTGGCGATGTGGAAGTCGGGAAACCATGTACATTTACAATGACTTTAATTACTGGCGATGTGGAAGTCGGGAAAGCATGTACATTTACAATGACATTAATTACTGGCGATGTGGAAGTCGGGAAAGCATGTACATTTACAATGACATTAAATACTGGTGGTGTGGAAGTCGGGAAAGCATGTACATTTACAATGACATTAAATACTGGCGGTGTGTAAGTCGGGAAAGCATATGTATTTACAATGACATTAAATACTGGCGGTGTGGAAGTCGGGAAAGCATGTACATTTATAACAACAATTAATACTGGCGGTGTGGAAGTCGGGAAAGCATATGTATATACAATGACATTAAATACTGGCAGTGTAGAAGTCGGGAAAGCATGTACATTTATAATAACAATAAATACTGGCAGTGTGGAAGTCGGGAAAGCATATGTATATACAATGACATTAAATACTGGCGGTGTGGAAGTCGGGAAAGCATGTACATTTACAATGACATTAAATACTGGCGGTGTGTAAGTCGGGAAAGCATATGTATTTACAATGACATTAAATACTGGCGGTGTGGAAGTCGGGAAAGCATATGTATATACAATGACATTAAATACTGGCGGTGTGGAAGTCGGGAAAGCATGTATATTTACAATGACATTAAATACTGGCGGTGTGGAAGTCGGGAAAGCATGTACATTTACAATGACATTAAATACTGGCGGTGTGGAAGTCGGGAAAGCATGTACATTTATAATGACATTAAATACTGGCGGTGTGGAAGTCGGGAAAGCATATGTATTTACAAGGACATTAAATACTGGCGGTGTGTAAGTCGGGAAAGCATGTACATTTACAATGACATTAAATACTGGCGGTGTGGAAGTCGGGAAAGCATGTACATTTATAATAACATTAATTACTGGCGGTGTGGAAGTCGGGAAAGCATGTACATTTATAATAACATTCATTACTGGCGGTGTGGAAGTCGGAAAAGCATGTACATTTATAATAACATTAATTACTGCCGATGTGGAAGTCGGGAAAGCATGTACATTTACAATGACATTAATTACTGGCGGTGTGGAAGTCGGGAAAGCATGTACATTTACAATGACATTAAATTCTGGTGGTGTGGAAGTCGGGAAAGCATATGTATTTACAATGACATTAAATACTGGTGGTGTGGAAGTCGGGAAAGCATGTACATTTACAATGACATTAAATACTGGCGGTGTGGAAGTCGGGAAAGCATGTACATTTATAATGACATTAATTACTGGCGGTGTGGAAGTCGGGAAAGCATGTACATTTATAATAAAATTAATTACTGGCGATGTGGAAGTCGGGAAACCATGTACATTTACAATGACATTAAATACTGGCAGTGTGGAAGTCGGGAAAGCATATGTATTTACAATGACATTAAATACTGGCGGTGTGGAAGTCGGGAAAGCATGTACATTTATAATAACATTAATTACTGGCGATGTGGAAGTTGGGAAAGCATGTACATTTATAATAACATTAATTACTGCAGATGTGGAAGTCGGGAAAGCATGTACATTTACAATGACATTAATTACTGGCGGTGTGGAAGTCGGGAAAGCATGTACATTTACAATGACATTAAATACTCGTGGTGTGGAAGTCGGGAAAGCATATGTATTTACAATGACATTAAATACTGGTGGTGTGGAAGTCGGGAAAGCATGTACATTTACAATGACATTAAATACTGGCGGTGTGGAAGTCGGGAAAGCATGTACATTTATAATAACATTAATTACTGGCGGTGTGGAAGTCGGGAAAGCATGTACATTTATAATAAAATTAATTACTGGCGATGTGGAAGTCGGGAAACCATGTACATTTACAATGACTTTAATTACTGGCGATGTGGAAGTCGGGAAAGCATGTACATTTACAATGACATTAAATACTGGCGGTGTGGAAGTCGGGAAAGCATGTACATTTATAATAACAATAAATACTGGCGGTGTGGAAGTCGGGAAAGCATATGTATATACAATGACATTAAATACTGGCGGTGTGGAAGTCGGGAAAGCATGTACATTTATAATAACAATAAATACTGGCAGTGTGGAAGTCGGGAAAGCATGTGTATATACAATGACATTAAATACTGGCGGTGTGGAAGTCGGGAAAGCATGTACATTTACAATGACATTAAATACTGGCGGTGTGGAAGTCGGGAAAGCATATGTATTTATAATGACATTAAATACTGGCGGTGTGGAAGTCGGGAAAGCATGTACATTTATAATGACATTAATTACTGGCGGTGTGGAAGTCGGGAAAGCATGTACATTTATAATAAAATTAATTACTGGCGATGTGGAAGTCGGGAAAGCATGTACATTTACAATGACATTAAATACTGGCGGTGTGGAAGTCGGGAAAGCATGTACATTTATAATAACATTAATTACTGGCGATGTGGAAGTCGGGAAAGCATGTACATTTATAATAACATTAATTACTGCCGATGTGGAAGTCGGGAAAGCATGTACATTTACAATGACATTAATTACTGGCGGTGTGGAAGTCGGGAAAGCATGTACATTTACAATGACATTAAATACTGGCGGTGTGGAAGTCGGGAAAGCATGTACATTTACAATGACATTAAATACTGGCGGTGTGGAAGTCGGGAAAGCATGTACATTTATAATAACAATTAATACTGGCGGTGTGGAAGTCGGGAAAGCATATGTATATACAATGACATTAAATACTGGCGGTGTGGAAGTCGGGAAAGCATGTACATTTATAATAACAATAAATACTGGCAGTGTGGAAGTCGGGAAAGCATATGTATATACAATGACATTAAATACTGGCGATGTGGAAGTCGGGAAAGCATGTACATTTACAATGACATTAAATACTGGCGATGTGGAAGTCGGGAAAGCATATGTATTTACAATGACATTAAATACTGGCGGTGTGGAAGTCGGGAAAGCATGTACATTTATAATGACATTAATTACTGGCGGTGTGGAAGTCGGGAAAGCATGTACATTTATAATAACATTAATTACTGGCGATGTGGAAGTCGGGAAAGCATGTACATTTACAATGACATTAAATACTGGCGGTGTGGAAGTCGGGAAAGCATGTACATTTATAATAACATTAATTACTGGCGATGTGGAAGTCGGGAAAGCATGTACATTTATAATAACATTAATTACTGCCGATGTGGAAGTCGGGAAAGCATGTACATTTACAATGACATTAATTACTGGCGGTGTGGAAGTCGGGAAAGCATGTACATTTACAATGACATTAAATACTGGAGGTGTGGAAGTCGGGAAAGCATATGTATTTACAATGACATTAAATACTGGTGGTGTGGAAGTCGGGAAAGCATGTACATTTACAATGACATTAAATACTGGCGGTGTGGAAGTCGGGAAAGCATGTACATTTATAATAACATTAATTACTGGCGGTGTGGAAGTCGGGAAAGCATGTACATTTACAATAACATTAATTACTGGCGATGTGGAAGTCGGGAAAGCATGTACATTTGTAATGACATTAATTACTGGCGATGTGGAAGTCGGGAAAGCATGTACATTTACAATGACATTAATTACTGGCGATGTGGAAGTCGGGAAAGCATGTACATTTACAATGACATTAAATACTGGCGGTGTGGAAGTCGGGAAAGCATATGTATTTACAATGACATTAAATACTGGCGGTGTGGAAGTCGGGAAAGCATGTACATTTACAATGACATTAAATACTGGCGGTGTGGAAGTCGGGAAAGCATATGTATTTACAATGACATTAAATACTGGCGGTGTGGAAGTCGGGAAAGCATGTACATTTACAATGACATTAAATACTGGCGGTGTGGAAGTCGGGAAAGCATGTACATTTATAATAACATTAATTACTGGCGGTGTGGAAGTCGGGAAAGCATGTACATTTATAATAACATTAATTACTGGCGGTGTGGAAGTCGGGAAAGCATGTACATTTATAATAACATTAATTACTGCCGATGTGGAAGTCGGGAAAGCATGTACATTTACAATGACATTAATTACTGGCGATGTGGAAGTCGGGAAAGCATGTACATTTACAATGACATTAAATACTGGTGGTGTGGAAGTCGGGAAAGCATATGTATTTACAATGACATTAAATACTGGTGGTGTGGAAGTCGGGAAAGCATGTACATTTATAATAACATTAAATACTGGCGATGTGGAAGTCGGGAAAGCATATGTATTTACAATGACATTAAATACTGGCGGTGTGGAAGTCGGGAAAGCATGTACATTTACAATGACAATAATTACTGGTGGTGTGGAAGTCGGGAAAGCATGTACATTTACAATGACATTAAATACTGGCGGTGTGGAAGTCGAGAAAGCATGTACATTTATAATAACATTAAATACTAGCGGTGTGGAAGTCGGAAAAGCATTTTTATTTACAATGACTTTAAATACTGGCGGTGTGGAAGTCGGGAAAGCATGTACATTTACAATGACAATAATTACTGGCGGTGTGGAAGTCGGGAAAGCATGTACATTTACAATGACATTAAATACTGGCGGTGTGGAAGTCGGGAAAGCATATGTATTTACAATGACATTAAATACTGGCGGTGTGGAAGTCGGGAAAGCATGTACATTTATAATAACATTAAATACTGGCGGTGTGGAAGTCGGGAAAGCATATGTATTTACAATGACATTAAATACTGGCGGTGTGGAAGTCGGGAAAGCATGTACATTTACAATGACAATAATTACTGGTGGTGTGGAAGTCGGGAAAGCATGTACATTTACAATGACATTAAATACTGGCGGTGTGGAAGTCGGGAAAGCATATGTATTTACAATGACATTAAATACTGGCGATGTGGAAGTCGGGAAAGCATGTACATTTATAATAACATTAATTACTGGCGATGTGGAAGTCGGGAAAGCATGTACATTTACAATGACATTAATTACTGGCGGTGTGGAAGTCGGGAAAGCATGTACATTTATAATGACATTAAATACTGGCGATGTGGAAGTCGGGAAAGCATGTACATTTATAATAACAATTAATACTGGCGGTGTGGAAGTCGGGAAAGCATGTGTATATACAATGACATTAAATACTGGCGGTGTGGAAGTCGGGAAAGCATATGTATATACAATGACATTAAATACTGGCGGTGTGGAAGTCGGGAAAGCATGTACATTTATAATGACATTAAATACTGGCGGTGTGGAAGTCGGGAAAGCATGTACATTTATAATGACATTAAATACTGGCGGTGTGGAAGTCGGGAAAGCATGTACATTTACAATGACATTAAATACTGGCGATGTGGAAGTCGGGAAAGCATATGTATTTACAATGACATTAAATACTGGCGGTGTGGAAGTCGGGAAAGCATGTACATTTATAATAACATTAATTACTGGCGATGTGGAAGTTGGGAAAGCATGTACATTTACAATGACATTAATTACTGGCGGTGTGGAAGTCGGGAAAGCATGTACATTTACAATGACATTAAATACTGGTGCTGTGGAAGTCGGGAAAGCATATGTATTTACAATGACATTAATTACTGGCGGTGTGGAAGTCGGGAAAGCATGTACATTTACAATGACATTAATTACTGGCGATGTGGAAGTCGGGAAAGCATGTACATTTACAATGACATTAAATACTGGTGGTGTGGAAGTCGGGAAAGCATATGTATTTACAATGACATTAAATAATGGCGGTGTGGAAGTCGGGAAAGCATGTACATTTAAAATGACATTAAATACTGGCGGTGTGGAAGTCGGGAAAGCATATGTATTTACAATGACATTAATTACTGGTGGTGTGGAAGTCGAGAAAGCATGTATATTTATAATTACATTAAATACTAGCGGTGTGGAAGTCGGAAAAGCATATGTATTTACAATGACGTTAAATACTGGCGGTGTGGAAGTCGGGAAAGCATGTACATTTACAATGACAATAATTACTGGCGGTGTGGAAGTCGGGAAAGCATGTACATTTACAATGACATTAAATACTGGCGGTGTGGAAGTCGGGAAAGCATATGTATTTACAATGACATTAAATACTGGCGGTGTGGAAGTCGGGAAAGCATGTACATTTATAATAACATTAAATACTGGCGGTGTGGAAGTCGGGAAAGCATATGTATTTACAATGACATTAAATACTGGTGGTGTGGAAGTCGGGAAAGCATGTACATTTACAATGACATTAATTACTGGTGGTGTGGAAGTCGGGAAAGCATGTACATTTACAATGACATTAAATACTGGCGATGTGGAAGTCGGGAAAGCATATGTATTTACAATGACATTAAATACTGGCGGTGTGGAAGTCGGGAAAGCATGTACATTTATAATAACATTAATTACTGGCGATGTGGAAGTCGGGAAAGCATGTACATTTACAATGACATTAATTACTGGCGATGTGGAAGTCGGGAAAGCATGTACATTTACAATGACATTAAATACTGGCGATGTGGAAGTCGGGAAAGCATGTACATTTATAATAACAATTAATACTGGCGGTGTGGAAGTCGGGAAAGCATATGTATATACAATGACATTAAATACTGGCGGTGTGGAAGTCGGGAAAGCATATGTATATACAATGACATTAAATACTGGCGGTGTGGAAGTCGGGAAAGCATGTACATTTACAATGACATTAAATACTGGCGGTGTGGAAGTCGGGAAAGCATGTACATTTATAATGACATTAAATACTGGCGGTGTGGAAGTCGGGAAAGCATATGTATTTACAATGACATTAAATACTGGCGGTGTGTAAGTCGGGAAAGCATGTACATTTACAATGACATTAAATACTGGCGGTGTGGAAGTCGGGAAAGCATGTACATTTATAATAACATTAAATACTGGCGGTGTGGAAGTCGGGAAAGCATGTACATTTATAATAACATTAATTACTGGCGGTGTGGAAGTCGGGAAAGCATGTACATTTATAATAACATTAATTATTGCCGATGTGGAAGTCGGGAAAGCATGTACATTTACAATGACATTAATTACTGGCGGTGTGGAAGTCGGGAAAGCATGTACATTTACAATGACATTAAATACTGGTGGTGTGGAAGTCGGGAAAGCATATGTATTTACAATGACATTAAATACTGGTGGTGTGGAAGTCGGGAAAGCATGTACATTTACAATGACATTAAATACTGGCGGTGTGGAAGTCGGGAAAGCATGTACATTTATAATAACATTAATTACTGGCGGTGTGGAAGTCGGGAAAGCATGTACATTTATAATAACATTAATTACTGGCGGTGTGGAAGTCGGGAAAGCATGTACATTTATAATAACATTAATTACTGGCGATGTGGAAGTCGGGAAAGCATGTACATTTACAATGACATTAAATACTGGCGGTGTGGAAGTCGGGAAAGCATGTACATTTACAATGACATTAAATACTGGCGGTGTGGAAGTCGGGAAAGCATATGTATTTACAATGACATTAAATACTGGCGGTGTGGAAGTCGGGAAAGCATATGTATTTACAATGACATTAAATACTGGCGGTGTGTAAGTCGGGAAAGCATATGTATTTACAATGACATTAAATACTGGCGGTGTGGAAGTCGGGAAAGCATGTACATTTATAATAACAATTAATACTGGCGGTGTGGAAGTCGGGAAAGCATATGTATATACAATGACATTAAATACTGGCGGTGTGGAAGTAGGGAAAGCATGTACATTTATAATAACAATAAATACTGGCGGTGTGGAAGTCGGGAAAGCATATGTATATACAATGACATTAAATACTGGCGGTGTGGAAGTCGGGAAAGCATGTATATTTACAATGACATTAAATACTGGCGGTGTGGAAGTCGGGAAAGCATGTACATTTACAATGACATTAATTACTGGCGGTGTGGAAGTCGGGAAAGCATGTACATTTACAATGACATTAAATACTGGTGGTGTGGAAGTCGGGAAAGCATGTACATTTACAATGACATTAAATACTGGCGGTGTGGAAGTCGGGAAAGCATGTACATTTATAATAACAATTAATACTGGCGGTGTGGAAGTCGGGAAAGCATATGTATATACAATGACATTAAATACTGGCGGTGTAGAAGTCGGGAAAGCATGTACATTTATAATAACAATAAATACTGGCAGTGTGGAAGTCGGGAAAGCATATGTATATACAATGACATTAAATACTGGCGGTGTGGAAGTCGGGAAAGCATGTACATTTACAATGACATTAAATACTGGCGGTGTGGAAGTCGGGAAAGCATATGTATTTATAATGACATTAAATACTGGCGGTGTGGAAGTCGGGAAAGCATGTACATTTATAATGACATTAATTACTGGCGGTGTGGAAGTCGGGAAAGCATGTACATTTATAATAAAATTAATTACTGGCGATGTGGAAGTCGGGAAACCATGTACATTTACAATGACATTAAATACTGGCGGTGTGGAAGTCGGGAAAGCATGTACATTTATAATAACATTAATTACTGGCGATGTGGAAGTTGGGAAAGCATGTACATTTATAATAACATTAATTACTGCCGATGTGGAAGTCGGGAAAGCATGTACATTTACAATGACATTAATTACTGGCGGTGTGGAAGTCGGGAAAGCATGTACATTTACAATGACATTAAATACTCGTGGTGTGGAAGTCGGGAAAGCATATGTATTTACAATGACATTAAATACTGGCGGTGTGGAAGTCGGGAAAGCATGTACATTTACAATGACATTAAATACTGGCGGTGTGGAAGTCGGGAAAGCATGTACATTTATAATAACATTAATTACTGGCGGTGTGGAAGTCGGGAAAGCATGTACATTTACAATGACATTAATTACTGGCGATGTGGAAGTCGGGAAACCATGTACATTTGTAATGACTTTAATTACTGGCGATGTGGAAGTCGGGAAAGCATGTACATTTACAATGACATTAATTACTGGCGATGTGGAAGTCGGGAAAGCATGTACATTTACAATGACATTAAATACTGGCGATGTGGAAGTCGGGAAAGCATATGTATTTACAATGACATTAAATACTGGCGGTGTGGAAGTCGGGAAAGCATGTACATTTACAATGACATTAAATACTGGCGATGTGGAAGTCGGGAAAGCATATGTATTTACAATGACATTAAATACTGGCGATGTGGAAGTCGGGAAAGCATGTACATTTACAATGACATTAAATACTGGCGGTGTGGAAGTCGGGAAAGCATGTACATTTATAATAACATTAATTACTGGCGGTGTGGAAGTCGGGAAAGCATGTACATTTATAATAACATTAATTACTGGCGGTGTGGAAGTCGGGAAAGCATGTACATTTATAATAACATTAATTACTGGCGGTGTGGAAGTCGGGAAAGCATGTACATTTACAATGACATTAATTACTGGCGGTGTGGAAGTCGGGAAAGCATGTACATTTACAATGACATTAAATACTGGCGGTGTGGAAGTCGGGAAAGCATATGTATTTACAATGACATTAAATACTGGTGGTGTGGAAGTCGGGAAAGCATGTACATTTATAATAACATTAATTACTGGCGGTGTGGAAGTCGGGAAAGCATATGTATTTACAATGACATTAAATACTGGCGGTGTGGAAGTCGGGAAAGCATGTACATTTACAATGACATTAATTACTGGTGGTGTGGAAGTCGGGAAAGCATGTACATTTACAATGACATTAAATACTGGCGGTGTGGAAGTCGAGAAAGCATGTATATTTATAATAACATTAAATACTAGCGGTGTGGAAGTCGGAAAAGCATATGTATTTACAATGACGTTAAATACTGGCGGTGTGGAAGTCGGGAAAGCATGTACATTTACAATGACAATAATTACTGGTGGTGTGGAAGTCGGGAAAGCATGTACATTTACAATGACATTAAATACTGGCGGTGTGGAAGTCGGGAAAGCATATGTATTTACAATGACATTAAATACTGGCGGTGTGGAAGTCGGAAAAGCATGTACATTTATAATAACATTAATTACTGGCGGTGTGGAAGTCGGGAAAGCATATGTATTTACAATGACATTAAATACTGGCGGTGTGGAAGTCGGGAAAGCATGTACATTTATAATAACATTAATTACTGGTGGTGTGGAAGTCGGGAAAGCATGTACATTTACAATGACATTAAATACTGGCGGTGTGGAAGTCGGGAAAGCATATGTATTTACAATGACATTAAATACTGGCGGTGTGGAAGTCGGGAAAGCATGTACATTTATAATAACATTAATTACTGGCGATGTGGAAGTCGGGAAAGCATGTACATTTACAATGACATTAATTACTGGCGATGTGGAAGTCGGGAAAGCATGTACATTTACAATGACATTAAATACTGGCGATGTGGAAGTCGGGAAAGCATGTACATTTATAATAACAATTAATACTGGCGGTGTGGAAGTCGGGAAAGCATATGTATATACAATGACATTAAATACTGGCGGTGTGGAAGTCGGGAAAGCATATGTATATACAATGACATTAAATACTGGCGGTGTGGAAGTCGGGAAAGCATATATATTTACAATGACATTAAATACTGGCGGTGTGGAAGTCGGGAAAGCATGTACATTTATAATGACATTAAATACTGGCGGTGTGGAAGTCGGGAAAGCATGTACATTTACAATGACATTAAATACTGGCGGTGTGGAAGTCGGGAAAGCATATGTATTTACAATGACATTAAATACTGGCGGTGTGGAAGTCGGGAAAGCATGTACATTTATTATAACATTAATTACTGGCGATGTGGAAGTTGGGAAAGCATGTACATTTACAATGACATTAATTACTGGCGGTGTGGAAGTCGGGAAAGCATGTACATTTACAATGACATTAAATACTGGCGGTGTGGAAGTCGGGAAAGCATATGTATTTACAATGACATTAATTACTGGCGGTGTGGAAGTCGGGAAAGCATGTACATTTATAATAACATTAATTACTGGCAGTGTGGAAGTCGGGAAAGCATGTACATTTACAATGACATTAAATACTGGTGGTGTGGAAGTCGGGAAAGCATATGTATTTACAATGACATTAAATAATGGCGGTGTGGAAGTCGGGAAAGCATGTACATTTACAATGACATTAAATACTGGCGGTGTGGAAGTCGGGAAAGCATATGTATTTACAATGACATTAATTACTGGTGGTGTGGAAGTCGAGAAAGCATGTATATTTATAATAACATTAAATACTAGCGGTGTGGAAGTCGGAAAAGCATATGTATTTACAATGACGTTAAATACTGGCGGTGTGGAAGTCGGGAAAGCATGTACATTTACAATGACAATAATTACTGGTGGTGTGGAAGTCGGGAAAGCATGTACATTTACAATGAC
Organism: Antrozous pallidus; assembly: GCA_027563665.1. Classification (NCBI taxonomy): domain Eukaryota; kingdom Metazoa; phylum Chordata; class Mammalia; order Chiroptera; family Vespertilionidae; genus Antrozous; species Antrozous pallidus. The sequence goes on along the minus strand of CM050527.1, from coordinate 2,263,087 downwards.
ATTAAATACTGGCGGTGTGGAAGTCGGGAAAGCATATGTATTTACAATGACATTAAATACTGGCGGTGTTGAAGTCGGGAAAGCATGTACATTTATAATTACAATAAATACTGGCGGTGTGGAAGTCGGGAAAGCATATGTATTTACAATGACATTAAATACTGGCGGTGTGGAAGTCGGGAAAGCATGTACATTTACAATGACAATAAATACTGGTGGTGTGGAAGTCGGGAAAGCATGTACATTTACAATGACATTAAATACTGGCGGTGTGGAAGTCGGGAAAGCATATGAATTTAAAATGACATTAAATACTGGCGGTGTGGAAGTCGGGAAAGCATGTACATTTATAATGACATTAATTACTGGCGATGTGGAAGTTGGGAAAGCATGTACATTTACAATGACATTAATTACTGGCGGTGTGGAAGTCGGGAAAGCATGTACATTTACAATGACATTAAATACTGGCGGTGTGGAAGTCGGGAAAGCATGTACATTTATAATAACAATTAATACTGGCGGTGTGGAAGTCGGGAAAGCATATGTATATACAATGACATTAAATACTGGCGGTGTGGAAGTCGGGAAAGCATATGTATATACAATGACATTAAATACTGGCGGTGTGGAAGTCGGGAAAGCATGTACATTTACAATGACATTAAATACTGGCGGTGTGGAAGTCGGGAAAGCATGTACATTTATAATGACATTAAATACTGGCGGTGTGGAAGTCGGGAAAGCATATGTATTTACAATGACATTAAATACTGGCGGTGTGGAAGTCGGGAAAGCATGTACATTTACAATGACATTAAATACTGGCGGTGTGGAAGTCGGGAAAGCATGTACATTTATAATAACATTAATTACTGGCGGTGTGGAAGTCGGGAAAGCATGTACATTTATAATAACATTAATTACTGGCGGTGTGGAAGTCGGGAAAGCATGTACATTTATAATAACATTAATTATTGCCGATGTGGAAGTCGGGAAAGCATGTACATTTACAATGACATTAATTACTGGCGGTGTGGAAGTCGGGAAAGCATGTACATTTACAATGACATTAATTACTGGTGGTGTGGAAGTCGGGAAAGCATATGTATTTACAATGACATTAAATACTGGTGGTGTGGAAGTCGGGAAAGCATGTACATTTACAATGACATTAAATACTGGCGGTGTGGAAGTCGGGAAAGCATGTACATTTATAATAACATTAATTACTGGCGGTGTGGAAGTCGGGAAAGCATGTACATTTATAATAACATTAATTACTGGCGGTGTGGAAGTCGGGAAAGCATGTACATTTATAATAAAATTAATTACTGGCGATGTGGAAGTCGGGAAACCATGTACATTTACAATGACATTAAATACTGGCGGTGTGGAAGTCGGGAAAGCATGTACATTTACAATGACATTAAATACTGGCGGTGTGGAAGTCGGGAAAGCATATGTATTTACAATGACATTAAATACTGGCGGTGTGGAAGTCGGGAAAGCATATGTATTTACAATGACATTAAATACTGGCGGTGTGGAAGTCGGGAAAGCATATGTATTTACAATGACATTAAATACTGGCGGTGTGGAAGTCGGGAAAGCATGTACATTTATAATAACAATTAATACTGGCGGTGTGGAAGTCGGGAAAGCATATGTATATACAATGACATTAAATACTGGCGGTGTGGAAGTAGGGAAAGCATGTACATTTATAATAACAATAAATACTGGCGGTGTGGAAGTCGGGAAAGCATATGTATATACAATGACATTAAATACTGGCGGTGTGGAAGTCGGGAAAGCATGTATATTTACAATGACATTAAATACTGGCGGTGTGGAAGTCGGTAAAGCATGTACATTTATAATGACATTAAATACTGGCGGTGTGGAAGTCGGGAAAGCATATGTATTTACAATGACATTAAATACTGGCGGTGTGTAAGTCGGGAAAGCATGTACATTTACAATGACATTAAATACTGGCGGTGTGGAAGTCGGGAAAGCATGTACATTTATAATAACATTAATTACTGGCGGTGTGGAAGTCGGGAAAGCATGTACATTTATAATAACATTAATTACTGGCGGTGTGGAAGTCGGGAAAGCATGTACATTTATAATAACATTAATTACTGCCGATGTGGAAGTCGGGAAAGCATGTACATTTACAATGACATTAATTACTGGCGGTGTGGAAGTCGGGAAAGCATGTACATTTACAATGACATTAAATACTGGTGGTGTGGAAGTCGGGAAAGCATATGTATTTACAATGACATTAAATACTGGTGGTGTGGAAGTCGGGAAAGCATGTACATTTACAATGACATTAAATACTGGCGGTGTGGAAGTCGGGAAAGCATGTACATTTATAATAACATTAATTACTGGCGGTGTGGAAGTCGGGAAAGCATGTACATTTATAATAACATTAATTACTGGCGGTGTGGAAGTCGGGAAAGCATGTACATTTATAATAAAATTAATTACTGGCGATGTGGAAGTCGGGAAACCATGTACATTTACAATGACATTAAATACTGGCGGTGTGGAAGTCGGAAAAGCATATGTATTTACAATGACATTAAATACTGGCGGTGTGGAAGTCGGGAAAGCATGTACATTTATAATAACATTAATTACTGGCGATGTGGAAGTTGGGAAAGCATGTACATTTACAATGACATTAATTACTGGCGGTGTGGAAGTCGGGAAAGCATGTACATTTACAATGACATTAATTACTGGCGGTGTGGAAGTCGGGAAAGCATGTACATTTACAATGACATTAAATACTGGCGGTGTGGAAGTCGGGAAAGCATATGTATTTACAATGACATTAAATACTGGCGGTGTGGAAGTCGGGAAAGCATGTACATTTATTATAACATTAATTACTGGCGATGTGGAAGTTGGGAAAGCATGTACATTTACAATGACATTAATTACTGGCGGTGTGGAAGTCGGGAAAGCATGTACATTTACAATGACATTAAATACTGGTGCTGTGGAAGTCGGGAAAGCATATGTATTTACAATGACATTAATTACTGGCGGTGTGGAAGTCGGGAAAGCATGTACATTTACAATGACATTAATTACTGGCAGTGTGGAAGTCGGGAAAGCATGTACATTTACAATGACATTAAATACTGGTGGTGTGGAAGTCGGGAAAGCATATGTATTTACAATGACATTAAATAATGGCGGTGTGGAAGTCGGGAAAGCATGTACATTTACAATGACATTAAATACTGGCGGTGTGGAAGTCGGGAAAGCATATGTATTTACAATGACATTAATTACTGGTGGTGTGGAAGTCGAGAAAGCATGTACATTTATAATAACATTAAATACTAGCGGTGTGGAAGTCGGAAAAGCATATGTATTTACAATGACGTTAAATACTGGCGGTGTGGAAGTCGGGAAAGCATGTACATTTACAATGACATTAAATACTGGCGGTGTGGAAGTCGGGAAAGCATATGTATTTACAATGACATTAAATACTGGCGGTGTGGAAGTCGGGAAAGCATGTACATTTATAATAACATTAATTACTGGCGATGTGGAAGTTGGGAAAGCATGTACATTTACAATGACATTAATTACTGGCGGTGTGGAAGTGGGGAAAGCATGTACATTTACAATGACATTAAATACTGGCGATGTGGAAGTCGGGAAAGCATGTACATTTACAATGACATTAAATACTGGTGGTGTGGAAGTCGGGAAAGCATGTACATTTATAATAACATTAATTACTGGCAGTGTGGAAGTCGGGAAAGCATGTACATTTATAATAACATTAATTACTGGCGGTGTGGAAGTCGGGAAAGCATGTACATTTACAATGACATTAATTACTGGCGATGTGGAAGTCGGAAAAGCATGTACATTTACAATGACATTAATTACTGGCGGTGTGGAAGTCGGGAAAGCATGTACATTTACAATGACATTAAATACTGGTGGTGTGGAAGTCGGGAAAGCATATGTATTTACAATGACATTAAATAATGGCGGTGTGGAAGTCGGGAAAGAATATACATTTACAATGACATTAAATACTGGCGGTGTGGAAGTCGGGAAAGCATATGTATTTACAATGACATTAATTACTGGTGGTGTGGAAGTCGAGAAAGCATGTACATTTATAATAACATTAAATACTAGCGGTGTGGAAGTCGGAAAAGCATATGTATTTACAATGACATTAAATACTGGTGGTGTGGAAGTCGGGAAAGCATGTACATTTACAATGACATTAAATACTGGCGATGTGGAAGTCGGGAAAGCATGTACATTTATAATAACATTAAATACTGGCGGTGTGGAAGTCGGGAAAGCATATGTATTTACAATGACATTAAATACTGGCGGTGTGGAAGTCGGGAAAGCATGTATATTTACAATGACCTTAATTATTGGTGGTGTGGAAGTCGGGAAAGCATGTACATTTACAATGACATTAAATACTGGCGATGTGGAAGTCGGGAAAGCATGTACATTTATAATAACATTAATTACTGGCGGTGTGGAAGTCGGGAAAGCATGTACATTTACAGTGACAATAATTACTGGTGGTGTGGAAGTCGGGAAAGCATGTACATTTACAATGACATTAAATACTGGCGGTGTGGAAGTCGGGAAAGCATGTACATTTACAATGACATTAATTACTGGCGGTGTGGAAGTCGGGAAAGCATATGTATTTACAATGATATTAATTACTGGCGATGTGGAAGTCGGGAAAGCATGTACATTTACAATGACATTAATTACTGGCGATGTGGAAGTCGGGAAAGCATATGTATTTACAATGATATTAATTACTGGCAGTTTGGAAGTCGGGAAAGCATGTACATTTACAATGACATTAATTACTGGCGATGTGGAAGTCGGGAAAGCATGTACATTTACAATGACATTAATTACTGGCGATGTGGAAGTCGGGAAAGCGGAAGGCTCTGGGTGGGAACTCTTTCTCAGGAGCGCAGGAAGAGGCAGGGCAGGGTCTCAGTGTTCTGCCGCGGGGAATGCACTCCATCAGCACCCTCTGGTGCTTCAGCAGTCCACGTGCTGCCTGCTATTCTCAGCTGTGCCTGGAACTAAATTTAGAACGAGGCTGACATTGCTCTCCCTCGCTGACAGTCTGACCGCTGACAGTCTGACCGAGGGTTCACTCCCTCGGAGCCACGCTCGGGGCAGGTCTCCTTGCCAACCCCGCAGCTGATCACCGCTAGCGTGGGGCATGTCAGCTTCGGGCACCGCCGATGACGGTAAGTCTTTTAAAGAAGGTTTTTTCTCCTCCTTCACACATAAATAGACTAGAGGCTGGGTGCACGAAATTCATGCGGGGCAGGACGGAGAGGGGAAGGGTCCCTCAGCCCAGCCTGTGCCCTCTCCCAGTCCAGGAGCCCTTGGGGGATGTCCGAGTGATGGCTGGGGTCTCTGGGGCAGGGAGCGGGCCTATGTCGGCAGTTGGACATCCAGCCTTGAGCCCGGCTTCTGGCTGAGGGGTGCTCCCCCTGTGGGGACCCACTGACCACCAGGAAGCAGCTCCTGCTTTGAGCGTCTGCCGCCTGGTGGCCGGTGCACGTCATAGTGAGCGGTTGAGTGGCCTTAGCATATCATTAGCATAACACACTTCGATTGGTTGAACAGACGACTGGATGACGGGACACTTAGCGTATTAGGCTTTTACGATATAGGATTGCTGCTGCGGACGGTGGCTTTACTGGGTCTGTGTTGGCCAGAATGCACAACTGGACGTGGAATTGGATCGAAACGACTCTGGGGGTTCCTGGTCACTCGCGTGATCGTCCTTCTCTGGGGTTCAGGAGCTTTGCTTTGAGGTTGTATTTCTTTCTGTTGGACTTTGGGACGCTGAGTTGCCCGGGCCCGGCACTGCCGCCCTTGCCTCTGGGCCTGTCGGGGGATAACCAGGAGCAGACCACAGTCCGAGGGAATGTGGTCGTGCTGTTACCGGAAAACTGAAGGTCCCCACGTTGATGGCAGAGGAGCACGTAGAGTCTAGTAAAACACACATTTACATGTAGACGCTTGGGGTTTTAATAAACACTTTATTGTCTGGTAGGCAAATAATTCAGACATGCTCACCTCTGAGACAGACGGCAGGTTGACCGTGACACAGGTGGGAGTGGGACTCTAAGCATTTGTGTCCCAAGCTTTCTAAAAGGCACGGACCCCGCCAGCTCTCCTGTGTGGCTTCCTCGATCGTTGCTTGGAAACATGGACCCTCTCCTGAGGGTTTTCTGCCTGTTGGCAATCAGTTATCAGTTATTTGTCTGTCTTGGTCTCTCTTACCACATATACTGCATACTTCTTTATTTTATTTATTTTGCATACTTCTCCTTTAAAGAAATCAATAATGTAGAGGCAACTAATAATGAAAAGCAGCTTTTGCCTGTTTGGCTCACTGGATAGAGCGTCAGCCTGTGGACCGAAGGGGTCCCGGGTTCGATTCTAGTCAAGAGCACGTGCCTGGGTTGTGGGCTCCATCCCTGGTAGGAGGCATGCAGGTGGCAGCCTTTCATTGACTCTCTCTCATCATGGATGTTTCTACCTCCCTCTCCCTCTCCCTTCCTCTCTGAAATCAATAAAAAATATATTTAAATATCTATAATAACAAAAGTGTAATATGCTAATTAGACCAGACATCCTTCCGGATGAAACCGGAGCTGCGAGGGAAGCCTGGGTCCTGGGTGCCAGAGGGAAGCCAGTGCTGGCAGCTGGGGGAAGGAAGGCCTACTCCTGCATGAATTTTGTGCATCAGGCCTCTAGTCTATACTAATAAAAGGGTAATATGCGAATTAGACTGAACATCTTCCAGATGACCTTTGGATGTCCTTCCGGACATCCTTCCCGACAAAGCCATGTTGGCGGGGCCAAGGCAGAGGAGGTTAGAGGCAATCAGGGAGGCAGGGGAGAGCAGTTAGGGGGTACCAGGCCAGCAGGGAAGAGTAGTTAGGGCAAATAGGCTGTCAGGGGAGAACAGTTAGGAGGATCAGGCTGGCAGGCAGGTGAGTAGTTAGGAGCCAGAGGTCCCCGATTGGAGAGAGTGTAGGCCAAGCTGAGGCGACCCCTTTCCCATGCACGAATTTTATGCACTGGGCCTCTAGTGTGTGTGTGTGTGTGTGTGTGTGTGTGTGTGTGTGTGTGTATGCTATTTGATCATGATGTACTCAATGAGGATTCTGAGATGCAGTTTTTCCTCCTCTGCTGCAATCAGGCGCTCTCTGAGGTGCACCCGTGATCCCGCTACGTGACCTGGCGAAGCTGGGGCGCTGTGACAATGTGCAGGAGCCATGTCAGGAAACGGGGTCTGCGCTGGGGCTGTCCACGCCGTGAAGGAGGTGTGGGAGAAGAGGATACAGACGCTCACCGAAGACCTGAAGCGCGAGAAGGAGTTTCAGCAGAAGTAGGCTCTCTCACCTTTGTTCTGCATGAGCGGGAGTGCACGGCACCCTTACGGGGAGGGCGTTTACAGCCCCTATGGAACTTGGTAGAGATGTGCATTTACCGAAAACTCCACACATGCCCAAAGCAGACACCCGGCTGAGTGAGAGTGGTCACGTGAGGGGGCTTGGGAAGCACAGGGTCACCTGTGAAAACCGCACTCTCCTAGGTCCCGAGGGGACTCCCCTCAGCATCCATCAACGTGCAATGAGTGCCATTGAGTCTACTTGTCCCTGATTGTTTTCTCAACATCACATCCCCTCGGGCAGCGGTTGGCAAACGCGTCAGTCCACAGAGCCAAATATCAGCAGTACAACGGCTGAAATTCCTTTGGAGAGCCACATTTTTTAAACTTAAACTTCTTCTAACGCCGCTTCTTCAACATAGACTCACCCGGGCCGTGGTGTTTTGTGGAAGAGCCACACTCCAGGGGCCAAAGAGCAGCACGTGGCTCTCAAGCTGCAGTTTGCCGACCACGGCCTTAGGGTCTAAAGCAGCATTTGGCCCGGCCTGCGTGGCTCAGTGGTTGAGCCTTGACCTATGAACCAGGAGGTCACAGTTCGATTCCCGGTCAGGGCATAGGTTTAGGTTGAGGGCTGGATCCCCAGGGTGGGACGTGCAGGAGGCAGCCCATCAATAATTCTCTCTCATCATTGATGTTTCTCTCTCTCTCTCTCCCTTCCTCTCTGAAATCAATACAAATATATTTTAAAAAATAAAAATAAAACACCATCTGGCAGGCAGAAGGTTCCGTAGACTCCCCTTCTCAGCAGCAGTGAGTCCCAGCCAGGGCCCCAGGCGCCCCCTGACTGCTGGACTTGGCCGTCTTTAAGTCATTAGACCCTCACCTGCCTTCTTGTATCTGCCTGCTTCCCCCACTGACTGTCGCCAGTGCTGGCTGTTCTCGAGAGAAGAGTCCCTCTCCTCACTGCCTCCCCGTAGCTCCACTCCTCAGTTGCCTTACCGGTGTTGTGTTGGTTAGCAAGCAACAGAAAACGCCGCCGAAATCGGGGTAAGCGGGGAGCGAGTCCCCAGGCAAGGCGCAGGCAGAACGCCAACAGCCTTGCAGAGCCGGCTGCTCCGGGCGGGGAGCTCCCCGAAATGTCGCAGGGTGACTCCACTCCCAGGCCCCGCAGCTGGGCCCCAGAGAGGAGGGAAGGGAAGCATGGGAATGGTTTCTGTCTCATTTAGTGGCCAGAACTGGCTCACATGTACGCCCCTCCTCCGCTCGCCTTCTCGGGAATGAGGCGGTGTGACTGCTCCAGACACAGGAAGGCTGGCACCTGGGTGACTTGGGGGCAGTATGGACGGTGGACGAGAAAAGGTATTCCCCAGCCAAGAGGAGGACGAAAGGGTTCTTGATAAGTAGCCGTAGGTGTGGGATAACTGTCCCTAAAAGCAGATCTGCACAGGGAGAGATGAGGATGCTGCCGACTGCGCTGAGGGCTGCAGCCACTCGCTGCGCGCGCTCCGCAGACCAGGACCGCTGGCTGTCACCTGTGTGTGTGCATTCCCGCCCGAGGTCCTCCCGCCATGCTGAAACAGCCTCCTCCGAGGAGGAGCGCCACAGCCCAGCGCCTCGAACCAGAATGTCCTGGTGGAGGCGGCAGGGCGGCCCCTGAGTCACACCCTTTGGCGTCTCCCCGGTCGCTCAGCTGTGCATGGCTTTCATTCCTGCACTCCGCCCAGGGCCCCAAATAGAAACACCAACTGCGGCCACGGGGTTGGACTCCGGCCAGCGGGCGGATGCACACCCCGCCCCCGCTCCTGCCAGCGTCCCATGGGCCACGGCTTCCCATGACGCGGGTCTGGCTGCCGGGGGGGGGGGGGGGGTGGCTCAGTGACATCGTGTGCCCAGTTAAATCCAGAGGCTCTGTTACTGAGCAGGAAGAGGGTAACGGATACTGGGGGCGATCAGCAGTCGGTGTCACCCACGGGTCCTATTATTGTCTCTGTTCTCAAGATGGGAAGCCCGAGGGACAGGCCGCAGTCACTTGTCAAAGATCGCGTTGCTAACACATGTGGAACCGTGTTCACACTCACGCAGTCCGACACCGTGTGCATTCCCTCCACCCCCAGTCTCCCGTTCCGCTGGGCTGGCTTTGTCTAGAAAGAGCTACTCGGATGAAACCCCCTGTGTTTAGTGTACACAATTCTGATCGAGTTGACTTTACCATACTCTTAACAAATCCTACTTGTTTTTTGTTTTGTTTTAATACATTTTATTGGTTTTTTACAGAGAGGAAGGGAGAGGGATAGAAAGTCAGAAACATCGATGAGAGAGAAACACTGATCAGCTGCCTTTTGCACACCCCCTACCGGGATTGTTCCCGCAGCCAAGGTACATGCCCTTGACCAGAATCGAACCTGGGACCTTCCAGTCCGCAGGCTGACACTCTATCCACTGAGCCAAACCGGTTTCAGCAACAAATCCTACTTTAAAAAAATACATATTTTATTGATTTTTTTCAGAGAGGAAGGGGAAGGGACAGAGAGTCAGAAACATCCATGAGCGAGAAACATCGATCGGCCACCTCCTGCACACCTCCTACTGGGCACATGCCCTTGACCAGAATGGAACCTGGGACCCTTCAGTCCGCAGGCCGACGCTCTATCCACTGAGCCAAACCGGTTTCGGCCAAATCCCACTTGTTTTTAAAACAATGGCCAGGCATTTTGGCGCGGTTCTAAACTCTTGAACTTCACCTACCATCTAGCAGCCGCTCCGAGTTCTCTCTGTACAAGAGTAAGGAGTGTGAATGACTAGTTATTTCCTCCTACTGTGTCTTCTTTTTCAGCGTCATGTCTAGATTGTGATGGGGAGGGGGGACCACCTGTTAGTAAAACATAATTCCAAAAGCTGTTCCACACCCCTCTTCCATCACTAAGGTTAGGTCTAGAAGCTCCTCTAGGCCCTTACTCACTTAGGTCAGCCCCTCGGGACATTCATTCATTCATGCACCAAACTGACATTCACCTGCCCTGAGCACCAGGGGGCGCTAAAGATAAACCACCCCCAGATTCTGCCCTGGGGTTACAGACGACAGACTTATGCTAACAGCTATAATCACTATATGACATATTAGAGATTTCTGACCATCTTTAGGAAAAAAAGAGAATCAGATACCATTTGATAAATTTAGGGGAAATACCTATCTTTTTTTTTCACACCTAGACCAAAGTTAGTCTTTAGTTCTAGCTAGAGTCTTTACTTGGAATTTGCAAAATGTAATCTTCCCTTGATTTTAATCTTCAGACAATTCCATTGTCAGTCGGGAGCTCAGCTGTTCAGTCTAGAAGGCCACACACCGACATTCCCTTGGTAGCCGATCAGTTCAGTCTTGGGCCAGTAGCAGAAGAAAACATGCAGGCTCCGTGGAAATATTTTACAGACACAAGCAGCAAGCGTTACACTCCCAGAGTTACCTGGGTTTCTGTGCGTTAAAATGAAACCCTGGCTGAAGATCAGTTAATAGGCAAAACTGTTAAGAATATGCCCTGACCAGTTTGGCTCAGTGGATAGAGTGTCAGTCTGTGGACTCAGGGGTCCCGGGTTCGATTCCATTTAAGGGCATGTACCTTGGTTGCAGGTACATCCCCAGCACAGGGAGTGTGCAGGAGGCAGCTCATCAATGTTTCTAACTCTATCCCTTTCCCTTCCTCTCTGTAAGAAATCAATAAAATATATATTTTTTAAAAAGAATTAAAATTGTAACACTGTTAGGTGAAAACATAGTTAGGCAACAGTTTCTCAGATATCAAAAAAAAAAAAAAAGCATAAGCAATTAAAGGAAAAACAGACAAATTGGACTTAACCAAAAATGAAAAAAAAAAAAAAAGAAAATATCTTACCTCCCAGAGATCAAGAGATTTTGGCAAAAAAAATATTCAAATGATTTAAACGTCCATTCTCTGATGACTGCCTACGTGTTTTGGATTAGAAGGCTGCACAACCACCGACGGTACTGTAAGAGGATCCGTTTTTATGGCGTGTAAGCTGCATCTCAATGCGGCCGCTATCACAAGCTCCTGGAGAGTTCTCGCAGTTCCCGGAGACGTGAAAACAGGGCGTTGGTGATGCGGGTCGTCTGTAACACCCTGACAGAACAAGTGTTTGAGCTGTTCTGGGTGGGCCTTCCTTCCCAGGAAAGGGAAGGCCATGGCCACCCTCACGCGCGGTGTCCGCTCTGACCGGTGTAAGGGGAAGGGGAGCGTGGCCTCTGGCCTGGCGGTGAGCTCAGGCACCTCCTGTCTCCCAGGCTCGTGCGCATCTGGGAGGAGCGGGTCACCCTGACGAGGCTGAAGGAGAAGGTCACCAGGGAAAACGGCCGAGTGATCCTGAAGATAGAGCAGGAGGAGTGGAAGGTAAGCGCGCAGGTGACGTCCGATGGTGTGTCCGCGTTCTGCTGTTGGCAGGAGGCTATCCTGAGGCTGTGTCATTGACTGGAATTCGTTAAGAAGTTCCCATTTTAATAATAAACCCAAAGGAAGGAACACCTGAAAAGAAATGTAACGACATGCTTGTGATGTGTTTTTGTGTGTGTGAGTGTGTGTGTCTGCAAAAACTCAGTTTGCTTCTACTCTGCATAAACTCAAGTCATTTGTAACATTTCTCCTTCTAGTCCTTTTCATAAGTAATTTCTTATTTTTAAAAAATAAAGGATGACCACCTGCCTAATGAAAATCACATAGCTTTCCTGAAGCAAATAACTCAGTTAAGACTTCACAACATGGAAATGGGTATTATTTCTTTTATCAGGTCCACCAACTCCCACACACACACACACACAGGCACACACAGGCACACACAGGCGTGCACGTACACAGCCCCCTCGTCCCCCCAGAAAAGTGAGTAACATAAAGCACTCAGAAAGATCACCCACTTTCCAAGGTTCTCTCACAGATGCAACGATCCCTCTAGGACCCCCCACTTCAGAGCGGCAGGACGCGGAGCGACGGAAGTAACATCCTGTCTCTCCTTTCTCTCCTGTCAGACCCTTCCTTCTTCTCTCCTGAAACTGAATCAGCTGCAGGAGTGGCAACTGCACAGAACTGGCCTGTTGAAAATCCCTGAGTTCATCGGAAGATTCCAGAACCTCCTCGTGTTGGATCTATCTCGAAACACGATTTCGGAGATACCCCGCGGGATAGGTGAGGAGACGGCTTCTGTCCCCGTGCTGTCTCATCGTCCCGCAGGGGTGCTTTTCATCAAGTTCTCGTTCCGGGTCCCGGCCGGGGGCTCAGTTGGTTAGGCAGTGGTCAGCAAACTCATTAGTCAGCAGAGCCCAATAGCGACAGCACAATGATCGACATTTCTTTGGAGAGCCAAGTTTTTTAAACTTAAACTATGTGGGTAGGTACATGGTTATTAACTTAATTAGGGTCCTCCTAAGCTGGCCTTTGCTAAAAACTCAAGGGGCCAAAGAGCCGCATGTGGCTCGTGAGCTGCAGTCTGCTGACCACTGGCTTAGAGCATCGTCCCGATACGCCAAGGTTGCGGGTTTAATCCCTGAGTGAGTGCATAGATAAGTGGGCCAACAAATCCATGTTTCTCTGCCTCCAAAGTAAAAACCGTACATTTAAAAAAAATCCACGGTTTCTGTTTGATACACGGAATAAAGATCTCATCGCCCCATCGCCCCATCGCCCTGAGAACATGTAGACATTCTGACCCACATCCATGTTCTGGGGGGTCCCCGGTCCCAGGTTTCCTGAGGTGATTCAGCAGGAGAGACCCAGGCAGGAGCGTCTCTGCAGAAACGTAACTGTGTAGATTCTAAACCCAATATTCCTGGTTCGGTGATTCCTCCGAGAAGGAGACAGTGAGAAGGCAAGAAAGGAAATTGGAAAGATCGCTAGCCCTGGCTGATCTGGCTCAGTGGAGAGAGCGTCGGCCTGCGGACTAAAGGGTCCTGGGTTTGATTCTGGTCAAGGGCACGTGCCTGGGTTGCAGGCTCGATCCCCAGTAGGAGGCATGCAGGGGGCAGCCAATCAATGATGCTCTCTCATCAGTGATGCTTCTCTCTCTCTCCCTCTCCCTTCCTCTCTGAAGTCAATAAAATGTGTGTGTGTGTGTGTTTTAAAGGAAGATCACTTAAAGGAGAAAGGAAATCCCCTAAGTGATAATTGGTCAGGATATAATACAGATAAAACAAAATGAAAAAAAAAATGTGTTTTTGCCTAAACCAGCCCCTTATCCGACAACTGTGAATGTATCCATATAAAACTGGCAAGTTTTTTTTTTTTTTTTTTTAGTATATTTTTGTTTATTTCAGAGAGGAAGGGAGAGCGAGTGAGAGAAACATCAACGATGAGAGAGAATCATGGATCGCCTGCCTCCTGCACGCCCCCCCCCCCCCCCCCCCCGACTAGGGATCGAGCCAGCAACCGGGGCATGTGCCCCGACCGGGAATCGAACCGTGACCTCCTGGTTCCTAGGTCGACCCTCAACCCCTGAGCCCCGCCGTCGGCTGGGCCTGGCTGGTTCTTCCCGTGTCACCCTTCCTAAGGAAACATTCATGTCCGCCCACCCGGTTCTCCGCTGTGTGTTGTTGCTGCAGGGCTGCTCACGAGGCTCCAGGAGCTGGTTCTCAGTTACAACAAGATCAAGACTGTCCCCAAGGAGCTGAGCAACTGCGCCAGCTTGGAGAAGCTGGAGCTGGCTGTCAACAGAGACATCTGCGAGCTTCCGCAGGAGGTCAGAGGGCCCGGGGCCGGCCGCGCGGGCGCGCAGCTCCCATCTGCGGGCGGCTTGCTTCTCTGGGCGGGAGGATGGCTGAAAGCAGCACGAGTTTTTTAAAAGCAAGGCCACTCGTTCTGTTCCAGGGAATGTTTGGTGAAAGCCGTTTCCTGTTAGCTTAAGGGAAAGGCATGGTTTAAATGAGGGAACCCTCCGCCCAGCATAAGAGATGCTTCTGTTACTGTCGCAGCACTGACATCCTTCGTGGACCATATCGGTGCTGACTTGAAGGCCAGAGTTGAGTCTCGCTTATTTCCATTCCTGGAGACGCAGGCACAGCTTAGGATGTAGCTGATACTTGATAAATGCTGATCGGATGGGTTAATCATCATCATGAAACACAATGTGTAGATAGAAAAAAACCCTTTGGTAACTAGTTGGTTGTTATAGAGTGCCCAGGTTGTTTTATTTTTTTTAATATATATATATATATATATATATATATATATATATATATATATAATTTCAGAGGGGAAGGGAGAGGGAGAGAGAGAAACACCCATGAGGAGAGAGAATCACGGATCGGCTGCCTCCTGCACGCCCCCTACTGGGGATCGAGCCCACCACTCAGGCATGTGCCCTGACCGGGAATCGAATCCTGGCCTCCTGGCTCACAGGTTGACTCTCAGCCACCGAGCCACGCCCACTGGCTCACACAAACAGAGTTATGCTGATGTAAAAACAATTTCCCTATACTCCGTTCTGAGCCATGCAAAAATGGTAAAAGTCTGAGACAGATTTTGATCCAGTGTTTTATTCATGGCTTACACTCTAAAGCTGGAGAGACACCAATTACTAGATGGAACACTTCTTATATGACTTCACGCCCATTGGGAGCATGAAAAGTTGTTTGCTTGCCCTGCCGGCGTGGCTTAGTGGCTGAGCGTCCACCCATGAACCAGGAGGTCGGGGTTCGACTCCCGGTCAGGGCACAGGCCCGGGTTGTGGGCTCCATCCCCAGTGTGGGGCGTGCAGGAGGCAGCCGATCAATGATTCTCGCTCATCATTAATGTTTCTATCCCTCTCTCCTCTCTGAAATCTATAAAAAATATTTAAATATATATATATATATATATATATATATATATATATACACACACACACACATATATATATATGGAATGACTAAACAGTAAATTCTATGCCTGAGATACCATATCTAAAGCATCAGCACAAAGAAGAAGGTTCCATTAAAAATTATTTGGGCCAAAACCGGTTTGGCTCAGTGGATAGAGTGTCGGCCTGCAGACTGAAGGGTCCCAGGTTCGATTCCGGTCAAGGGCATATACCTTGGCTATGGGCACACACCCCAGTAGGGGATGTGCAAGAGGCAGCTGATCGATGTTTCTCTCTCATTGATGTTTCTGACTTTCTATCCTTGTCCCTTCCCCTCTGTAAAGAATCAATAAAATTAAAAAAAATTATTTTGAACTTGAGCTTTTCCATACCAATCTCCACTCCTGGGCGGAAGGAAAGCATGTTTGCTGTGAGGAAGGACAGAAGTCTCTCCCGGCGGGTCTGCAAGTCCTGGGACCGGGTTTGCTTGGGAAGAGACTTTTCTCGGAACAGACCAGTTTTCCGTGGGAGTGTTCCATGTCCTGGAGGCCACTTGGCTTTGCTTTGATTTCCCCGGCGAGGAGACGGAGCCCACGCCTCGGGCAGCTCTCCGTGCAGTAACAGAGCTCCCTCGCCGTGTGTGTGTCCAGCTCGTTCCCTCACTTTGGGCTCCCCCGCTTGTCTCTGCAGCTCGGCCGCCTGACCAAGCTCACCCACCTGGACCTGAGCATGAACAGCTTCACCGCCATCCCGCCCGCCGTGCTGAGCATGCCCGCCCTCGAGTGGCTGGACCTGGGGAGCAACCAACTCCAGCAGCTCCCTGATGCCATAGATCGGTAAAGCAAACAGCTCCTATTGTTATGCCCGTATTTCAAGATCCCCAGAGACCACCAGGGAACCACTCTGTGATCCGATGCAAAAGCAAAAGAGTCTTTATTCGAGCCCGGGCTCGGCTCTCACGGCCCCCTTACCGGCACAGCGGTGGGACCAGACAGAGCGAGAGCTTGGGGAGACAAAGGTTATAAGGACTGGTCATTGGGGTGGACCTAGGAGAGTGGCGTTAGTTACAGAGATTGGTCACTCTGGTTAGGGTTTCGTATTCTGAGATCAAAGCCGTCCCCTACTGTCCCCTGAATGGTTGGTCAGTAGCGATGCAGGGGGAGCATCTCTGTGATATGACCTTATCAGGGCCTAAGCCGCTCCCCTAACTTCACTGGTCCACTCAAGGACAGTGGTTGGGGGAGTTAGGACATTCCTGGTGCTCCTGTGGTCACTCCCTTCAGGGGAGGAGGGGGTCAGGCTGACCAGCTCCGCAAGATGGAGGACAGCCAGTTCCGCTTTGTCCTTTCACTATTATACCTAATTTCAGGGAAGAAGGTGAGGGAGAGACAGAGAAGCATCAACGAGGAGGGAGAGTCATGGATTGGCTGCCTCCTGCACGCCCTGCACTGGGGATCGAGCCCGCAACCCAGGCCTGTGCCCCGACCAGGACTTGGAACAGTGACCTCCTGGCTCCTAGGTCCAGGCTCAATCACTGAGCCACACTGACCATCAAGCAAACAACTTAAAAAAAAAAAAAATATATATATATATATATATATATATATATATATATTTCATTGTTTTTTACAGAGAGGAAGGGAGAGGGAGAGTTAGAAATATCCATGAGAGAGAAACATTGATCAGCTGCCTCCTGCACACCCCCCACTGGGGATGTGCCCATAGCCAAGGTACATGCCCTTGACCGTAACTGAACTGGGGACCTTTCGGAAGTGCAGGCTGACGCTCTATCCACTGAGCCAAACCCGTTAGGGCGAAAACAAACAACTTTTAATGTTACCAACAGGCATGATGAAGTAATTAGGATAAGAAATAACGAATAAAATGAAGGGAACCCCAAGCATAAGCCCATTAGATACATCTAGTTCTAACTGTGCTACCATTTATTTTTATTTTTTTATATATTTTTTTTATTGATTTTTCACAGAGAGGAAGGGAGAGGGATAGAAAATCAGAAACATCGATGAGAGAGAAACACAGATCAGCCGCCTTCTGCACACCTCCTGCTGGGGATGAGCCCGCAGTCACGACACATGCCCCTGACTGGAATCAAACCTGGGACCCTTCAGTCCACAGGCCGACGCTCTATCTACTGAGCCACAGCGGTTTCGGCATAACTGTGCTACCATTTAATAGAAGAGTTTCATTTACTCCAAAGAAGGAGGAGGAAGAGGAGGAGGAGGAGGAGGAGGGGGAGGAGGAGGAGGAAGTAAAAGCACAAAGCTGGCTCTCTGGCTTCCACAATGTGACAGGAACACACCACAATGGTGACAATATTGCGTAGTGCATGCCCCACACCTCAGTGCACTGTCCAAATGGATGAGGAGGCTGGATTGCTCAAGGTCATAGGACGTGTGCAAATGGGCATTTGAACCCAGGCCGCCTGGCCCCCGAGACTGTGGTGTTAACCACAGGCACACTTCCTTTGCCCTCTGAGCTTATGAGTCATGTCTGGTTTTCCGTTTCGGATTCGATCCCTCATTAGGAAATGCTATGTGAAGAAGTCTAGAACACACTGATCTTGTTTCCCCTTCTGCACCGTGCGTGCGGCCCTGTAGAGATGACCCCCGCCAATGCCATCCCCCTCGTAAGCAGGTGAGGTGAGGCGAGTCCCCTCCATAGGCGTGCCGGCTAGTGGAGACGCTGAAGAAGGTGACATTTCTTTGACCGTTAAGTTCCTAAGAACCAGGGTGTCCGCATTGGGTGGGATCAACCTCATCGCAGAAACCTCTGCTCGCTCCTCAGGATGCAGAGCCTGCACACGCTGTGGCTGCAGCGGAACGAGATCGCCTGCTTGCCCGAGGCCATCGGCCGCCTGGGAAACCTGGGCACGCTCGTGCTCTCCAACAACAAACTGCAAGACATCCCGGCGTGCATGGGCGCCATGCCCGGCCTGCGGTAAGGCGCTGTCCGCCACGCACCGACAGGCCTCGCTGGCTGCGGACAGGCACACAGACATCACTGCAGAGCCGACTTCTCCTTCGGATGAGTACACGCACTTCAGAGATGTGCCCAGCTTGGAAACTCTCATTTATAAACAGGATTCATATAATGCCGAGTCCGTAAAAGGAAGGCAGTGCTGGGATTTATCAGCAAGGAATGCCCTATGTTTTTCAATGTTTTTATTGACTTTTAAAATATATATATATATTATTGATTTTTTACAGAGAGGAAGAGAGAGAGACAGAAAGCTAGAAACATCGATCAGCTGCCTCCTGCATTACCCCTTCGCCCCCACTAGGGATGTGCCCGCAACCAAGGTACATGCCCTGTACCAGAATCGAACCCGGGACCCTTCAGTCCGCAGGCCGATGCTCTATCCACTCAGCCACACCGGTTTCGGCTGTTTTTATTGACTTAAGAGAGAGGAAGGAAGGGAGATAGTAACATTGGTGAGAAACATCATCGGTCGGCTGCCTCCTGCATGCCCCGTTCTGGGGGGGGGGGGGGGGGGGGGGTCAAGCCCACAACCCAGGCCTGTGCCCTGACCCAGAATTGAATCGAGATCTCTTGGTTTCTGGGTCAACACTCAACCACTGAGCACAATGGCCAGGCAAGGAATGCCCTCTGCTGGTGATGTTTTCATGAAAATCATCTAAGTTCATTGCTATTAGAACTCCTTTGGTACCTCCCTCCCAAAATTTAACTTCTTAGCAGGGAACATGAGACATGAGAATTCATGACAAATTCCACATCTGTAACAGAACCATTCACTCATTCACTCACCTCTGCCGCGACTACTACGACCTGTCCCGGATGGCCAAGTTACGATGATAAAAAGACGCACGCAGGTCTATAAAAGACGCACACTTTAAGTTTATCGCGTTCATTGTACAGACGGTTCCTGGACTTGATGAGGGTGCAGAAGGGACGTGTAAGAGATGACGTGAGCTTTGCAGCACTTCTGATAGAGCAGGCTTTCTGTTAGGTGGCCTGGCCCAAGTGCAAGCTGATGGAAGTGTTCTGAGCACGTCAGGCAGGCCAGCTGAAGCCATCCTATCCAGCAGCTTCAGCGAATTACATGCATTTGCAGTTGCTTTCAAGTTACAGTGGGCCTTGTGGGACATAACCCCACTATGGGGTCGAAGAGCACATGCGTGTTCGAGATGCGTTAGACATGCCCTCGGAAGTTCCGCTGGTCCACACTGAATCTGTGCTAACCGTTGCTTGCTTTTATTTATTTTAAAACTAGGGGCCCGGTGCACGAAATTCGTGCACTGGGGGTGGGTGATCCCTCAGCCCAACCTGCCCCCTCACATATACTGGGAGCCCTCAGGGGATGTCCTACTGACCGCTCACCCCTGGTCCGCCCAAGGCCCTGCAATGGGGCCGATGGCTAGCTCCACCCCAGCCGCCTCGGCTCCATGCACCTCCCCACCCCCAGCCTTAGCTCCAGGCCGCCGGCTGGCTCTGCCCCAGCTCCTGATTCGCTAGTGGGCGTGGCTCCATCAGAGGTACAGTCAATTTGCATATTACTCTTTTGTTAGATAGGATGTTTTTATTGATCTTAGAGAGGAAGGGAGAGGGAAAGAAAGGCTGCCTCCTGCATGCCCCCTCCTGGGGATGAGCTCTGACCAGTGAAACCGGTGACCTTTGGTGCACTGAAGGATGCCCCACCGAGTCACACCCACCAGGACTGACCGTTACTTTCACAAGCTCTGGAAACCAGTTGCCTCAAGCTAGTATTTTGTCCTTCTAGGAAAGAAACTTAAAGGTTCTTGGGATATCTGACATCTCCCCCAAGACGTTCAGTTATGGGAACCAGCTAGAAGAGCCGTTTAGAACATCACATGCTACGTCTCCAGGGAAGGCAGTGCACACGTCTGTGGCTCCTATAAACGCCGTTTCTGGCCCTCTGCTAGGTTTGTCAACTTCAGAGACAACCCGCTGCGCCTGGACGTGACCCTCCCCCCCACGGAGAGCGCGGAGGAGGAGGAGCAGCAGGAGCTGTTCGGCCTGCAGTTCATGCGCGCCTACATCCGGGAGTCCCAGAGACAGGCAGGTGAGCGCGGGCACCTAGCACAGGTTCGGTACATGATGCTTACGTGCATGGACTCCTTTGTGGATTTCTTCTCTTTTTAAAGACACGTTCTTATTGATTTCAGAGAGAGAGGAAGGAGGAGGGACAAATGGAAGCATCGAGGGGAGAGAAACACATCCGTCAGCTGAACAACCTGCAGGTTCTGCAGGTAAGGAACCGCTAGGTCCCACATACCAGTTGGGAAGTGAAGGGAAATGAACAGTGTTGGGGAAAACTAATTGACCCACAGCTGGCATACTGAAGGGCAATCTTTACTTCCCATAAGGGACGAGGCACCCGTGTCAGAAACACAAATGGGCCACAAGACTGTGTCAGTGTGATTCTGTGTGTGTGTGTGTGTGCGTGTGCGTGTGTAAACAGTTTTATAAAACTTAAGTGATTATGCCTCCTATAGCATAATCACTTATTTCTGGGCATGAGCTGTTGAAGGGTACAAAACGGATGGTATAATGTAAATGAGCATCATCTGACCCAGTATATCAGGTTAATTATTGAACGATGTATTATCTTCGTTTACATTTCCTAGAACAGGGGAGGGAGGCAGCAGTAACTAACTTAAAACATAATCTCTCCCGGCGGGTCTGCAAGTCCTGGGACCGGATTGCTTGGGAAGAGACTTTTCTCGGAACAGACCAGCTTTCCGTGGGAGTGTTCCATGTGCTGGAGGCCACTTGGCTTTGCTTTGATGTCCCCGGTGAGGAGACGGAGCCCATGCCTCGGGCAGCTTTCCGTGCAGTAACAGAGCTCCTTACCTTACTAATATTTTGCATACAACTTATAACAAGAGAAAAAGGTTGTAAACTTAAGCAGTCAATATAACAAGTCTGCTTGTTATTTATTAAAATGATAACAAGCTCCACGAACTAGCACCATTTAAAACAGTTGGTATTCGTTGAGTGCTAACTCTGTGCTCCGACTCTTCTAAGCATTTTACATTCATAATCTCATCTTACGTTCACAACACCCTTGTGAGGCAGGCTTTATTACTGTTGTCACCCCCGTTTTAAGAGGAAACTGAGCCCTGACTGGTTCGGCTCAGTGGATAGAGCGCCGGCCTGCGGGCTGAAGGGTCCCGGGTTCGATTCCGGTCAAGGGCATGTACCTTGGTTGCGGGCACATCCCCAGTAGGGAGTGTGCAGGAGGCAGCTGATGGATGTTTCTCTCTCATCGATGTTTCTGACTCTCTATCTCTCTCTCTTCCTCTCTGTGAAAAATATATATTTTTTTTTAAAAGAGGAAATTGAGGCACAAAGAGATTCAGTAGCTTGTGCACAGC
Organism: Antrozous pallidus; assembly: GCA_027563665.1. Classification (NCBI taxonomy): domain Eukaryota; kingdom Metazoa; phylum Chordata; class Mammalia; order Chiroptera; family Vespertilionidae; genus Antrozous; species Antrozous pallidus. Next base: position 2,241,415 of record CM050527.1, on the reverse strand, counting down.
TGAGAGGTGGTAGGCTTGAGAATTGAACCCATGCAGTTTCACAAAACATGAGATTAAGATAAAATAGAAAAGTCAGGAATTAAAAATAGGCTGTTTAATTTACAATTCATGTGACCACAGACCTATCAAAAAGTTACCTAAGAGTATCATTAATCCAAAACTAGTCATTCTGAATCTTTGTCCTGGCAAACGTACCATGATGAACACATTTGTTTACAAATCAAGGCAGAACCACTCCAGGATGAGACGTGAAAATCAGTCCCACCGTGTGATTGGCTTTATGCCGCTGAGAAATAGAAACTGTGAGTTAAGTGAGGCCTGTGTGCGGGGTTTGGTTCACTGCCTCATTTTCACGGCACCCCAACCTCTCTCCCTGAACCAGAGAGAACACACTGACGTTTGCGTTTACACATGGACAAGTAGCCGGTTAAAAGATGTGAAATAATTAATCCCAGAACTTAAGTGCAAATTTCGACTTAATTTGTGGAGTGGGCTTCTCAGTGTCTTTTTGGGGGGTTCTAACTGCAGAACACCCAGCAGAACGAGACACTTCTTTCTCCCCCTGGAAAACATCGCTCTGGCTCGGGAGTGTGCTTGGACAGATGCTGGTGACACAGAAACACAGGGCTGACCTTGGACAATCTGAAGGCGAGCTTCCTGATTGTCTGTAAACAGCTCCGAGTTTGTTTGCAAAGGAGAAAAGCAGAACGGACCATTCTTTCCAGATCTGCTTGGAAAGAAAAACCCACACAGAGGCCACATGCTCAGGCTGGCCCTGTTAGAACCCGACACCTGATCATTAGGTCCTGAACTTGAGAAATGAAAGGGACTAAATAAAACCGAAGGGAAGTGAATTCCCAGAATCCATGTAACTGGAAAGTGACTGTGCTAGTCCCAGGGCAAACCTGTTGTGTGTGTTTCAGGTGCCGCGGCCGACTGTGCGACCTCTCCCCCCGCCTCCGCGGACCCCCACGGCTGACAGGGCCCCGGGGGGCCTGCCCAAGTGACTGAGGAATTCTCTCAAGTCTGGACTCTTCTCAAGTACAAACCAAGTACATTGTACCAGAGCGCAGGGAGGCACAACGTTTTGTAAAGTTCGTATTACCTGCTATCAGTGGTGTTTTCGTGACTATAAAAACACAGTGTAGAGGCCTTGTTTGCGGCGGAAGACAGATGGTAAAAAACAAAGCTAGTACCAGAGAGCAAGGAGGCACAACGTTTTGTAAAGTTCGTATTACCTGCTCTCAGTGGTGTTTTCGTGACTATAAAAACCCAGTGTGGAGGCCTTGTTTGCGGCGGAAGACAGACGGCGTTCAGCTCCCTCTCCCTTAAGCAGTCGTGTCCGCGGAGGGAGCCCGCGCCGGCAGGGCAGTGAGCAGCACGTTCTCCGGGGACACCCCGGGGTCCGTGTAGCGCTGCAGCGCGGCCCGGAAGCCCCTCCGCTGCAGGTACTGCAGGCGGCCCTGGTCGATGAGCCGCTTGCACAGGCGGCCCAGCCTCTCCTTCTCGTCCACGGGGAGGAACCTGCGGCAGAGCACACACACACACACACACACACACACACACACACACAGACATCATGCCGTCAGTTTGCAGAAAGCTCTCTGATCGCTCCTGGTCACCGGGAAGCCGTCCGGGAGCCGCCAGACCCTGGGCGCCGTGGCCCGTGCTGCCCAGGCACGCTTCACGATGACCACCGTGAAAACGCGAGGCTTTCACTCACGGCCGGACCCGCTTTCATGAATGAACCTGGGCGGCACCCATCTGAGAACAGAGGTGCTACACAGTCCTGCCCCAGAGCTGTCCAGTCCCTGGTCACTCACCCCGGCAAAGCCCCGGTGTGGTCCTCCGGGCCTCGGTGGCCCCCGCCTTCATGCTCCTCGCCGTCCTCGCTCTCGTCATCTCTGGTCCTGGGGCCCCCGGGGGTCTCCCCAGCGGCTGTCCGCATCCCACACGTGGCCCAGCTGCTCATGCGCTGGAAATAGTGGAACTCCCGGGCCCCCAGGCCCTGAGCCCTGAAGTAGTCTTTGCCCACGTAGTGTCTCCAGTCGCACCTGTGGTGGCAGCACAGCGCGACCACGATGCCGGCCACGGGGGTCCACTCCTCTGCCACGGTTCTTCCCCCGCCGTCCCCGGCCGCGGCGTGGCTGCCTCTGTCTGCTTGGGCGTTCTTTCTGCGTTTGGCTGAAGGCTCCTCACCCCCTTCCTCGCGACGGACGCCATACGTTTCCACCAGACAGCGCAGAGCAAGATCTGCAAACACAGCCCGGCCCCGCGCGGCGTCTGTCCAGGAGTCCTTCCACGTCGAGGGAGTACCACGGCGTTTAAAACCCCAAACCAAAAGCAGCCGGCCTGCCCAGCTGTCCCCCTCTGATCAAACTCTTCTGTCTGGATTTGCTCTTTCTCATTAGCCTCTCACTTTTTTTTAAAAATATATTTCACTGATTTTTTTTTTTTTTTTTACAGAGAGGGAGAGGGATAGAGAGTTAGAAACATCAATGAGAGAGAAACATTGATCAGCTGCCTCCTGCACACCCCTTACTGGGGATGTGCCCACAACCAAAGTACATGCCCTTGACCAGAGTCGAACCCGGGACCTCTCAGTCCACAGGCCGACGCTCTCTCCACTGAGCCAACCTGGCTTCGGCTTGTTTCACTTTCTTGAGTGACTTATTCTTCATAAAGTCTACTTCCCAGCAAAACCGTCCGAAGCTTAAGGTCTAGTTTGCAAAGCGTTCAGTCCAAATACCGGGACTGACCTACAGTCTCCTGCCCTGGCTGAGGAGATGCCTCGCACGGAGCAAATCCATCTCCCTACACTTACAAGCCACGGAGCTTTTCAGCTCAAGAAAAGCCACGGGAAGAAGCGAAGAGGCAGGCGTCTGTGTGGGCTGGCGGAGCTGCCAGTCCTGGAAGGAGATGGAGGGGAGGTGCAGAGGGAGAGCCAGGAGGAAGAGAGCCCCCGGGAGAAGCACGGCATTCGAGAAGGGGAGCAGGAGCACCTGTGTCTGATCTAACATGGCCTCCCACGGGGCCACGAGCAGCTGAGCTGGAGGCCCTCTGTCTGCAGCCCACGGGGCCAGTGCTACCGGGCAGACCACAGAGCCGTGACCATGTGACAGGAACACGGAGAGACCCCTGAAGTAGCGGAGCCATGCGCTAGTTCAGTGGTCGGCAAACTTCAGCTAGTGAGCCACATGTGGCTCTTTGGCCCCTTGAGTGTGGCTCTTCCACAAAATACCATGGCCTGGGCGAGTCTGTTTTGAAGAAGTGGCGTTAGAAGAAGTGTAAGTTTAAAAAATGTGACTCTCAAAAGAAATTTCAATCGTTGTCCTGTTGATATTTGGCTCTGTTGACTAATGAGTTTGCTGACCGCTAAGCTAGCGATGGGTGTGCTTACCTGTGGCTGCTCCACACAGGTGCTTCCCGATCCCCACCACAGGCAGCTTCCCCCTGCTCAGCATGGGAATCCTGTCTGCAATCACAGGACAGGAGAACCGAGTCAGCCCCCTCCTGGGATAAGGCCTTCCGGTGCCTCCCCAACCAGAGAGCTAAGTAAGTAGAGTCTTTGAATTTTAGGGCTGAGACTCCAACAAACATTCGCACTTGGTGTTTAGGAATGAGGCTCGAAGACGCAGCGGCTGGAGGAGGGGCACGCGTCCTGACCAGGCCCCGCCCTCGCGCCTAAAGGGTGCCAGGCATGGCTGGACCTCCAAGCAACCCGGGTGGGAAACGTCCACGGTGTACTGCAGACGACAGAAAGTTACGCAACTCACTCAAACACAGGTGCTGGATGTCAATCTGAAGTCTTTGGAACACTGCATTTTTCTTTCTGTGTTTGCCATCTACCTGCACAAACAGGACATTATTATAACCATGGCGTTTTTATGTTTAAGAAAAAGCTTTCTGAAGCCAAGCCAGTTGTTTGACAAATCCCCTTAAAGAGACATCCCCCCGGTTCACGAGGAAGTGCGAGCCCAGCCGGAGACGCTCACCTTGAACCTCGTGGGCACCTTCTCTACGAGGAGGAAGTGAACGTCTTCGGCATCTTTTAAGGCAATATCAACCCAGTGAGACAGTTTCCCCTTTCCTGCTCCAAACTCAACAAAGCATCTTCTCGGACCAAGTAACTGTAATTTCTCAATGTTACCTAAAATAGAAGCCTGCAAACCTCTCGCAATTATTTCGTGAACGAGAGCTGACACACCCGCTCAAGTGGGAGAGACAGCGGGAGGCAAAGCTACAGAAGGCGGCAGGGTCACGTGGACGACGTCTGTGTGGCTTTCGATTGTTCTCTCGTGCTCGGTTTTTAAATCTCTCTAGCTCACAGTACTCGACCCAGAGTCAGGCCGAACATTTTGTTTTTTTTTGGAATGGAGGGTTCTGGCCCCGGGAGGCACCCGGAGGGAAGCTCATTAGTAGCTACGTCAGGAAGGAACGGAGTGTTAGCTGCTGACAGACCAGCGCCGTGTTCAGGGTCACGTGGCCTACACATACCTGCTGCTTCAGGTGTTTGGTGGCAGAATCCCCATTGTTAGGGTCATTAAGGGCCTCATGCAATGCTGGGTGGGACATAATTTGATCTGTGAGTGTGGCGTTCAGACCTGTGCCAAACGTAAGCACAAGAGCTTAATAACCGAACCCGGGCCGCCGGGCTCCGGACAACGGCGGGGCGTCCTCATGCCCCTGGTGCCGCTCGCCACCTCACTGTTCCGGAAACGCTCGCGCGGCGGGCAGACTTACCCTCACTTGCTTTTTTCAACTTCTTAATCAAAAGTTCCAACTGCTCTTCAGGGAGGGAAGAAATTGGAACCTACATACAGAAAAATGAGGAGTGGGCTGATTCCTAAGAATACCGACTCTATAGGAAAATGCATTCTAGATTTTTAAAAATTAACTTATTCTAAACAAAAATTGGAGCACAGCTTATTCAACGTGGAGACAGCTTATAAATACCGCTTAAAAGTAAAAAGTCAAGTACTTACTAACTGTTCAGGTATGTCCGTTTCGTCTTTTAGGCCTGCATTAATATCTTGAATAAAGAAGTCCTTAACCAAAACAAAAGCATAAAAATGTTTTATTAATGTGAAGAGCGCATAGAAACTGAACTGAAAAACTGATTCTCCCCTTCTCCCCTTGTCTGTGCCTCCCTCCGACCCATTCATTCATTACAGTTACTGAGCCCTACTGTGGTCCTTCATCACACAGTTACTGAGCCCTACTGTGGTCATTCATTACACAGTTACTGAGCCCTACTGTGGTCCTTCATCACACAGTGACTGAGCCCTACTGTGGTCCTTTGTCACACAGTGACTGAGCACCTACTGTGGTCCTTCACCACACAGTTACTGAGCCCTACTGTGGTCCTTCATCACATAGTTACTGAGCCCTACTGTGGTCCTTCATCACACAGTGACTGAGCACCTACTGTGGTCCTTCATCACACAGTTACTGAGCCCTACTGTGGTCATTCATCACACAGTTAGTGAGCACCTACTGTGGTCCTTCATCACACAGTGACTGAGCCCTACTGTGGTCCTTCATCACACAGTGACTGAGCACCTACTGTGGTCCTTCATCACACAGTTACTGAGCCCTACTGTGGTCCTTCATCACACAGTTACTGAGCCCTACTGTGGCCCTTCATTGGCTTTGGGTACGGAGGACTTACAGAACAGGAGAGAACAGAACAGAGAGCTCTGTGTTCACGGCTCTCCTATCCTGGTGAGTGGTTCTGTGAGCATCTGTGGTCTAGAGAAATTCATCAGTAATTTTCTATGAGAGTCTTAACCGCACCTCAGCACCGACTGAGGGTGTGGCAGCTCTGTTTAGAGCGTTAAAGCACACACAAAGCATCAACTAAACCCGTGGCTGCTGATCAGACAGGAAGTATGACCAACACCAGAGATAAGATACCGATGTTCCAAAAGGTTAGGTCTGATTTCTTCCACCTAAAATACTAATGACACTAGATAATCATCCTCTCTGGGAAGCCTTTCTTGGTCTCTCGGACTGAATTTTAATTTTTACGTAAGTGTGTGTTCCTATCACATGTGCACGTCTTCCGTGGACCTTACTGCGATGCCCGTTCTTTCCAGCTTACTTACCAGTTCCAAATAAGCCCCTCGGGATCCATTTAATTGGAATAACCCTAGGAGGCCCTGAGGGAATATTTCTGAATAAACATGTCGTGAAATTATTCTCTGAACTACTCTGGTTGCACAAAATTCTATTATCTGAACGAGGACTCAGGGGGATCCAGTGCTGGCCTTCACACCTGCAAACACAGTGACTGCGTTCAAGCCTTGGTGACGAGAATTCAGTGCTCACATCTGTCATCTACTGGGTCTGTACGCACCTCACACAGCACACGCTCACCGCTCAGTGTTACGAATCAGCTACTTACAGGTTTCGGCTTCTCTCTTGAGTTACATTTTTTCAAATGCTTGGCTAATTGATCTTCATAGACTGTGCTGCATTTGGAGATAAAATTATTTAAAATAAGACTTGTGACGATTACTGTTTCCGGCACAGAAAAAAAAAAACCACACAAAAAAAACCCCTTATCTAACCCCGTACTTACTGTTTCGGATCTAAAGGACACAGGATTCTTTTTCGAGCATTTTCTTCCTAGTAAAGAAAAAGGACATATTTACTTGAATAAAATATCAAATGCATTGCTTACAGTACTAGCTTTGACTTCGGTGTAATTCCGAAACAAGGCAGGGACTCCTAAGTGGCCATTAATAAAACATGGGCACAGTTAGGTCAAAGGGTTCAACAATTACAGTGTCCGGTGTAGCTGGCTTAGATTCATATGAGCAAATACTGCTTTGGACAATGAGGCTCTGCAGCTTCAAAGAGGTTATAAAGAAAGGCCTGCGTATGAAACTGAATCTGACAGCACTGATGAAAATACGCACTATTAGTTTAGGCACCGCTAAGAGAGAAAAAATAGTGCCAATTTCAGTTGTGATGTCACTGATTTCAGGATGCATTCTGATTTCAGAGATGTTCAAAGAAAGGGTCTTAGAAACGATGAAATGGGGCATTTTAACCATTTGCGAGGTGGCCAAATTCTACAGGCGAGCAGAGTCACACCCTATTTGTTCCTAACTCACGGATGGAACTATATGCATTAGGAAAATTCAAAGGAAATTAGTGCTGGCTACGCTACCCAACATTCCCTCGGATCTGTAGGGGACAGGGCAGTACTCGGACTGCTGGTTCTCACCTCTAGCTCCTAACTCCGACCTTAGGTGGACTTGCTGCCTCCACCCAAACATGACAATTAATTTTGCCTCCAAAGGTGGAGGAAGATGAAGTGAGCTAATCGTTTTTAAAAACCTGCTTCGCACACTGCTGGCTGTCCGAGAATACTGGCAGATCGATTGGCCAGTAAGGACTGATGCTGAGTCTCCTGTCACCTGCTGTCACCCAGCTGGGTGCTGGAGTTATTGGGGGGGGGGGGGGTCTCCTCTTAAGTTGTATGAATGTCTAATCACTGTCGTATACCCGAAAATAATAGCATATTGAGTGTCAACTGCAACTGAAAAAAAATAAGAACTCTGCCCCTCAAGGAGCTGGGGTGAGCCCGGATGTCCGCGCGGATAGTTAATTTCAAGAACTGAAAATGGGGGGGCGGGGGGGATAGGAGTCACTTCGTCAACACTATGCTGTACACCTCAAACCAATACAAAATGACACTGATGTCCACTGTCATCGAAAAATAAAGGCAAAACTTTCCTCCCCCTTCCCAGCAAAGCAGGTAGAACTTGCTTCCAAGTTATACTTGTTCTTTTATTTTTCAAGTTATACTTCTTTAATCAGTTCCCACCGCACTGGCGAGAGGAGGCGACCGACGCCTCTGAAACGAGGAGCACAGGGATGGGATCGGGGATCCCCGATCGGGAACAGGATCCCCCGGGAGGGCGGCGCAGCGGCAGACGGAGAGTTCGGAGTAAAAGTGAGATGCGGGTCCGACTCCCCCTCGCGCCCTGGGGACCCAGAACCGCGCGGATGAACCGAAAAGGCTGGAAACCCGGGGGAATGAAGCCGGAATCGGTGCGAGCCGGGAGGGGCGGGGCTGGGAAACTTGGTTCTGACTTTCGGGCAGGGAGATACCGGACCTCCGCGGCGCCGGCGTGCTCGCCACAGAACCTCCTCCCGGCGGCCACCACCATCCTGCAGAACCTCTTCTTCTTGGTCACATAGTAGCCGCAGCGACCCTCGGCTGGGAAGCCAGTCGCGTGCGGAGTCGGCGCCGAAGCCGCCATCGTTCAAGGCAGACAGTGATTGAAAGTTGTCAACTCCCCGCGGGAACCTTTCCCTTATCAAAGATGGCCGCCTCGGGCTCGCCACGTCAGTGAACACCGGAACTACCGCTCTGCCAGCCCCGTCCTCGGTAGACCGGAAGGAGGGGACGGTGGCCGGCGAGGTCCAACCCGCCTTCAGCTTCCGTCAATGTCTAAGCTCCGCCCCCTCAGCGGAAGTCGAGCGCCAAACTCAAACCTTAGCAGGACCCGGACGCCGCCGAGGCGGGTGCGGGAGCCCCGGGCTGTGGACGCTGCGCCCAGCGGCGGGACAGCGGTCCAGCATGAGCCAGATCCTGTTCCAGCAGCTCGTCCCGCTGCAGGTGAAGTGCAGAGACTGCGAGGAGAGGTGAGGCCCGCGGGCCCCGCTGCCTGCGGGTGGCGGTTGGGGTCGGGCCGAGGGGGAAGATGGCGGCTCGGGCCGGTGGGCTTCGGCCTGCGGCGGGGTGTCGGGCCGGCGGCCCCGGGACGCGGGGTTGGGGGGACTTAGCAGGGACGCAGGGCCACCTGTCTCGCCCAGTGGCCGTTGCCGAGGACGCGCAGGGAGGCGGGTGCGGAGGCGGGGAGCCGCCCCTAGTGAGGGTGGGGACCGCGGAGATGGGAGCCCGGCTCCGCTTTGACAGGTGGGAACTGGGCCAGGCTGGGTCGCGCTGGGACTCGGGCCGTGGCTCCCGGGCTTGGGATTCTGTCAGAAGCACATTTGAGCTTCGCCTTCAGAACAGCCGGTTTTACGGTGTGTCGCCCGTTGCCCTTTGCTGCACGTTCAGTGACTGAAACCAGCTGAAAACCATAGGGGCCAACCAGACATTTCAGTCAATCATGTAAATATCGCCGAGGAGCCCAGCGCCCGGCCCCGCGTGGGGCCCCCGTGTCGGGTAAACGGCCCCGGTCTCCGTGGGTGGACAGCCCCGGGGAGGCAGGAAATACAGACCCACCTCACGGCGGCGCTTCAATAGAGAGACTGGGCCAGACGTCAGTCAGATCATGGAATACCCCCTCCCCCTTTTAAAGTATATTTTTATTGATTTCAAAGAGGAAGGGAGAGGGAGAGAGATAAAGATAGTAATGATGAGAATCACTGATCGGCTGCCTCCTGCATGCCCCCCCCGCCCCGCCCACTGGGGATGGAGCCCATCCGGGCCTGTGCCCTGACCAGGAATCCAAGAGTGACCGCATGGTTCATAGATCGAGGCTCAACTACTGAGCCATGCATGCTACCCTCCACCCCCTTTATTGATTTTACTGGGGTAACATTGATTGATAAAATTACATAGATTTCAGGTGTGCAGTATTGTGTTTACACCCCCCATCACATCTCCTTCCATGTGTACCCCTTTAACTGTCATTAAACTCCCCCACCCGGGAGATGGCAGTGTTGTTGTCTTAGCTTTTCATTTGTAAAACTGGTGTGACATGCCTGCCCAGGTGATCGTTGGGAGGGTCACGTGTGAGCATGTGGCACAGCGAACGAGGACATGGACTTATTGAGGAATGTGAGACTAGCACATAGTTTAATTAGGGCCCAAATCCGTCCGCAAGCCAGGCGGGGCGGTGGTGCCACAGCACCAGCTGCGGGTGAAGACGTGCCGGCTGTTTCTGCCGGTCATTCTTCCTGCTGCCCAGAGCGCCCGCCGCTGTGGTCACTGGGCAGCTGAATTGGCGCGGAGCCAGACGGATGTGCCGTAGAGCGACGTGTACAGTGGACTTTGAAGGCCCTGTGAAAAAGGGGGTGTAGAATATCTCGACTTTTATGTTGATTGTGTGTTAGGATGGCGATATTTGGGGTCTGTTGGGTTAAATGTGGCTTCTGGAAAATGAGGGATTATTATGTGGCTCCATTCTTTCCCGATCAGACCCAGCACCGTTCTAGAATGAGCACAGAAAGATGAAAGATGAAGGTGTAATTTCAGGTTCCAGTATCGAAACTCCTAGCTCTTCTCCATCTCATTATGCCGCGGAGCAGAAAAATGGTAGCTGCCACCGCCGAAGGGCTTTGTAAAGCGAAGGGTTTGTTGGGTCCTTGTTGGGCATGAAACCCAACCTGCCCGCAGCACGCCACGTGGAAAAGCCGTGCTGGTGTGTGTGTGTGTGTGTGTGTGTGTGTGTGTGTGTGTGTGCGCGTGCCTGTGTGTGTGTGTGTGCGTGTGAGTGTGTGTGCGTGTGTGTGTGTGTGTTGGGAGACTGATGTAGGTTGTTTGAAGAGAATTTACCGTGGCTCTAGATAAGGGGTGGACGAAGGTGAAGCGGGGGGGGTTCTGGGTCCGCCCCAAGGCTGAGGGTTCGCGGTGGGCAGCAGAGTGGAAGTTCACGCGTAAACCGGAAGCGGAAGCTTCTGGGGTTGGATGGCGCCAGGTGGTTCTCTCTTCGCTAATGGCAGAAATAGCCACCTGGAGTCAGCCCAGAATCCCAGCAGTGTTTTGTCGGCTGGCCCACAGCTGTTAACTGGTTAATACTGCTGTCTGCTGGCTAACTCTCCGCGCTCCTTTATTGGTAATGGGCAATATCTCAGAATTTAAGACACAATGTCACCCTTTTCACCCTCCTGTTCAGAAACCTTTCCTGTCCCCTGTAGCAGAGGTCGGCAGATCCCTGACTTATGGGAAAACAGTGCGGACTCTAGTTAAGTCTTCCAGGCCAGTTCAGCTCAGCAAATAAATTTACCAATGCCCACGATGTGCCAGGAACTGTCCGAGGTGCTAGGAGTATAAAGCTTCCTGCCTCCTGGCTTCCAGCCCCCAACCAACAGAAACCCCCGGTTTCCATTCTGGTCCCCAAGGCACTCGAGCTTCAATTGGGGCAACAGTTTTCCTGGGAGAGGCAGCACGGCCCGGGCTCAGATTTCAGGCTGGGGGGCCAGACGGGCTTGAAATCCCAGGCCTGCCACTCACTGACCTTCATTTTGAAAGGTGTGTTGTCGGGTTTGTTTGTTTGTTTACTTAATGTCTCTGTGCTCATCTTTAAATCAGCGATAAAAGTATCTGCCTCATGGGAGTATTATGAATTTGAAGTGAGTTAATACATATTAAAGTGCTTAGAACAAACAGTGCCTGGAGCATAGAACGCATTCACTAAACGTTAGCTATTAACGTGTGGTTAAAGCATGAAGTTCACAAATTACTGACGTCAGAGCAAGGAGGCAGTTCCGTTAAGACAGTGGCACTGCCCTGAGAACTGTGGGAGGAACGGGGTGAAAAATTGGGAAGCCATGATTTGACACCAACCTGCTTTTCATTTTTGTTTCCTGAGCTCCTCTCCCCAATGTAGTAGTCACACTAGACCAGTGGTTGGCAAACTGTGACTCGAGAGCCACATGCGGCTTGCGAGCTGCGGCTTGCCGTTCCATTGACTGATGAGTTTGCCGACCACTGCCCTAGACTACTCGTTACCCTCCGAGTGCAGCGCCTTCTCTCTCAGTGCCCGCCTCCCTCGGCCTCCAGTGCTTCTTCCTTCATAACTTTCAAGGTCGGTCTTAAATCCCGTCCACATAAGGCTCTGTGCAAGGTTGCCTGAGTTGAAATTAATTGACCTTATTTTTTATTTTAAAAAATATATATTTTATTGATTTTTTTTTTACAGAGAAGAAGGGAAAGGGATAGAAAGTCAGAAACATTGATGAGAGAGAAACATCGATTAGCTGCTTCCTGCACACTCCCCACTGGGGATGTGCCCGCAACCAAGGTACATGCCCTTGACCAGAATCGAACCCGGGATCTCTCAGTCCATAGGCCGACGCTCCATCCGCTGAGCCACACCGGTTTCAGCAGTTGACCTTATTTTTTAGATGTAGCGTGATGTCGGGGACAAATCTGGGCTCTGCAGTGCGACCTCAGGTTCTCCCTTTGTGGGGCAGATGGTACTGACTTAAGATGACTCCTGTTAGCTGAGGCGTATGCCAAGGGCCTGCAAGGGCTCAGTCGTGCGGGCACTCAGCAGCGGGACTCCCCTCCCTCTCTGGAAGCCCTACCATTCAATCGGAAGCGAATCTGAGGTCAGGTCCTGTAACGTGAGGACTGGGCCGTGTTTGTTTCTGTTTGTAACCCCGGCACCCACCGCAGCGCCTGGCTCCGAGGAGCTCTCCGTTGTTTGGATTGAGAGTTGACGGTCTTAGCTTGCGGGCGGGAGGGGAGGGCTGGGATCCAGGGCTGCTGATGCCAGAGTTCCCTGACAGGGAAGGTGCTGTGTAGGTGTGTGCACTGGGCAGGATGTGGCTTTATTTTGAGGAGCAGCATGCTGGTTGAGGTTTTATTGATTTGTTTTATAATGTTCCTATGGCATTAGCCATTACAATCGACAAAACAAGACTTCTGATTTCAGGTAGTATATCCTCCGAGAGCATAGATTTTTCCACAAACTATTTGGGGAGGCGTCAGGGAGTTGAAGTAAATACGGGGAAACAGGTTTAGTCTGTAGGTCTTTCCTCCTTTTTTCTCCCAACATCTAATGCCTGTAAGCATTCGGAATAAATGTAACAAAAGCATGAATATGATTGGGAAACTGCCCTACAGATTCGGAAATGGGAAGGTTCTATCCCCCCATCCCCAAGAACGCTTAATTTAAGAGGAATTGGAGTAGTAATCTGATCTGTTTTACATATATTGCTCTAGATACTAGCAAAACAGAAACAACATTCTGTGGGTTTAAAGATAATTCTTCCTATTCTTGTGTTCACAACAGCGCTGTTTCTTTCAGACAACAGACACAAGCCATGGCAACCTCACCGGATGAGCTGAGATTTTAAGCCAATGTAAAGTTATAAGTCAGAGCATAAAAACTAAGCACTGGAGGCTAGCGTTGGTCAGCTCTTTTTTAAAAATATATATATTTTATGAGTTTTTATAGAGAGGGAGAGGGAGAGAGAGTCAGAAACATCGATGATAGAGAATCATCGATCAGCTGCCTCCTGCACACCCCCGACTGGGGATGTGCCCGCAGCCAAGATACATGCCCTTGACCGGAATCGAACCCGGGACCCTTCAGTCCACAGGCCGACGCTCTATCCACTGAGCCAAACTGGTTAGAGCTAGCATTGGTCAGCTCTCACCAGGTTTTCCTTCTGTGCGTGTTGCTCTGTCCACACTTTCTATTTCTGTAGTGTGTAGGTAGTGGTGGGCTGTGGGGAAGGTTTCAAACACACCTTTAGAAGGATGACTCAGTATTGAACAAATTATTTGTTTCTTTCCCTTTCCATGTTATTTAATTATTGAATTCTGGCACAGTAGTTTGAGAACTGCTTATGTAGAGATGGTTTTTCACCAATATTTCTCCTTTATTTCCTAATTATTTAAATATCTTTGTTCAACTTGGTTAATGTTTCTGAGCACCTTGATTTACACGCCTCTGTTCAGTACTGGATTCTGCAGGGTGCAGTACAGAGCATGGAAGACTACAGTTTCTTCCTCTTAGGGCCTCGAGTTCCTCTAGAATAAGATAGGTGGTAACCTGCTGGTGATACTTCTGTACATGTACTGCATGGAGTAGAATGAACAGGTGTACTTAGTGGATCTGAAAACAAACATTTTGTGTGTGTGAGGGAAGGGAACATGTTGTTCTAGTCCTTGACTCAACATTCCAGTATCTTAATATTACATCACATTTTAAGTTTT